>CM042410.1:18050221-18142721 GCA_023634145.1 Thymallus thymallus | reverse complement strand
GTATTTGTAGAACTCCTCTCTGATTAAGACCACTCCAGTCCAGTGGCAATCCTTCACACCCGTAGCACGAGGAACGAAGGGGTGAGGGGGAAGGGATGGAGGGAAGGAGGGAGAGATTCCCTTTAATTGCAATCATCCTGAGCAGCTCTGTGTGTCGTGCTGGCAGCAGCACTGCAGGGTTCCGCACACCATGCATAAAATTTACACAGGAGAGTGGGGAAATAGGGAAGGGGAATGTAATTGGGCCTTCTCCCTCTCTCCAGTCACGCAATCCTACCATGTGCGTCTCCTACAACGTGTTTGTGTCCTACAGCTTGTGTGTGTCTCCTTCAGTGTGTGTATGTCTCCTTCAGTGGGTGTGTGTCTAATTCAGTGGGTGTGTCTCCTTCAGTGTGTGTACAGTATGTCTCCTTCAGTGTGTGTACAGTATGTCTCCTTCAGTGTGTGTACAGTATGTCTCCTTCATTGTGTGTACAGTATGTCTCCTTCAGTGGGTGTGAGTCCACTGGTCTTGGTTTTACTCCAACACTAAACCAACATATTCCATGTTCATACACTCATGTATGGCCCTTAGTTGTATATCTCCAGTATGTGATTATACATACACTGAACGAAAATATAAACAACAACAATTTCAAAGATACTTAAATATTTTGTCTAGTTCATTCACCCTCTGAATGGCATACATACACAATCCCTGTCTCAATTGTTTCAAGGCTTAAAAATCCTTCTTTAACCTGTCTCTTCCTCATCATCTACACTGATTTAACAGGTTACCTCAATAAGGGATCATAGCCTTCACCTGGTCAATATGTATCATGTTTTGTACACAGTGTATGGGTCTGTGTTGGCAGTGTTCTCTTCATATTGTGTCTGGAGTAAATTTTCTCCATCATCTATTCATTTTGTTACCAGTGTGTTGTATTAGTGATACACCTTTGTTGGCAGTGTTACATCACACACACCCCTGTAATCAAGCAATGATGATCCTCTGCTTTGACTTTCTCTTTCATCCCTCTGGCATTTACCCCCTTTCAGATCAGAACTGGGTTAGAAAACAACCAAATTGAACCCACAACCCTGATGTTGCAAGCTCCATGCTCCACCATCTGAGCTACACAGGACCTACTGCTGCTAGATGCCTACACACTACCATCCATCTACACACTACCCACTGCCCAACACACTACACTCCCCCTACACACTACCCTACACACTACACTCCCCCTACACACTACCCTACACACTACACTCCCCCTACACACTACCCTACACACTACACTGCCCTACACATTGCCCAACACACTACTCTCCAGGCCCAAACACACCTGGAACACATGACTATCAGAGACGCAATTCTTTAGGGCTCTCAGACATATATGTATCTCTGACAGTATAAGACACAATATTTTCTTTCCTAAAATACAGCCAAATGGTTGTATTAGAGAAACAGTGGCTTGATGTGTGCAGGTCCATGGTCACACAGATACATCTGGGCCCAACTTACTATTATATGAACCCTCACAGTTACAATTTACGATTGAAAGGGTTTAAAAAAGCTGGATATTAGCGCTGTAAAAACGAGGGAGTGCTTAGTCTAAATGGATGATCCCTCGCTGGGTTTGCTCTCCGTCTCTCCCTTGTTTTTCTCCCTCTTTCTCTGGAAAGGTTAACGGTCAGAGGCCCTCCTGGAGACGCACAAGTCATCCCTCCTTTAATTGCCTTTTCTCATCCTTCCCTTTCTCCACTGGGGTCAGGGATCCCTCTGTAAAACACACACACACACACACACACACACACACACACACACACACACACACACACACACACACACACACACACACGTCACTGAGGCACTCAGGCTGAACTGAGGACTGGAGGCAAGGGTGGTGGGGGCGTGGTAGGGGGCAGGGGAGATGTAGGCCTGTGTGTGCATGCCCATCTGTGTTCGCGTGCGAGTCAGCGTCTGTGTGTGTGTGTGTGTGTGTGTGTGTGTGTGTGTGTGTGGCACTTCAAGTGTATGCGCTCACACACACTCTCTCATTAGAAGAAGAATGGTACTGTAGTGTACCTATGTTGAGCTGCAGTGGTCACCACTCACTGATGCCCTCATCCATGAAACAGCTAGCTAACACCAGCACTGTTATACTCACTGTCTCTTTAGGAGATTACTATATTAGCTGGGAGAACTAGCCAGGACATGTAGCTTCTGAAATCATAAAGAAAATTTGAACATAGGACCTGTACAAAAGTTCTCCAACATTGCCGTTGGGATACTTTATTTGGGATACTTTATTTGCCTCCGGCCATGACAATCAGAGTGCATAGTAGAACATCATTAGAGGTTCTGCAGTTGGATTTGTGGAAATCTGTATCTGCATAACTTTTAAGGTTGACCTTGGAACATGCAATTCTATGAAAATTATGAAAGGAAATGGTTTCATGCTTTCATATGAATGGTTTTTCATTTATAATCTACTGTACTCTGTTCTGCCTTGTGACTAATAATATAGAAAATAAATGCAATAGTGAATAAATGTAACATCTTTCCAGAGAATAATCCAAGATATGTCAATTTCTCAATCTATAGTCATGCTTCCTTTAATCTCTTAGATATTGTAAAGAGTTAGAAAAATAACCATTCTAACTTCTGAAAGTGACATAAAAGCATCTTAATGTTCTCTTCACCAGTCAAATGATTCTCTGGTGTAGATTGGCAGCAGAAGACTGTGTGATATGAGCTCCTCACTGTGCTAGCATTAGTCTGGCTGTGTGGTTAAAGCATAGAATCAAAACGAGTAGAATCTCCATTCAAAGCAATTCTATGTAGACTGATGGACTGTCTGTTCTACTCATTCTAACTCTAAAAGGCCATTTGAGTCAGAGCTCTGGGTGTGAGAGGAGATCATTAGGAACTGTCGGCAGAGCAGATGAGCTGTGTTATCTCACTTCACATCTAAAACACTACGGCTGAGAGAGAGATGGAGAAAATGGATAGAGAGAGCAAAAGTATGTGTGTGTGTGTGTGTGTGTGTGTTTGTGTGTGTGTGTCTGCGAGAGACAGAGATGGAGAGAGAGAGAGAAAGAGATAATGGAGAGAGAGAGGAGGGGGGAGACAGAGAAAAGAGATTTGAGAAAAGGCAAATTCCCATCTGACAAGGTAGAGATTGGTCATAAAGATGTCTCCAGTCTACTTCATACCTTTTAGAGGAGGACAGGTCTGGCTTCATAGAGCCATTGGAAAAGCAGCACTTACTTTCAAGCCAAAAGAAAATATTACTATTCAAAACCATCAGTATATATGTTATGAAGATGCTTCCTGGCTGGATATGTGCAGTAATTCACAGAATGGAGGTGTTGTACTGTGGGGTCAGTATATAGAGGATGGCCACACAGAAATATGGCTGACCTTCTTAGGCAGGAGTGGCCAGCGTTAGTCTCTGTGTCCCTAAACAGAGGCTTCCCTAACCACGCCACCACCACTTTTGGCTGAAAACGCTCAAACCTTCTTTCCCAGACCCGTCACTGAGGGGACTTTTCCTCCACTTTACAATGTGCTGGGTTTCACCGGTTCCCTATATAACCGAATAGCATATATAATACAGTGTAACAGGTGGTGATGTTCTGCATGTGTGTTTTAACATAATCCCAGATTGTAAGCACCTCTATTGGCTCAAAATATACACATTTGGTGTTCCATGTTTGCCATTCCGCTGCAAAGCTACAAGGAGCAATTCGTAGGCAATCAATAGAGGATATTCATGTCAAGTTCAATGTTTAGAAATCACTACATTGGCATGGATTTCGAAGTATGCACACTTTGCAATAAAATCTAAGAGTGTTTTAGTTCTAGCCACATACACAGGTATGAGGAGAACAGGATTAGGGAAAATCCCAGTTCTCAGGAACATGTACAGCCATGCACCACCATTTTGTTCCCTTCTCTGTTCTGTCACACGGGAGTGTAACATACCACAGTGTAGATTTATGGAACATTTAAGCCCTCCTTTAAGGTAAAGTACATGTAGTATGGAACTGTTGGACAGCCAGCTACAGTAGGCTTTATGTTTCAGGATTGTTATTTTTCCTTCTTTTACAGTAAGGAGTGAAGAGTGAATGAAAAAAATGTTCTGAGCTTTACAGAAAGCTATGAAAATAAACTTTCAACAAGAAGAGATTAAATGGATGTTGCTTTTTCATTGTGGTTTTAAAATGAGATTGAGAAGTGACTGGATCCCTTTGAGCGGCTGCCATCACATGGTCACACACTTGGCCAGAGCTCACACATACACATGCAACCCCCCCTGCCATACACACACACGCTCACACACTCATGGCAGGAAATTAGTGTTTGTGCGGACGAGGTGCCTCTTCCTGTGCGATCCCTCTGATCTGGGTTCTCATTGTGTGCCCTTGCTTTTGCCTTCCTCAATCAACACTCCTCAACTTGCTATTCTCTCTCTTTATTTCTCTGGGATCCCTCTTGCCTATTCAGTCTCTATCCTTTGGTCCACGTCTCATCTCTCTGCTCCCTTTCTCTTCTCTAGTCTATGTCCTCATCCCTCATCCCAACCTGGACTCACGTGTAGATGTAACATAGTAAATGTATATCCGGGAGACTCCATTAGTATGATATGTTACCTTTCATATGGCATGTATTAATTTGTGGATATCCATCATACATTTGTATGATATCTTACGAATTAAAATTCATACAATATGTTACGAATTTGAGAAACGTATGATATGTTACAAATTTGGCTAATGCTAACGTTAGCTAGGTGGTTAACGTTAGCTAGGCTAGGGGTTAGAATTAGTTAAGGTTAGAGTTAAGGTTAGGGTAAAGAGTTAGGTTAAAGGATTATGGTTAGGGGAAGGGTTAGCTAACATGTTTTTCATTTATAGGCTACTCTAACTTTTAAGGTTGACCTTGGAACATGCAATTCAATGAACTGATGAAAGGAAATGGTTTCATGCTTTCATAAATGAACGGTTTTCATTTATAGGCTACTCTGTTCTGCCATGTGACTAATAATGAATAAACGGAATAGTGAATAAAAATGAAATAGTGAATAAATGTTACATCTTTCCAGAGAATAATCCAAGATATGTCAATTTCTCAATCTATAGTCTTGCTTCCTTTAATCTCTTAGAAATGCTAAAGAGTTTGAAAAATAACTAGTCTAACTTCTGAAAGTGACATAAAAGTATCTTAATGTTCTCTTCACCAGTCAAATGATTCTCTGGTGTATATTGGCAGCAGAAGACTGTGTGATATCAGCTCCTCACTGTGCTAGCATTAGTCTGGCTGTGTGGGTGAAGCTAAAAAGTAGTAGGTAGTTGCAAAGTTGCTAAAATTGTCCGTGATGAGATTCGAACACGTTCGCGTTATACGCCTACCCATCCACCTCGACCAACCAGCCTCCTTTGTTTTTTCCTTAAGTAATATACTGTCCTATGTAACCATCCCAACCGTAACATACTGTATCATAGTCATTTGAGTTACTATGTTACGTCTAGTCTATAAAACCAGGCTGATCATCCACTCTCTACTAAGGCTAGGGGATAGAGCTGTTGTTTTTGTAGAGGATCTATTTGACTCAGAGACACAATACCAGAAGCTGTTTTCAGCATGTCTTTGTCTGTGTGATCACTTTCAATGCTAAATGTCTCAATTGACGTTTATGTTAATTTCTCATTTATGATGCATTTCCTCACCAAGTGTCCAAACTCAAGTCTTTATATTGATTTTAAATGGCAGCATACAGTCATGTGAAAAGTAAGTACACCCCCTGGAAAGTTTAATTTTTATTTATTTTTACATATTTGGAAAGATGTATATGTAATCTTAACTTCAACACTATTGACAGATAAAGGTTACCCAATTTAACAAATCACACAAAACCCAAAAAACTTTGAAAAAGTTACAGTGGGGAGAACACGTATTTGATACACTGCTGATTTTGCAGGTTTTCCCACTTACAAAGCATGTAGAGGTCTGTAATTTTTATCATAGGTACACTTCAACTGTGAGAGACGGAATCTAAAACAAAAATCCAGAAAATCACATTGTATGATTTTTTAATAATTAATTTGCGTTTTATTGCATGACATAAGTATTTGATCACCTACCAACCAGTAAGAATTCCGTCTCTCACAGACCTGTTAGTTTTTCTTTAAGAAGCCCTCCTGTTCTCCATTCATTACCTGTATTAACTGCACCTGTTTGAACTCGTTACCTGTATAAAAGACACCTGTCCACACAATCAATCAAACGGACTCCACACACTCAATCAAACAGCTGTGTAAGGACATCAGGGATAAAATTGTAGACCTGCACAAGGCTGGGATGGGCTACAGGACAATAGGCAAGCAGCTTGGTGAGAAGGCAACAACTGTTGGCGCAATTATTAGAAAATGGAAGAAGTTCAAGATGACGGTCAATCTCCCTCGGTCTGGGGCACCATGCAAGATCTCACCTCGTGGGGCATCAATGATCATGAGGAAGGTGAGGGATCAGCCCAGAACTACACGGCAGGACCTGGTCAATGACCTGAAGAGAGCTGGGACCACAGTCTCAAAGAAAACCATTAGTAACACACTACGCCGTCATGGATTAAAATCCTGCCGCGCACGCAAGGTCCCTCTGATCAAGCCAGCGCATGTCCAGGCCCGTCTGAAGATTGCCAATGACCATCTGGATGATCCAGAGGAGGAATGGGAGAAGGTCATGTGGTCTGATGAGACAAAAATAGAGCTTTTTGGTCTAAACTCCACTCGCCGTGTTTGGAGGAAGAAGAAGGATGAGTACAACCCCAAGAACACCATCCCAACCGTGAAGCATGGAGGTGGAAACATCATTCTTTGGGGATGCTTTTCTGCAAAGGGGACAGGACGACTGCACCGTATTGAGGGGAGGATGGATGGGGCCATGTATCGCGAGATCTTGGCCAACAACCTCCTTCCCTCAGTAAGAGCATTGAAGATGGGTCGTGGCTGGGTCTTCCAGCATGACAACGACCCGAAACACACAGCCAGGGCAACTAAGGAGTGGCTCCGTAAGAAGCATCTCAAGGTCCTGGAGTGGCCTAGCTAGTCTCCAGACCTGAACCCAATAGAAAATCTTTGGAGGGAGCTGAAAGTCCGTATTGCCCAGCGACAGCCCCGAAACCTGAAGGATCTGGATGGAGGAGTGGGCCAAAATCCCTGCTGCAGTGTGTGCAAACCTGGTCAAGAACTACAGGAAACGTATGATCTCTGTAATTGCAAACAAAGGTTTCTCTACCAAATATTAAGTTCTGCTTTTCTGATGTATCAAATACTTATGTCATGCAATAAAATGCAAACTAATTACTTAAAAATCATACAATGTGATTTTCTGGATTTTTGTTTTAGATTCCGTCACTCACAGTTGAAGAGTACCTATGATACAAATTACAGACCTCTACATGCTTTGTAAGTGGGAAAACCTGCAAAATCTGCAGTGTATCAAATACTTGTTCTCCCCACTGTATGTAATTAAAATAAACAAAAATGCCTTTTCCTTATGGGGAAAAAAGTTAGTACACCCCTACCTTTACCATCACATAAAATGGCAAAAATTAGAATTAGGTACCAAAACAAGTGCAAATGATTAGAAAACATTAGAGAGAAACGTAGGAGGGTCCAGCCTTCCATAAAGATAAGAACTTACAGAACTTTTCAGGGGGTGTACTTACTTTTTCACATGACTATATGTCTTTAAATCAGGAGGGATTCTCTGTTTGAGACCCAACCGGAGGACTGGCAAAAACCTGAGAGGCTGTTTAGACCTGTCATGGCTGGTAGGCAGGACCAGAGGCGCAGAGCTGTAGTAAATAGACATTCCTTTATTTGGATTTTTAAAAGAACAAAAGGAAAGGACGCAACCATGAACTGAAGTGCAACGTGCACAAACAATAACCCACACGCAGGTGGGAAACTCAACAACACCAATTAGAGATAACGCAGGTCAGCTGCCTCCAATTGGGGGCAACCACAAAACCAACATAGAGTAGCCTAGAATCCTCCTCTCTGTCAAGCCCTGACAGTCACCTCCAGACCAACATGAAGATGCCTAGAGGCCTCCCTATAGTCAGGACCTGACAAGACCAGAGAGATGTTGACTTGTGACCTGTGTGTGTGTGTGTGTTTGTGTGTGTGAAGACAAGGCCCTGGTCTGTGCTGGCTGTTTACTGAAAGTGGCATGAGTCAGGAAGACTCGAACAGGAGCCTGTTTTTGCACAGCCTGCCAACCGCCCAACTGAAATTTAGCTCACACACACAAAAACACACACAGGCCACAAGTTAACATCTCTCTGCACTAGCAGTCTTTTTGCGTTCTGTCTTTGGCACTAAAAACATATGACCAATTTTAGGTTTCAGACCAAAATTAAAGTAGCTACAGTAGCACTAAATTAGGGGAGGGTACGAGAATAGACCAAGCGAGAGACTGAGTGCTGTGAAGCAGTTGACTGCTCTCTAGAGAGCTTAGTTCTATGGTTGCATGTGATGAGGATACACTGTAAACCCCAATGTGCTGCCATTACTCAACATTTTTGAGGAAACCTGTTATTCTATAGCGCATTAGGAAAGTATTCAGACCCTTTGACTTTTCTCACATTTCTTTTACGTTAAAGCCTTATTCTAAAATGTATTAAATTGTTTTTTTCCCCTCATCAATCTACACACAATACCCCATAATGGCATTCAGAGACTTGTCCCGAAGCCACTCCTGCGTTGTCTTGGCTGTGTGCTTAGGGACGTTGTCCTGAGGTCCTGAGTGCTCTGGAGCAGGTTTTCATCAAGGATCTCTCTGTACTTTGCTCCATTCGTATTTCCCTCGATCCTGACTAGTCTCCCAGTCCCTTCCACTGAAAAACATCCACACAGCATGATGCTGCCACCACCATGCTTCACCGTAGGGATGGTGCCAGGTTTTCTCAAGACGTGACGCTTGGCATTCAGGCCAAAGAGTTCAATCTTGGTTTCATCAGACCAGAGAATCTTGGTCTGAGAGTCCTTCTGGAAGGTTCTCCCATCTGCACAGAGGAACTCTGGAGCTCTGAACAACCATTTCAGTATCGGGTGCAAAAAAATCTATCTAAATGATTGGATTAGTTTAGAAAAATGTATGTTATTTATCTTTGTTTAGCATAAGAATAATCAATCAATCAATAACTCAATGTACATTCAAAAACACAGATATTAAAAAGAATTAAAAAACATCTACCAACAGTAGAGCATGCTGGGAAAATGTTTAATTTGATATCATAAAAATGCCTTGGTGTTGTCACGAGTGGGTGTAGAGAGAGACCAAGGAGCAGCGCAGCGATAGTTTGACATCGTTTATTAAATGATAAAACAACAAATGTCACAAACTATATAAACAAAAAGCAATGATGCAATGAACAAGAACGGAAAACACACTCACTGTGACGTGACTGGAGAATATACATGACCCACACACAGGTGGCTGTGAGTGGTGCCTAAATGCAATCAGAGACAACCCTGTACAGCTGTCTCTGATTGAGGATAATACCTCCCCTAGTTAGGGTGTGAGGGCTCGACTGTGACGTGACGTAGGCAGTGAAGGCTGCTCCCTTCCTACCTCAGCGTTGCACGCCCGGTCCGGTCCGGACCCCAGCGCGGTGATTTCCCCCTCCGTACTCCCCCGAAGCACCAAGTCCTGTCTGGACCCTGGTGTGGGAGCCCCCGACCCTGGAGCGGTACAAACGTCCGAACCCCGACTGGGCACCGGTGGAGCGGATTGCCCTGGCATGGGATTGGTGCTGACGACCGGCCCCGGACTGGGCCCCGGTGGAGCGGACTGCTCCGGCAATGGGAATGGAGCAGACGACCGGCCCCGGACTGGGCACCGGTGGAGCGGACTGCTCTGACACTGAAGTGAAGCAGACGACCGGCCCTGGACTGGGCACCGATGGAGCGGACTGCTCTGGAGGTTCCGGGCTACGGACCTTCACTGTAGGCTCAAGGTTGCGGACCTTCATTGTAGGCTCAGGGTTGCTGACCTTCGCTGGAGGTTCCGTGTTGCTGACCTTCGCTGTAGGCTCAGGGCTGCAGTCCTTCGCTGGAGGTTCAGGGCTGCTGACCTTCGCTGGAGGTTCCGAGCTGCGGACCTTTACTGTAGGCTCAGGGTTGCGGACCTTCGCTGTAGGCTCTGGGTTGCTGACCTTCGCTGTAGGTTCCGGGCTGCGGATCTTCGCTGTAGTTTCCGGGCTGCGGACCTTCGCTGTAGGTTCCGGGCTGCGGACCTTCGCTGTAGATTTCGGGCTGCTGACCTTCGCTGTAGGTTCCGGGTTGCTGACCTTCGCTGGAGGTTCCGGGCTGCGGACCTTCACTGTAGGCTCCGAGCTGCGGGCCTTCGCTGTAGGCTCAGGGTTGCTGACCTTCACTGTAGGCTCAGGGTTGCTGACCTTCGCTGTAGGCTCAGGGTTGCTGACCTTCGCTGTAGGCTCAGGGTTGCTGACCTTCGCTGTAGGCTCAGGGTTGCTGACCTTCGCTGTAGGCTCAGGGTTGCTGACCTTCGCTGGAGGTTCCGTGTTGCTGACCTTCGCTGGAGGTTCCGAGCTGCTGACCTTCGCTGTAGGCTCCGGGCTGCGGACCTTCGCTCTAGGCTCCGGGCTGCGGACCTTCGTTGTAGGCTTTGGGCTGCGGACCTTCGCTCTAGGCTCCGAGCTGCGGGCCTTCACTGTAGGCTCAGGGTTGCTGACCTTCACTGTAGGCTCAGGGTTGCTGACCTTCACTGGAGGTTCCGTGTTGCTGACCTTCGCTGGCGGTTCCGGGCTGCGGACCTTCGCTGTAGGCTCAGGGTTGCTGACCTTCGCTGTAGGCTCAGGGTTGCTGACCTTCGCTGGAGGTTCCGTGTTGCTGACCTTCGCTGGAGGTTCCGAGCTGCTGACCTTCGCTGGAGGTTCCGAGCTGCTGACCTTCGCTGGAGGTTCCGAGCTGCTGACCTTCGCTGGAGGTTCCGAGCTGCTGACCTTCGCTGGAGGTTCCGAGCTGCTGACCTTCGCTGGAGATTCCGAGCTGCTGACCTTCGCTGGAGGTTCCAGGTTGCTGACCTTCGCTGTAGGCTCAGGACCGTCGCTGGAGGTTCCGGGTTGCTGACCTTCACTGTAGGCTCAGGGTTGCTGACCTTCACTGTAGGCTCAGGGTTGCTGACCTTCACTGTAGGCTCAGGGTTGCTGACCTTCGCTGTAGGCTCAGGGCTGCGGGCCTTCTTGATATTATAAGCCCGCTCCCGTCTATCCATCAGCCTATTCACGAGTGCCAGCCGGCGGTCGAAGTCCTCCTCTATCTCCTGTAGAAACGGGTCCCGATGGGTTTCGAGAGGCAGAGCAACCCAGGCTCTCCACCACCTCCTCTGTTCCTCCTTTGACTCTTCGTAGAACCCCTCGGGTTTCTCTCGATCATAGATCGTGGGTAGACGAAGTGGTGTGCGATCCTCTTCCTTCCGCCTCCCCGGGCTCTGGCTGCGCACCGATGGTGTGGTGCGCGAAGTCGGCACGGACTGTGAGTGCGCCCCGATGGTGTGGTGCGCGGAGCAGGCACTGACCGTACGTGACTCTGAGCCGACGCTGGAGGCACCGGGTTGGGAACTGGCGTTGGAGGGCTGCGACTGCCCCGATCTTCCTCTCTCCATCGCCAATCCCCTTCCTGTGAGGACTCCATCGGGAGCCCCCACAAGTGAGGAAACAAAGGCACATATTCGTTGTCTTCCTCCGACTCCTCTCCGTACCTTTGTTCCCATGGCTGTAGGGGCTCCTCCTGGATCCCCCACGAGTGCAATGACCGGGGTTCTTCCCTGTCTACCCCCGACCACCCCCATAGCCCCCCCGAAAAACTGTTTGGGGTTTCTGGGCTCCAGGCTGTTTCCTTGCCCGTCGCTTGCTTTTTCCACTGCGCCTCTTGGTCTCGTTGTGGTGGGTCATTCTGTCACGAGTGGGTGTAGAGAGAGACCAAGGAGCAGCGCAGCGATAGTTCGACATCGTTTATTAAATGATAAAACAACAAATGTCACGAACTATATAAACAAAAAGCAATGATGCAATGAACAAGAATGGAAAACACACTTACTGTGACGTGACTGGAGAATATACATGACCCACACACAGGTGGCTGTGAGTGGTGCCTAAATGCAATCCCCAATCAGAGACAACCCTGTACAGCTGTCTCTGATTGAGGATAATACCTCCCCTAGTTAGGGTGTGAGGGCTCGACTGTGGTTCTAGCTCACTCTAGCTGAAGGCTTAAAGGTGGACTATGTGGCACAGGTGTTGTAGAGTGAGCTAAGGCTAAGATGTAAGCAGTCAGTCTGGGGTGAGTCTGCGGTGAGTTGGTTGGGGTTTGGGGGAACGATATGAGACTTGTTGGAGGGGGTTGGAGGTGTGAGCATCCCTCCTTTCCCCCCGGAACCACGTTGTCAGGGTTACGAGTGGCCGGAGGAGCCTGGCAGAGAGCCAGATGTTCCGTAACGACGCCTATAAACCAGCGGGGTGCAGCGTCTCTGTTTCCCCACTCTCTCTGTCTCCCCGTTTCTGTCTCTCTCTTATTCTCACTCTCTCTCAACTAAATTCAATTCAATTCAATTCAATTCAATTCAATTCAAAGGGCTTTATTGGCGTGGGAAACATACATTGCCAAAGCAAGTGAAATAGATAATAAACACAAGTGAAATAAACAATAAAAAATGAACAGTATACATTACAAATGTCTCTCTCTCTCTATGAGCCTTAATGACAGAGTCACAGCAGTAGCTAAAATTTTAGCAAACGTTAGTCTTCCGGCTTCTCCCACCCAGCTAGATCAAAGTGTAGCCCTATGTGGAACTATCTGCTCCATGCACCACGCCTTTTGCAACAGGATTTCTGAGCGAGAGAGGGAGGCCTGAGTGCCAACTGTTTTGACTGTGTGTGTGTGTGTGTGTGTGTGTGTGTGTGTGTGTGTGTTTGTGTGTGCGTGTACTGAATTTAAGCATGGCAGTTTCATCATCATAAATAAGGACTCAGTTATCTCCTCCATCTAATTTTCCGTCTTTTAATTATTTTCTCCCCATCTCATGTTTGCTGAAGTAAAAGCAGATGGGATGGATAGGGCATTTAATTACCCTGCACTGATGGTGCCTTTCAACCAACAGACAGGGGAGGACCCCCCCCCTTCACTCACTCACACACACACACATGCACGCACGCACACAAACAATATAGAGTAAGAGTTGAGGTTCGGTTGTGTGGTAAAATGGTGTAATATGGTGATGGCCCATGCAGCGCCTCTTCTCCCTCAGGAGGCTGAAACGATTTGACATGGCTCCTCAGATCCTCACAAACTTTTACAGCTGCACCATCGAGAGCATCCTGACTGGTTGCAGCACCGTCTGGAATGGCAATTGTACCACCCTAGACCAGAAGGCTCTACATAAGGTGCTGTGGACAGCCAAGCACATCACTAGGGGTGGTACAATTGCACATCCCAGCCATCCAGGAAGTACATGCCAGGCGGTGTCTGAGAAAGTCCCCAAATAATTGCCAAAGACTCCAGCCACCCGAGACATGGACTGTTCTCCATGCTCCGGTCTGGCAGACCAACAGACTCCTAAATAGCTTCAAATTAAATAAAATCAAATGTATTTGTCACATGTGTAGAATAACGTGAAATGCTTACTTACTAAATGGCTAACAACTACTGTACTCCCTCTCCCACAGACTATCCACACTACCCATTATGCTGCTGTTCATTGATTATTGATTGCCATTACCATTAGTATCTATCTATGCATCCTGCTACTAGTCATCATGACTCCTGTTTACATGTACACTGAATGTACAAAACATTAGGAAACACATTAGGAACACTTGCTCTTTCCATGACATACAGTGGGGAGAACAAGTATTTGATACACTGCCGATTTTGCAGGTTTTCCCACTTACAAAGCATGTAGACGTCTGTAATTTTTATCATAGGTACTCTTCAACTGTGAGTGACGGAATCTAAGACAAAAATCCAGAAAATCACATTGTATGATTTTTAAGTAATTAATTTGCATTTTATTGCATGACATAAGTATTTGATACATCAGAAAAGCAGAACTTAATATCTGGTACAGAAACCTTTGTTTGCAATTACAGAGATCATACGTTTCCTGTAGTTCTTGACCAGGTTTGCACACACTGCAGCAGGGATTTTGGCCCACTCCTCCATACAGACCTTCTCCAGATCCTTCAGGTTTCGGGGCTGTCGGTGGGCAATACGGACTTTCAGCTCCCTCCAAAGATTTTCTATTGGGTTCAGGTCTGGAGACTGGCTAGGCCACTCCAGGACCTTGAGATGCTTCTTACGGAGCCACTCCTTAGTTGCCCTGGCTGTGTGTTTCGGGTCGTTGTCATGCTGGAAGACCCAGCCACGACCCATCTTCAATGCTCTTACTGAGGGAAGGAGGTTGTTGGCCAAGATCTCGCGATACATGGCCCCATCCATCCTCCCCTCAATACGGTGCAGTCGTCCTGTCCCCTTTGCAGAAAAGCAACCCCAAAGATGACTTTTTCATTCCTCTCCCTCCCACACCTCCATTTTAACCATCTGCTTCCCTCTTTCTTTACCCTGTTTGTCATATTCCTCTGCAGATACATGTTTGTTGCAGCAGTCTGACTGATACTATGTTTTCTTTCATTCAACAGTGATACCCTCTAGCTTCATGTTCACACCCTCGCACAACCCTAACCCTAACCCTAATCCTAACACTAACCCGAGCTGCATGTCCACAACCCTAATCTTGGCTCGCCGACCTCAAATCCCTAATTCAAGCCCTGGGGATATTCCATATTCAAGTCCAAGATGGCAGTGGACACATTATGGTTTGAGGTTTTAGTATTTTGATGCCATTTGTTTATTTGTCTCATTTCCAAGGCATTGACGGCATGCCACCAACTGAGGAGTTTGTATCCTGTTTCCAGAAAATCAAATGAGTGTTCAACCTTCTGGTGTGTAGACCAATTAAAATCTCTCTGATATTTTCCTTAAAGTTGCAAATATGTCTTGTTACTGTGATATTCTAATTTGCCCCTCACAAAATGTAATTGTAAATAATAATTTTGAAATGTATTGATAATGATGAATAATGTTAAATATGTGTTTTGGTTAATTGACTTTGACTTTTGTACAGAATAACTCCCCTACCGTCCACTCAACAACTTAAACGTATTATTTTGAATAGGGAAAACATATATTTTTTGTTAAACTTATTATTTTACATTGAGTTAACCTATTTAGTTTAGTTAACAATTTTTTCTAGTCAGGTAAAATTATTTGAAATTGGGGAAAGTTATTTATTTTTTGTTAAGAAAACGTATTGTTTTAATTAAGTTATCCAACTTAAAAATATATATTGTTTACACAACTTTAAAAAAAGAATGGAACTTTTTCCTGAATCCACAGTTGAAACAATAATAAAGTGGTCACCACGCCTCTGCTTTCATAAAATGCTGAGGCATGGGCCTAGAGGAATGTAAACAAGTTGAGTAAACTTTTTTTTTTTAAGGTACAGTATGTAAGAATTGTTCATTCAAATATCTCTAAATAGCCAGTGGCAAGGATCACAGAATTTATGCTTTCAAGGTTGGAATTACAGTGGTATGGTACAATTTGCAAGGAAAACATGGGCTACATATTCACATAAGACACTTGCTTCTCCCAGGACAGAGACGAAGAGGCGAAGCGAGAGGGTTTACTCTGCCCAAAATCTGTCCACATTAAGAAGATCCTTCATTATTATTATGCAAGTGTGGAGTTTTTGTATCGGGGGCAATGAGGGAGTGTAAAATTTAGTGAAGATAAACAATTTTTGTTATTTTGATACGTGGGGCTTAGATAGATAGATAGCTAGATTGATTGATCTAATTGAAGTTTCGTAATGCTTAGGTTGTTAGGAGTGTACTAATATAAGTTTGACGCATGTGACATCCCGGCAACTTTGAGAAAAAACACTTTATATTGGTGTTGTCCCTGTTGAAATTTGAGACAGTCTATGCACATTCATGAGGCTAGCACCAGATCTCACTCTCCATTGAATACAGGCAGTTGAAGTATTGAAAGTGTTACACAGGGATGCTGGCCCATGTTGATTCCAACTCTTCCCACAGTTTCGACAAGAAATTGAAGAACAATAACTGGGAATCAAAATGGCATGTCCATACTCCAATATTTCACAATAATGCCTTGCGATATGGAGGGCAGACCTTTGCATTTAGGGCTGGGGGGTATGAGATGGGACGTTGGTGGTGTAGGCCCACCTATTTCTTCTTCTTTACACACCAATTTTTATCAATATGATAATTTCTCTGATATTGTACCTGTAAACCCCCCAACAAAAATGACAAAACAAATAAAAACAGAAATAAAGACATGGTTCCACATCAGACATGGTTCCACAGCATACATTGTTCCACCGCAAACATGGTTCCACAGCAGACATGGTTCCACAGCAGACATGGTTCCACAGCAGACATGGTTCCTGTTGTTTACATCAAACATCCAACAACCATCTGTGCTTAGTCTATCATATACTGTACCATCTGGCATGCATTGAAGCACATCTTGCGCTCTCCATTTCTCTCTTGCTTTGTGTGCATGTGTGTGTTTGTGTGCATGTGCATGTGTGTGTTCTATAATAAGTGTGGTTTAGTGGGAGAGCAGCAAGGCAACATCTCTCGCTCTCTCGCTCTCGATTTCTCTCATGTGGCTACAAAAAATGTTTTCTTTGTGGGGACAGTCTGGCACAAGTCCCACAACTCACTGACTCACCCAGCCACTAAGAAACAGATTTGCCTGCATCGCAACAATCAGTCTGTGTCTGCGTGCATGCTTGAGTGCGTGTGTGTGTCTTCTTGCCACAATCAATTAGTTCCACATAGTGGGGATTTTAAAGTCTCTGTGCCTCAGATAGAGAGCCAATAGTTAGAGAGAATATTCAGTTCCGTATGAAAAGAACAACATCGGCCCACAAATTTAAAAACAGAAAAGAACTTTAAGAGTCAGATGAAATGTCAAGGCATTTTTAGAAAGTGAAATAAATAGTTTAATATTCGACCATCCGCTTTAGCCAGTGTTTGAAGTGGAATGAAAAAGGTACAGGGTCTATTCTAGAAAAGGTGCTGGTACTCAAGCCGTCTCTTCTCTCTAACTATTCACTATGAAAATACAGTATGATTCGCACACGCATTAATAAATATAATCTGCTATGCGCTCCACTTTCTAAGTATATATAGCAGACAGAGAAATTGTCAAATAAATTGCATTGTCTGATGAAAAGCATAGATTTCAATCCATCCACAACCATAAAGGCCCTCTGTACTGAGAGCACTTCACGCTAAGCCTTCTACATGCACACCAAGCTGAAGTTTATGTGATGTGTTGTTTTACAATGCACAGCGTGACTACGGTGTTTAACCGCATTGTATGCACTCTCTGGCCATTGTTGCATTCCATTGACCTGCACATTAATAAAACACAGAGTATATCCTTTGCGCTGCGTCTTCCTGACTCCTGGAGAAAAAAGGAGAGCTGAATTTACAGAAGCCAAAAGAGAGTCACTCTTCATGTCAGGAGTATTAATATATGATTTTCATCACCTCTATTAGAACGCAGCCTCTGTAATTCCATGGTTAATATTCAATAGCCACTTGCGCCTGCTGTGTGGATGGAAAATGTCTAGGGGGTGTATGTCGTGTGTGTGCGTGTTTTCGTGTAGGAAATGGTGGTCGTCACCAGAAAGACTTCCTCCAAAACAGTTGCAGATGTCCAGAGATGTTCTCTCTCTCGCTCGCTCCTCCTCCTCCTCCTCACTGAGTATCTGAGCCCCAGTATTGAATGGTCTCTCTGTGTGACCTGTAGGGGTGGCCTCCAGTGGTGCCTGTGGCCCGAGGCCAGACACTTACACACTGGCCCCGTTATCTCTGACCTCTACACACTGTGGGATGGACAGGCTGGGGAGCTGGCCACACATACTGTACACTGTACACACACACACACACACAACACTCTTTACATCTATTCACATCTGTGCTTATCTATGTGGGTATAGTATACAGAGAGGGGGAGAAAGTAGGTGGGAGAGAGAGTGTGAGAGAGAAGCATGAGTGGAGAAACAGAGAGAAAGTGAGGGGGGAGAAAAAAGTCCCAGTGTTTCTCCACACATTGATGCATTGGCCCAAACAGGCATTCCTGCTCAACGACTTTGGCAGACCTTTAAAAAACATATTAAAGTGCTCTGTTCTGCATGAGCCCAGTTGTTGCTCTGTTTTCTCTACTAAGACAAGGAAGGGAGGAGGTGTACAGAACTGTGCAAAGACATGGTTATGGGGAAAACAGGAAGAATAGATACGATATGAGAACATACTGTATCTGGACCATCAAAAAAGTGCTACCCAATATTGTAGTGCATGTACAGTTATAGATACTCAACAAACTGGCAAAATCAGCAGATTTACTGGCCTATTAAAATGACTCAATACTGTTTAAGTCATATGCAGTATATTCCTGATTGGTTTCATTATTCCTGTGTCTGTTTTAAGGAGAATTCAGTCTGTTCAGAGGAGAGCCATTTAAGCACTGAGAGCCTTCACTGCACATCAACAACACCCAAGAATCCATCTGCTCTATGTAAAGGAGGTACCACCTCACACCGTCCATCAGAGAAAAACAGCTAAAAGTAGTCTTTGTTACTTTGGATGAGCATTTGTTGGACATACAGCGGGTGAAATAAGTATTGAACACGTCACCATTTTTCTCAGTAAATATATTTCCAAAGGTGCTATTGACATTACATTTTCACCAGATGTTGGTAAAAACCCAAGTAATCCATACATCCATACAGGGAAAAAGTATTGAACACACTTACTGATATTTATTTAATACTTTGTACAAAAGCCTTTGTTGGTAATGACAGCTTCAAGACGCCTCCTGTATGGAGAAACTAGTCGCATGCATTGCTCTGGTGTGATTTTGGCCCATTCTTCCACACAAACAGTCTTCAAATCTTGAAGGTTCCGTGGGCCTCTTCTATGAATCTTGATCTTCAGTTCTTTCCATAGATTTTCAATGGGATTTAAGTCAGGTGATTGGCTGGGCCATTCTAGCAGCTTTATTTTCTTTCTTTGAAACCAATTGAGAGTTTCCTTGGCTGTGTGTTTGGGATCATTGTCTTGCTGAAATGTCCACCCTCGTTTCATCTTCATCATCCTGGTAGATGGCAGCAGATTTTTGTCAAGAATGTCTCTGTAAATTTGCCCATTCATCCTTCCTTCAATTATGTGAAGTTTGCCAGTACCATTTGCTGAAAAGCATCCCCACACCATGATGTTCCCACCTCCAAACTTGGGTGATGTGCAGTGCCATTTCTCCTCCAAACATGGTGTGTATTATGACATCCAAACAGTTCAATTTTGCTCTCATCCGACCACACTATATTCTCCCAGTATTTCACTGGCTTTTCCAAATGTTGTGCAGCAAACTTTAAACAAGCTTCAACATGCTTTTTTTTCAGCAATGGAGTCTTGCGTGGTGAGCGTGCATACAGGCCATGGCGGTGGAGTGCATTACTTACTGTTTTCTTTGAGACAACAGTGCCTGCTAATTGCAGGTCTTTTTGAAGCTCTCCACAAGTGGTCCTTGGCTCTTGGACAACTCTTCTGATTATTCTTTTCACTCCTCTGTCAGAAATCTTGCGAGGAGCACCTGGTCGAGGCAAATTTATGGTGAAATTATTGTCTTTCCACTTCCGTATTATGGCCCCAACAGTGCTCACTGGAACATTCAGAAAGTTAGAAATGCGCCTATAACCAATGCCATCATTATGTTTTGCAACAATTAGGTTGCGAAGGTCTTGAGACAGCTCTTTGCTTTTACCCATCATGAGATGTGTCTTGTGTGACACCTTGGCAATGAGACCTTTTTGTAGGCCATCAGTTGGGACTGAACCAGCTGATATTAATTTGCACTGACAGGGGGCTGGATTGCTTTTTAATTACTGATAGTTTTCAGCTGTTGTCTTGGCTTTCCATGCCTTTTTGCACCTCCCTTTCTTCATGTGTTCAATACTTTTTCCCTGTGTCATTTCACATTATTACACATAACTTAATTTCTGAACTTATTTGTTTTTGTTTCTTTGTATGGTTGTTACCAACATCTGGTGAACATGTCATGTCAATAGCACCTTTGGAAATATATTTACTGAGAGAAATGGTGACGTGTTCAATACTTATTTCACCCGCTGTAATAGTAGCTACATAGAGGGCATCCATACCTGATAAAAAAATAGGCACCATGGGTCACTTCTTACACAGTAATTTTATCACACATAGCACTGAGTAAACACTACACATGTATACAGGACATCATGTTTGAATTGACTGCTTTCACCCGAGCAGGCTAACATTTTTATATCCATGAGATGTTTGAAGGCACATTTGATAAAATATCAAAAAAGTCAACATAGATTGCACGGGGAAGGGAATGCAGAAAGTCTGTTCCTGTTTGACTCAGAGTGTTTTGCCTCCCAAAACAACAAACATCATTATGGCTTCATCTATCTCTCAAATTCACACTTCTGATTTCAATTTTTTTCCATGAAAGACCTCTACTTTGTTAGGGCTAGGCATATTTCCAGGGCTTTACCCGACATTGATTGGATGTACAATATGACGACGCCTCTCTCTCTACATAATTCAAACAATCCTGATGCAACTATTCTATCATACCTCAGTCACTGTGTAGATGTACAGTACAGATAGATAGCTCACTTATGAGAGATTCCTAGTATTCCAAGTAAGGAATGTCTTTCACTAGCAGGTACACCCAGTAAAACAAGTTTGCAAGCCCTTGGAATCAATTAAGCAAGAGGCTAGTTTGATAAGCCAAAAACCAAGCTGAAAACCTACGGAATATAGGATCCATAGATAAAGATTTATCTACAACAAACCTGACGTAGCAGGCGTAAAATAAACGCCTGAAACTAGATCCCCTACACACTGGTCTTGATGAGGAGTCAAAAAGGTTCACTTCTGCACTGTTCAACCAATCCAGTAAATGTGTAGAAGGAGTTAAGATGAAGTCGCCTTGTTAGCGTCCAAAAGTGGAATTAGCATCACAGGCTCTCTTCCAGTTTCCCCTGAAAACCGGAACATCCGGTTGTTGGGGACTCTGCAGAGGCTAAGCTACAAAAAATGTTTTCTTTGGTATGAGAGGTCACACACAGTCATGCCAGGATCCACACAGTGCTGGATCAGAGCGATCAGGATCCACAGGGTATTCAATATAAACACATGATTTAGTAAAAATTACATATTTTATTGCTGGGCAGAAAAGGGTATGTGTTTGAGTTTGCAGGACCTATTCTATATCATAAAACTAATATACGTACCATTCAAAAACATAGCAAAATATCCCCAGATATTTTAATCTGGGGATAAAATTTCATTTTGAACAACTAATATTTTACACGGAGAGAGGTTGGAACTGATAACATAGAAATGTGATTTTCACACTGGAAGAGAAATGCAATATCTGAACTAAAATCTACACAAAATACAATTGGTTAATATAATTTTTGTAGTGAGGAGAGACAATCCGGGCCTGGAGTAAAGGCCTTCTGTTTGAATGATCTCTTCCAGTCTATCTGTTAGTAACGATCTGTAATCTGTTTACATCAAAAAATTGAAATAATCCAGACAGTATGGTTAAGATTTAAAATAAAATCTCAGAAAGAGGAAAGCCTTAAGAGAAAGAGCTCTCCTTTCACATGTTTGAGTAAGATGTGTCCATTGCTAGGTCTGTCTACAACGCGCCTACAAGTCAAGGACAAACACTGGACTCTTCTGTAGTGACCAGTGGTCTTCCCTCCTGATCTTTGAGTCAAAGGGTGTTCAGACTTTCGTTCAAGCCTAGCACTAACCCACCTGATTCAAATCATCAATTAACAATCAATATCTTGATTAGCTGAATTAGGTGTGCTGGGCTATGGAACACAATGTCTGTAGCATTGTTGACCCTTTTCCATTGGTTTGTAGCTGAGCCCCCTACTCCCAGTGCCAGCAACTCTGACAGGACAAACGCAGTAGACAGACCCTCCACATGGACTGTGCACGTTGAGAAAGAAATGGTTATCACTAAAACTGGAAGACTTTAACCTTGCCTAGGACAAACTACTGTAGGGTGCTGCTCAGATCTGAGAGACCTTTTTCCCATTACTCTGCAGTCTTATCTTCAGAAACACAAAAATCCTGTTAAATGGAACCATTTTCTCATTTGCCTGCAAGGTCATTCTCATGCATGGAGAGATCCAGTCATTGTGCTGCTGAGACTCTGGAGACACAGGGGGTTTTGCTGTAATAAGAGATGGCTCACTGAGTGTCCAAAGGATCAGTCCAGAGAGAGAAGCCGTCCAGAACCATCACTGGAGCACAGCGACTGTACAGTAGAAAAACTAGAGCCCAACTGATAAATCAGTCGACCGATATTAGCCTTTCACAGAAATATTTATATCGGTCTTTATTCCACAGATAAAGCACAGATATTATATACATATAATTAACAAATGCGTCTGCTCATTTGTGGTCATTCATTGCCTGAAGAGGGCGCTCTACGAGCTGCTCATTGAACATAATTCAGGCCTAGGTCACAACGTGAGAGAGTAGGCATGGTGGTTTGACGGTGAATAGCTTGCCACAGCCAGTGTATTTGAATAAGTAAATCATCAAAAGTACACTTCACCAAGCAAGCAGCCCTGTCCTCATCACATTCTCACTTAGTTAAAGTTATCTTAGCTATCTAGCCAGCAAGGTAGTTAGCTAAGCTATTTTGCCAGCAAGGTATTTAGCTAGCTAGCAATCTGTGCTACTTATGTGCAACACTGGTCTGGCTTTTGTGATATACAATTGGTAGTTACAATCTTGTCCCATCGCTGCAACTCCCTTACGGACTCGGGAGAGGCGAAGGTCGAGAGCCATGCGTCCCCCGAAACACAACCCTGCCAAGCCGCACTGCTTCTTGACACACTGCTCGCTTAACCCGGAAGCCAGCTACACCAATGTGTCGGAGGAAATACCGTCCAGCTGGCGATCAAAGTCAGCTTGCAGGCACCCGGCCGGCCACAAGGAGCCGCTAGAGCGCGATGGGACAAGGAAATCCCGGCCGGCCAAACCCTCCCCTAACCCGGATGACTGCCAGCTGTGACACGGCCTGGGCTCAAACCCAGGTCTGTAGTGATGCCTCAAGCACTGCGATGCAGTGCCTTAGACCGCTGCGCCACTCGGGAAGCCCGTGAACAATCATTCTTGATACAAAAATAACACTGTTACTGTCTAGGCCTATTATATTAGCTAGTGGGCTTATTTAGTTCGTTTTCCGAAATATGCAATCTGCAAAAAGCAAGACATTTGGCGCAGATCTAGCTCATCATGAATGCAAGCACATGATGAGATAAGTAGCTAACTTTAGCTAGCTAAATGAGAACGTGTGACTAAAACCAGTGCGGCAAGCATTTGCCTGCATAAATGTTTTTTGTGGACATGTACATATGGTTTCTGTAAGAAAACATTGTCGTAATGAACAGCTAGCTTGTCATATCATACTCTCATTGCAAGGTTGCCATAAAGTGTTTGTTTACATGACCTTTGACCGTTGTAGACACTGTAGTAAATGTACTCAAGACAAATGCTGAGGCTGACACCTAGTGGTGACATTATGAACGGCATGTTACTGCATTTCAATGCTTATTTGTGAACTTGTGAACAGTGCATTTTCAGATTTACTTTGAGACTAAGTTTAATTCATTCAGCCAGCCACCCCTTGTGGTGGTTTAGCACAAACACTTTTGCATACTTCTTATCCACTACCATAGATAGGTACAACTTAAAGGAGGTAAACTAAAACCAGTTACTGTCATATTTATAGAGGATAGAGTTGCTTTTTCGTGAATATCCTGTAAACCACAAATAAAATGTTCTTAAATAATGTGCATTTTAATATTTTGTTAAGAAATTATTATTTAGAGTATCTTTTAATCCTTTGGAGCACAATTCCACCTCTAAAAACAATATATAGGCAGATATATCAGTAAATCTGTGACTTTTGCCTCCCTAAAACCGGTATCAGACCCAAAAATCCCATATCGGTCGGGCTCTAAGCAAAACATCTACATAGCAATGGATCATAACTAGGGAGATATCCATAGTCCTCCTTAGCAAACCAACAAGCAACACAGAGGAGTTGAGCAGGAGAAGCCAGAGTTGTCCCTGTCCTTTGATTTGTCAATTCCAACGAATTGTCCACAACATTGACCAATGTCAGCGCTCAACCTTGGTCAAAGCCAATGATACAGTATGTCCTTACATTGAAAACTCTCAATATATCCTCAACATTGGCCAACGATACTGCCCCTCCACTGCCCTCTCTACTGAGCCAGAGAGGAAGAGGCTAAATCTGTCGACGTGGGAATACAGCGATAAGCAGACCGATAAGCAGACAGCCTGCCTTTGGAACAACTCCCATTGTTAGGGCGGAGACAAGAGCATCTTGTCATTATATACAGTATCTCTGACTGAGCCTGGGCTGTGTCAGTGTGTGTGTGTGAGATTATATATATCACACATATACACACACAGTACCAGTAAAAAATTTGGAAACACCTACTCATTTTTTACATTGTAGAATAATAGTGAAGAACACATATGGAATCATGTAGGAACCAAAAAAGTGTTAAACAAATCAAAATATATTTTATGAGATTCTTCAAAGTAGCCACCTTTTGCATTGATGACAGCTTTGCACACTCTTGGCCTTCTCTCAACCAGCTTCATGAGGTAGGCACCTGGAATGCATTTCAATTAACAGGTGTGCCTTGTTGTGTTGTGACAAGGTAGGGGTGGCATACAGAAGATAGCCCTATTTGGTAAAAGACTAAGTCCATATTATGGAAAGAACAGCTCAAATAAGCAAAGAGAAATGACAGTCCATTATTTTAAGACATGTGAAAATGTGAAGAACTTTAAAAGTATATTTATATGCAGTCGCAAAAACCATCAAGCGCTATGATGATACTGGCTCTCATGAGGACCGCCACAGGAAAGGAAGACCCAGACTTACCGCTGCTGCAGAGGATAAGTTAATTAGAGTTAACGAAATAAAGAGTTCAAGTAACAGACACATCTCAACATCAATTGTTCAGAGGAGAATGTGTGAATCAGGCCTTCACCACCGTGTCTTTGTGAGACGCAGTAGGTGAACGGATGATCTCGGCATGAGTGGTTCCCACCGTGAAGCATGGTCGGAGGAGGTGTAATGGTGCGGGGGTGCTTTGCTGGTGACATGGTCTGTGATTTATATAGAATTCAAGGCACACTTAACCAGCATGGCTACCACAGCATTCTACAGCGATACGCCATCCCATCTGGGTGCGCATAGTGGAACTATAATTTGTTTTTCAACAGGACAATGACCCACACACCTCCAGGCTGTGTAAGGGCTATTTGACCAAGAAGGAGAGTGATGGAGTGCTGCCTCAGATGACCTGGCTTCCACAATCACCCGATCTCAACCCAATTGAGATGGTTTGGGATGAGTTGGGCCGCAGAGTGCAGGAAAAGCAGCCAACAAGTGATCAGCATATATGGGAACTCCTTCAAGACTGTTGGAAAATAATTCCAGGTGAATCTGGTTGAGAGAATGCCAAGAGTATGCAAAGCTGTCATCTAGGGAAAGGGTGGCTAATTTGAAGAATCTAATATATATTCTTTTTTGGTTACTACATGATTCCATATGTGTTATTTCATAGTTTTGATGTCTTCTATTATTTTACAATGTAGAAAATAGTAAAAACAAAGAAAAACCATTGAATGAGTAGGTGTTTCCAAACGTTGACTGGTACTATATATATATTTAAGCAATAAGGCCCGAGGAGGTGTGGTATATGGCCAATATACCACGGCTAAGGGCAACACGGAGTGCCTGGACACAGCCCTTAGCCGTGGTATATTGACCATATATCACAAACCCCCGAGGTGCCTTATTGCTATTATAAACCTGTAATTAGAGCAGTAAAAATAAATGTTTTGTCATACCCGTGGTATACGGTCTGATATACCACGGCTGTCCGCCAATCAGCATTCAGTGCTAAAACCACCCAGTTTATAAATATATATATAGCCCTGTGTAGTTTGAAAGGCTCAGGAGGAGAAACAGAGGCCACAGCACTCCATACAGATCTCCAGGCAGTCTGCAGACTCGCAGCACGCGTCGATGATCCCACAGTCCATGTCACACGGCAGTTCACAGTCGCCACACTCCTCGGAGGCACAGCAGCAGCAGAAACAACCCGAGTCGTCCCCCGCACACGAACCACAGGTGGCACAGTCCAAAATGATGTTACACAGAGACAGGAACTCACAGAACAGACAGGCCAGGATACAGTGAACACAACAGTCTGAGGGAGAGAGGGAGAGAAGGGGAGTTATTCATATTTATTTGACCTGGTAGTCGATTACAATGCATACTGGTTTTGAGAAGAGGGAGAGAGGGGAGGGAGAGAGAAGGAGAGGTTGGGTACTACAGTGAGATGGACTAAAGTATTCTCACCATCCTGTGCCACTGTAGGTATCTGGGAGCTGTTGCTCTTGGAGGAGCTTTTGCTCCTCTGAGAGGTGATGGAGGGGTTGGACTGGAGCTTCTTAGGGTTCTTCATCCCCGATGAGGAAGACGAGGAGGAAGAGGCCGCCCTAGGGAGGGAGCCGGGGGCCGGCCGATCATGGGGGCCTCCGTTCCTCACTCCATTAGGGTGAGAGGTGTGTGTGCGCGAGGTGTGTGTGTGGGGGGTGGGTGTGCAGTGCAGGCCGTGTGTGTGCGGGGTGTGTGTCTGCGGCTTGGCTCCATTGCGTAGCTGGCTGGTGGGCTGGGTTAGGCAAGGCTGGGTGGGATGCATAGGGGTGTCTCGAGCCTGGGGTTGACCTGAGGACAGGAATAAAGTAAGAGAAGAAAAACATTTACAATAGTTATTTTTATTGTAACCGTGAGACACATGGGAAACGTAGTCATTGATACAGCATCGCCCAATGGCTCCTGGGAAGGGCCATGTGTACTGTGCTGACATCCGATCATGCTCATCTAGACTCTTACACAACAACCCCCAGACACTCTCCTCCTCGCCTCTTTTTCTCCTCTCTTCTCTCCCCTCCTCTCTCCTCCTGTTCTGTCCTCCCCTCTCACTGCCATGACTGGAACAAGAACACGTTGTTGGGAGAAACTTGACAACACATCATCCCAGATGATGATAATCCCCTTTAAAAAAAGGCCTAAACTTGGGCCAACACAATCCAGTTTGGCCAACTCAAGAATCTATTAAAATAATTTACCAAGGACAATTGGTGCTTCATTGTCTACTAATGCCAGCTGCACATTGCTAGGTGCACCATACATTAATATGTAACTCGTGACTATGATGCATATATGGTTGCTAGTTTTAGGGTTTTGATTTATGTGGACAGAGGGGCTGAAATGGCCTGGTTCGCTCTCCTCAGTCTGAAATGTAGGCTACAGACATGCACATTTATGCGCACACACACACACACACACACACACGCGCGCGCGCGCTCGCTCGCTCAGACAGCCTCAGCCCAGGCCCAGTGTGTGTTTACAGCCTACAAACCCTCTACTGTTCCTCCTCTAAGTCAGACCAGGGTTGATCTTGGCTGGCCAACATGCACCTCTCTGTATATTTTACTCTGAGCACCACCAAATACTAATTACACTGAGAGAAAGAACAACGTGGTGAAAAGCACACCTCCTCTGCCAAACCAAACAGACGCCCTGAAAAAGAGAGAGGGCTATATTGGAACCATGGCTTTTATATATTATGATAATACTTAATACCATCCTATCGAGGTCCTAAATATTTTCTAGACCTGAACGCACAGATGGAGAGAGGTGTGACATCACAGGGTAGAATAGCACTGAAGGATGTCCAGAGAGAAACACTCACACACACACATATACTGAGATGCAGTGAAACATATTAGATAATCATTCAGAGACAGATAACCCTGCTAGGACTGTTGTGATTGGCCCACGGCCGAGGTCACACAACCAATCGAGTGTGATTAAAGATTCAGTGTTTTCTAACCCCACTCCAGATGTCTGGCAACCCATGGGGTAGTGGTGTGTGTGTTCGCGAGCGGGGGCAGTCAGAGGGAAACATATCTTTCTCTTCTAAAGTATGTCAAAAGTCAATACCTGTTCGGCTGCATTAATTCTCCTTTCTTTCCCTCTTCAACCTCTCTTTTTGTCTCACCCTCGCTCTTTACCCTGGTCTATCACTTGAACCATTCTCACATTTTCAAAAGATACAATGCAGTGTAGTACAGTACAATACAGTAGAGAGGTTTGCTTCTGTCGAGAGGAGAAGAGAGAGAGAACACACAATTGCAGAGCCACAATTGCAGCCATTAACTCTAATCAGAGTCAGTTTTAGTGAAACCACACAGTGATGCCAGGCCTTTACCCCACATCTCATTTGCACTCTGTATATAGATTTTCTATTGTGTTATTGACTGTACGTTTGTTTATTTCCCATGTGTAACTCTGTGTTGTTTTTTGTCGCACTGCCTTGCTTTGTCTTGGCCAGGTCGCAGTTGCAAATGAGACCTACCTGGTTAAATAAAGGTGAAATGGTGGCAATAAAGGTGAAATAGTGAAATGATGTGCATGTCTGGTTAACAGAGCATTCCTTTGGTTGATAAAGACAACATCAGCAGGAATACAATGTTGTTTGTTTACTGAATTCCATTGTATAAAACAAAAAACAAAGAGTGAAAATGGTGTCTGAATATAATTTAGAGTGGTATGAGAGTTCATTCACCCTTTGCATGTGTGTGTCAGTCAGTTTGAAGGGGGTGGTTGTGTGTGTGGTGTGTGTGTTTGTGTGTGTGTGTTTGTGTTTGTGTGTGTGTGTGTGTGTGCGCGGGGTCAGTAAAAAGGCTGGTCACTTGGGCATCTGGCAGACAGCGAGACAGACAGACTGAGTTTCAGAAGAGTCATGACTGTGTACACACACGCAAACACACACATACAGTGAGAATGAACTCTTTGTGCAACACAGACTGCGAGAGAGAGAAAGAGTGAGTGTGTTCGTGAGATAAAGAGGCAGAGGAGAGTGTGTGTGTGTGTGTGTGTGTGTGTGTGTGTGTGAGGGAGGGTGAGAGAGATCCGCTCTACAGATATACACCCCTTAGCTTTGGCTCTTGTCTATTTTGGTTCAGGAGTGATGCATGGGTGTGCCACACATAAACACAATGATTCAGCAGCTCATAGTTAAAAATAAGAACAAATAAAGAGCTAAATGACTGTGGGCTTAACATGATGAGACTGGTACACCACAGACTGAAGGAGAAGAGAGGGGGAGGAAGAACAGAGAGAGGTAGAGGGGGGTGAAAGTCAGGAGAGGAGACATTTTACTGTGCAAAAGTGTAGGACCAGCCTAGGCCTGAAAGTGCAAGAATGTGTGAAAGAGAGACGTTTGTGTGTGAGATAGAAACAGAGAGCTGAGAGAGAGAGAGAAAGAGAGAGCTGAGCGAGAGCTGAGCGACAGCTGAGAGAGAGAGAGAGAGAGAGAGAGAGAGAGCGAGAGCTGAGAGAGCAAGCTGAGAGAGAGAGGCCCAGTGTAGGCCCAGCCTGTTGCCTGTAGCGATGGGAGTGTGGTATGTCTGGCTTGAGAGTGACTCACAGTCGGCTGACAGCTCACCTCTACCCACCCCCATTTTCTCTCTCCCTAAATCCCTCCATCCGCTCACCTCCCATTACCCTACAGACAGCCAACCTCCCTTCTCACCTCTCTCTCTAAATCCCTCTCCTCCCACTACCTCCCCACCTCTCCTTCCATCAGCCCCCTCCCAACACACTGGCCTCTAGCGAAAGGCTATGATTAGTGCTGATCACTGCACCCCTCTACCTTTCCAACCTCCCTCCTCCCCTCTTCCTCTCCTACCTCTCTTTCCTCCTTTTTCCTCTCCTCCCCCTCTCTTGCTTGCTCTCCCTCCCTCCCACCCACTCTCCCTCCCTCCCTCCCTTAGTGACTCAGCAGTCTGAGCAGTAGACAGTAAACAGAGTGCTGTTTGTGCCAGCTCAGCTGCTCAGACCAGGCCATCTGAACTAGGTCAGAGCTGTGAGGGACCTGGACCATTGTGATGGTCCAGGTCATCTGAGTGACACCCAGCACCTTGACCAGGGATCACAGCTAATCAGAACTAAGTGCTTTATAATGGAAGGTACTGTCACCTTGTCCTACCACGTCACCTCATTCACCCCTTTCGTCACCAATGGCACTTGATGAGTCCTGAGGGGTGGAGGGTAACCGATCAAAAACAATGTGACGCCATAATCCAATATCTGATTCAGCTCATTTCAATAAAAATCCATATGGATGGGGAATAGAAAAGTGTGGTATTCCTAAAGGGTGGTATTCTGAAGGAAGTGCAGCCTATTTCCCTTTGTAGAGTGTTGGGAATTGGAAATAAAGGCTGGGGGAGGCAGGATTAACACTGATTTAGGATAAAAGCTCTACTTAACTGGGAGATTGGGGTAAAAATAGGGAGTGAAGGAAGGGGGAGAGAAGGAAAGGGAAAACATGAAAGTTAACTCAGAGGAGAGCGGGAAGGGGAAAGAATGGGTCAGAGGTAAAGTTGGGGTTCACTGTCGGTGACAAATGGTATCCTGCAACAGAGATAATGTACTCTTTCCAGGCCCTTTGTGTATGTGAATGTATCACAATCATGGCCGAGGCCTCCAGAAGGAAGAGGAGGATGAGGAAGAGGAGAGATTTATCACAGACTGGTGTGTAATTAAAGGCACTGTATCACTATACTGTTACATTTCACACCGGCAACACTCTATCCCAGTTCACATCCCCTTTAATGATCCTAGCATCATACTAATCTCACCAAGCTGCCACCTTAGCCTTTCCACAGCAGTGTTGTGTGTGCGCGTGATTGTATGCCTTACAAAGCTAAAAACAAAATAGCCCACAAAATATTGCTCCTTTTTGGCTGTTATTAACTTGTCTGTATGGAGTGTTTTCTGACTGAAGTTGTACAAATGAGTAATGAATCCCAGTGGGTCCTTAACTCTCTGTGTTTTATTGTGTTGCCAGAGAAAGTGAGTGAGAGAGTGCGACTGAGGGGTCTGACAGAGCACTGGACTCTGACTAACATTGAGAGTGGTGGTGATGGTGGTCAGTGTAACAGGGTTGTCACTAGTTACCACAGCCACAAAGTCAAAATTGGCAGTGTGGTTAAGGTTAGATTTAAAGAAGATAAATTGTAGAACTAGGCAGGGTTTATTACTTTGTGGCTGTGGTAACTAGTGACAACCACCAGTAGGAGCAGGAGCAGACCTGAGGTTTGGATGGAAATAGAAGACCCCCAAAGTAGAGATCAGTCAGGAGTCAGACAGCCTTTCTTCCAGTCACCAACCCCCAAACACACACCCCTCCTCCCCATCTCTCTCTAGCATCCTTCTCTTACTCGGAACTGACAAATTATTAACAGAGCTTTTTTTTTTCTCCCAGAAAAACAGGAGAGCCCAAAGGAGAGATTTATCATGAGTTAGAAAAGTGTAACCAACACTCACTTGTGCAGCGCTTCTTACTGGCAGTCTGTATAGGACTGTGATATAGGCTTAAGCCACTGACATTGTCAACGCTGAATGAGCTATAAGGCTGCTTTATTTAATCAATGTGCTAGAGAAACAGAAACACACTACCAACTACCAAAGAGAATAGCATACACACACGTGGCACAGCACAAACACAACAGCACGCGCACACACACACACACACACACACACACACACACACTTTCTAATAGCTCTTTCTCACACACAAAGACACCCGTTAACAGCTCTCTCTGCACATTGTTCTCAGACAGCTTGTCAGAGGGCCAGCGCCAGACACATGCTACAACCATGATGTCATCACTGCGAGCCAGAGCATCTGGGCTGCAGAATGCAATCTCGCTTCTGTTTTCATCCACACACATCATTTACATCATGACTTCACCGCACACATACAAACCATAGTCATCTAGTAGCAGCAAGAGCCACTATTTCATAATCAGTGTACAGGCCACATCCAAACTCGATCTCTCTCTCTCTTTATTGCTGTGGTTGTAGCAGAGTGAGGGGGTCTATAAAGTTAGTCACAGTGCTCCTGTAGGGTGCTGATGATACAATAGTGTTCACAACTGTACGACTTCCAGACACACACACACACGCCCAAATGTATGGACACACTCACACACAAACATGCAAACAAAGTACGAGCCCCAGACACACAGGCCAACTGCTTCAACAGAGAAAACAGAGGGAGGGATGAAATGAGGATGAGAGGGAGGGAGGAAGGTAGAGTTGGATGAAGTTGCTTGTAGATGCTGATCTAAGGTCAGTTTTGCATTGTCCCTCTAATGGTTAAGGTTGGGGTAGGGAACGCTGTGGGAGGTATAGGGGGATGTGGGAGGTATAGGGTGGATAGAGGAGGTATATGGGGATGTGGGAGGTATAGGGGGGGATAGTGGGAGGTATAGGGGGATGTGGGAGGTATAGGGGGGGATAGTGGGAGGTATAGGGGGATAGTGGGAGGTATAGGGTGGATAGAGGAGGTATATGGGGGATAGTGGGAGGTATAGGGTGGATAGAGGAGGTATATGGGGGATAGTGGGAGGTATAGGGGGGATAGAGGAGGTATATGGGGGATAGTGGGAGGTATAGGGTATGGAGATATCAGAGGATGGAGGGAGGGAGGTACAGTATATGGAAATGGAAGGAGGTGAGAGAGTGGTTCTGGGGGAGATGGGGCTTGACATTTTGTCTGTAGTTGTGTAACTCTTGAGGCAGCAGCACAGGGTATGGAGCTGGATTTATGGAGGGCATAAAATAAAAGAGAGAATAATGTCGGATCCAGACCTAGACTAACACACACACACAGAAACCTGTTTCATAATGATTTCAACACTACCCGCCCCAATTCCCCCATAACCCTAAACCCAGTCCCTCTCTTAGTATTACCCAATCTCTCTCTCTCTGACACAGCCTCTCAAACACACCATCATTACAGATTATGTAGTTATTTTGTGGTAACTCAGAAACCAAGAGTTACTGTCAGGAAGTAGCTCGGGTTGCTTTCCCGCACGTACCGAGGGGGAGGAGAGGAGAGGTCCCCTGGCCTGACTGCAGTGTGATTATATGTGCAGTGACCCCCAGAATCCAAAACGTCTGACCCAGGTAAAGTTTTAACACTACATCACTCATGCATGGTTCATACATCACACAGATGCCCAAGAAAATAAGGGGGAGAGACTCCCAAAAACTATACTGCCAGACTCACCTACATACAGTAGTCATAGCGGCTCCCTAACAATCACAGTTAACACCAAACAGAGAGAAAATACTCAAATGGAGGAGAGGAGAGAGGTGTTTAATTTGGCTGTAGAATGTGGCGTGTTGCGTGTAGACACGTGTTCTACAGCAATTCGGAACCTATCCCTCTGTTGACAATTCAATTCAGAGGCGTGTGTATGTGAGTGTGTGTGCATGCGTGTGTACAGTATGTATGTATAGTTGAAGTCGGAAGTTAACATACACTTAGATTGAAGTCATTAAAACTCATTTTTCAACCACTCCACAGATTTCATGTTAACAAACTATAGTTTTGGCTAGTCGGTTAGGACATCTACTTTGTGCATGACACAAGTAATTCTTCCAACAGTTGTTTACAGACAGATTATTTAACTTATAATTCACTATATCACAATTGATAGTGGGTCAGAAGCTTACATACACTAAGTTGACTGTGCCTTTAAATAGAAGCTTCTGATTTTATTTATTTCACCTTTACTTAACCAGGTAGGCCAGTTGAGAAAAAGTTCTCATTTACAACTTTGACCTGGCCAAAACAAAGCGAAGCAGTGCGACAAAAACACAGAGTTACACATGGGATAAACAAACGTACAGTCAATAACACAATAGAAAATCTATGTACAGTGTGTGCAAATGTAGAAAGATTAGGAAGGTAGGGCAATAAATAGGCCATAGTGGCAAAATAATAACAAAATTAGCATTAACACTGGAATGATAGATGTGCAGATGATGATGTGCAAATAGAAGATACTGGGGTGCAAATTAGCAAAAATAATAATATGGGGATGAGGTAGTAGTGTAGGCTATTTACAGATGGGCTGTATACAGGTGCAGTGATCTGAAAGCTGCTCTGACAGCTGGTGCTTAAAGTTATTGAGGGAGATGGAAGTCTCCAGCTTCAATGATTTTTGCAATTCATTCCATGTTAGGCAGCATGAGTGAAGGAGGCTTTGTTGCGAAATAGGAAGCCAATTCTAGATTTAATTTTGGATTGGAGATGCTTAATGTGAGTCTGGAAGGAGAGTTTACAGTCTAACCAGATGCCTAGGTATTTTTAGGTGTCCACGTATTCTAAGTCAGACCCGTCGAGAGTAGTGATGATAGTACGGTGGGTGGGTGCGGGCAGCGTTCGATTGAAAAGCATGCATTTAGTTTTACTAGCATTTAAGAGCAGTTGGAGGCCACAGAAGGAATGTTGTATGGCATTGAAGCTCATTTGGTTCTAGAGTGTCTCCCCCTTTGAAGAGGGGGATGACCGCGGCAGCTTTCCAATCTCTAGGGATCTCAGACGATACAAAAAAAGAGGTTGAACAGGCTAGTAATAGGGGTTGCAACAATTTCGGCAGATAATTTTTTAAAGAAAGGGTCCAGATTGTCTAGTCCAGCAGATTTGTAGGGGTCCAGATTTTGCAGCTCTTTCAGGACATCAGCTCTCTGGATTTGGTTGAAGAGGAAGCAGGGGGGGGGGGGCTTGGGCAAGAAGCTCAAACTGTTTGGGCACAGACCTGGATAGTATGACAGAACTCTGCAGGTTATCTCGGCAGTAGATTGCAACTTGGCAGTTCTATCTTGACTGGAAATATTGTAGTTGGGGATGGACATTTCAGAATTTTTGGTGGCCTTCCTAAGCCAGGATTCAGACACGGCTAGGACATCAGTGTTGGCGGAGTGTGCTAAAGCAGTGAATAAATCAAACTTAGGGAGGAGGCTTCTGATGTTAACATGCATGAAACCAAGGCTTTTACAGTTACAGATGTCAACAAATGAGAGAGCTTGGGGAATAGGTGTAGTACTGGGGACTACAGGACCTGGGTTTACCTCAACATCACCAGAGGAACAGAGGAGGAGTAGGATAAGGGTACGGCTAAAGGCTTTAAAAACTGGTCGTCTAGTGCATTGGGTACAGAATAAAAGGAGCAGATTTCTGGGCGCGATAGAATAGATTGATGGCATAATGTACAGACAGGGATATGGTAGGATGAGAATTCAGTAGGGGTAAACCTAGGCGTTGGGTAATGATGAGAGAGGTTGTATCTCTGGAGACACCAGTTAAGCCAGGTGAGGTCTCCGCGTGTGTGGGGGGGGGACAAAGGAGCTATCTGAGGCATGCTGATCGGGACTGGGGGCGCTACAGTGGAATAGAACGATAAGGAAAAACCTAAGCAGCAACAGACATGGCATAGAACTTGTTCTCAACTGACCTACCTGGTTAAATAAAGGTGAAAAAAAAAAATATATATATATTGAAATAAGGGAGAGGCATAAAACAAACACAGTTAATCAAGAGAACTAAGACAACAACGGGTAAATGGTGATGAATAGACTAAGAAAATGTTGAGAAAAAGTTGTGCCACACACAGGACCTGAGTTCGGAGCTGAGGCTTAACAGATAAACAGAATGAGGTACCGTGTAAGGGATTAGTCCAGCAGTCAACAGCTACGTAGCCGAGTGATCATAAGGTCCGATGAGCAGCAAAGAGGTGAGCCAGGGAGCAGATTCAATGGACGCTGCACTAGGCGAGCGGGAGGCACAGCGTTCAGAATGCTAGCGGGCCGAGGCTAACAGATGGCTCGTCGGTGACGTCGCAACGGAAAAGCCTGTTGAGACCACCTCGGACAATTACGTCGGCAGACCAGTCGTGATGGCTCGGCAGGGCTCCGTGTCGACAGTAGAAGGGCCAGGCCGGTTGACAAAGGTACTGTAGTCCGGGAATTAGCTAGTACACGTCGGCTAGCCGGGAGTTAGCTCAAGGCTAGCTGGTGCAAGCTTTTGGACAGTAGTGTTAGCCAAACAACAGCAGCCTCTTGGTTGCAGCTAGCTAGCTGCGATGATCCGGTGTGATGGTCCTGTGATTTCGGCAGAAATCCGGTGAAGTGGAAGGGAACGCAATCCGATATGCGTAGGGTTGGTAGTGCGCTGTGCAGACTGGCCGATATTGTCTGAACTAAAGCTGGCTGATGCAGGCAGAGCAGTGGTGAGGGCCGGTAGCAGTGGCTAGCAATGGCTAGTAGCTAGTTAGCAGGCTAGCTAGCAGGCTAGCTTCTGTCGGAGGTTCAGTTAAATGATAAAGAAATGAAGAAAATAGTAGATCCATTCCGCGTTGGATGAGGCGGGTTGCAGGAAAAGTATATGAGGAATAAGAAAAAATACGTAGAGAGAAAAATAATTACAGATTATTTACACGGAAAAACACGTCCGCACTGTTACGCCATCTTGGAATCATAGGTTAATTGATAGGCTATTTGACATCATTTGAGTCAGTTGGAGGTGTACCTGTGTAAAGGACCTTGTGAAGATGCTGGAGGAAACAGGTACAAAAGTATCTATATCCACAGTAAAACCTATCCTATCTCGACATAACCTGAAAGGCCGCACAGCAAGGAAGAAGATCATACTTTTTGGAGATATGTCCTCTGGTCTGATGAAACAAAAATAGAACTGTTTAGCCATAATGACCATCGTTATGTTTGGAGGAAAAAGGGGGAGGCTTGCAAGCCGAAGAACACCATCCCAACCGTGAAGCACGGGGGTGGCAGCATCATGTTGTGGGGGTGCTTTGCTGCAGGAGGGACTGGTGCACTTCACAATATAGATGGCATCATGAGGAAGGAAAATTATGTGGATATATTCACATCTCAAGACATGAGTCAGGAAGTTAAAGTTTGGTCGCAAATGGGTCTTCCAAATGGACAATGACCCCAAGCATACTTCCAAAGTTGTGGCAAAATGGCTTAAGGACAACAAAGTCAAGGTATTGGAGTGGCCATCACAAAGCCCTGACCTCAATCCTATAGAACATTTGTGGGCGGAACTGAAAAAGCGTGTGCGAGCAAGGAGGCCTACAAACCTGACTCAGTTACATAAGTTCTGTCAGAAGGAATAGGCCAAAATTCACCCAACTTATTGTGGGAAGCTTGTGGAAGGCTACCCGAAACGTTTGACCCAAGTTAAACAATTTAAAGACAATGCTAGCAAATACTAATTGAGTGTATGTAAACTTCTGACCCACTGGGAATATGATGAAAGAAAAAAAAGCTGAAATAAATAATTCTCTCTACTATTATTCTGACATTTCACATTCTTAAAATAAAGTGGTGATCCTAACTGACCTAAGACAGGGAATTTTTACTAGGATTAAATGTCAGGAATTGTGAAAAACAGAGTTTAAATGTATTTGGCTGTGTGCGTGTTTGTGTGTGTGTGTGTGTGTGTCAGTGTGTATGAGAGAGTATGTACTCATGTGCGTACAGTACGTGAGACATAAGTGTGAACGTGTGTGTGTGTGTGTCTCTCACAGATAATGGTCTTGCTAGGTGTCGTCAGGTCCGGCTGTGAGAGACTGTTGTTGTTGCAATTCTCCGCGTCTCCTAGCAACCCATCTGGTTTGAACTTTGGCCTTTCGATGAGGGGCTCCAGGCTCCCATCCACATCTGGAGGTAACACACAGAGAAAGAGAGAGGAAAGACTAAGACAGAGGGACAGGACACACATTCATCTGGAGGTAACACACAGAGAGAGAGAGAGCGAGAGAGAGAGAGACTGAGACAGAGGGAAAGGACACACAAAGCCTTTATGAAGAAGACTTTAAAAAAAAGCTATAAACCGTTATACTTGAATTGTTCTGAAGTTATTGAATGTGACCTCAAGTTGCTGAGAACTACTGAAACAGCAATATTTTGTCACTGACTGAAGCTGCTTTGTTTTGTCTTTGGTAGAGTTGCCAATATACAGTACTCTTAAGCCTTTTTCACACTGGAGGCCTTAATGCTCAAATCAGTTGTTTTTCCAATCTCAGTCATTTGCTGACATGGCTACTCTAGTTGTCATAGTAACATAAGTGTGCGCAGTGCTGTAGGCTGATTGGTGGTTGTGCTCGTGCTTCCTATCACTCAGAAGTTATGTAGCAATCTAAGGTGTCAACAATGCCTGCCATGAATCATAGTGTAAGAACACTTTTAAAGCCTCAAAGGATAAGATGATCCAACTTTCAAAACGAGTCCTAGATAGCTACTGTAGGTAGCCGTTTTGCTTTCTAGCACATTCACTCATTTGTTTGTAAACAATTAACAAGTTACCACAAGTTCTTGTCAAACTGTCAAGAGTAGCTAGCAAGCAACAAGATATGGTAAATGTACATTTAAGTCATTTAGCAGAGGTTCTTACCCTGATCGACATACAGGAGCAATTAGAGTTAAGTGCCTTGCTCAAGGGCACATCAGCAGACTTTTCACCAAGTTGGCTCGGGGATTCGAACCAATGACCTTTCGGTTACTGGCCCAACACATTTAACCACTTCAAGGCAAATAAATCAGATTTGACCAAGTCACATAGCCAGGAATCAGATTGGACTTCTGACTTCAAAACACCTACGAAGATGTTTTGAAATGCAGCCAGCAATTTCCGATCCCATGTGCTTTTGTTTTGTTTTGTTCAGATTGCAGGAAAAATAATAGATTCTAAATGGATATGCATTTTTGGAGGGACTTGAGTCGCTTCAAACTACCAATGTGAACACGGCTTAAGGCTACCACATATAACAAACAAACACATGGACAACTAGGCTCCACAACTGACTAACTGAGCTAATTGATCGGTTCAGTGATTGCCTAAATTCAACACACCTGGTATTCCAGGTTGGTTAAATCAAAAACATGAAGTGCCTGCGGCACTCCAGGACCAGGGTTGCCTATGCCTGGTCTACTGCATGTAATTTCCAATGGAACACAGACTGTACAATTACTCATCTGTCTCAAACAGACTGTGAGTGAGAGCATAATTGTGTGAGGGAGCGTATGTGTATATGTGTGTATCTGGACAGTAAAATCCAACCCTTGGGTCTGTTTAGTGGTCTATGCGCATGCCTGTGAAACCTGCAGTGTTTGTGTGTGTGTTTGTGTATGTGAGGACACATACAGTGCATTAAATGTATGTGAGTTTACGTGTTTTATATGTGCTTACTGGAGCCAGGCGGTTTATGATGAAGCTGTAATTATGCATTACTACACACACGCATGCCTCTGAGAGGTGCAGACTCATTCCTGGGCAAATGGGAGCCAGCTGGGTTTGATCTGCCATCCGACACACACACTGTGAAAGGCCTCAACCACCCCAGCCTTGCTTATTTATCCTAATCACTCTCCTTCTCTTCTCTATGCGTCCTCTCTTTCCTGTCACCCACCCCCCTTCTCACTGCAGTTTCTCACTCTCACTCTTCTCTCCCCACTCCCTCTCCCTCCTCTCTCTTCCCCCTATCTCCTTCTCTCTCTCCCTCACTGCCATGTCGTGGGGCTGTCAGATATATATCATTTGTACTTCTCTAACTAGTCAGACTCAGCAGCAGTTCTGACCTAATGTAGCTCTATTCACCATTCATTATTCCATTCACTGCTCTAGTTCTCACATGAGACACACAATGCACACACCCAAACTTCCATGGACCAGGTCCTGTTGCTCTCTCTCTCTCTCTCTCACTCTATCTCACTCTCTCGTTCTCTCTCTCATCTGGACCTTAACACTCCTACTCTGATCAGAAACACACAGTGAAAACACAATGGACTACATTATAGAGTGAGAGAGATCCTGTTAAAACAGGTATTCAGAGTATGTGTTTGTGGGTAGAGTGAACAGAGAGCTATATTTTTAAACAGTCCGATTCTGAGTAATCTCTACTACAGACCACTGTTTTTAACAGCTTATTAAAAAATTCCTCAAACTTCTGTTGAGAGTGCTTTATAAGCCATCTTTAAAACTAAAGGTCCGCTTTTACAGAAAAGATGGGTGCCTTTTTCCGTAATCACAGGTCTTGCTCTGATGAAGAGGCTCTGTGTGTGTGTTTGTGAAATAAAATAAAATTGTATTCGTCACATGCGCCGGCCGAATACAACTGGTGTAGACTTTACCGTGAAATGCTTACTTACAAACCCTTTCCCTACAATGCAGAGTTAAAAAGTAAGAACATTTGCACAAAAAAATAAGGAAATAGTAACACAATAAAAGAACAATAACGAGGCTATATACAAGGTGTACCGGTACCGAGTCAATGTGCAGAGGTACGAGGTAGATGAAGTGATTGCAGTAATATGTACATGTAGGTAGGGTTAAAAGTGACTAGGCAATCAGGATAGATAATAAACAGAGTAGCAGCAGCGTGTGTGAAGATTGTGACAGTGTGTATATGTGTAGCGTCAATATGCATGTGTGTGTGTTTTGTGTGTGTGAGCATATGTAGTGTGTGTGTTGGAGTGTCAGTGGAGTATGTGTGAGTGTGTGGGTAGAGTCCAGTCAGTGTGCATAGAGTCAGTGTAAGTGAGTCAGTGCAAAAAAAGATCAATGCAATAGTCCGGGTAGCCATTTGATTAACTGTTCAACAGTCTTATGGCTTAGGGGTAGAAGCTGTTCAGGTGCCTTTTGGTCCTAGACTTGGCGCTCTGGTACCACTTTCCGTGTGGTAGCAGAGTGAACAGTCTATGGCTTGGGTGGCTGGGGTCTTTGAATATTTTCCAGGCTTTCCTCTGACACCGCCTAGTATAGAGGTCCTGGATGGCAGGGAGCTTGACCTGAATGATGTAGTGGGCCGTCTGCACCACCCTCTGTAGCGCCATGCAGTGAGGCAGTCTGTCAAGATGCTCTCAATGGTGTAGCTGTAGAACTTTTTGAGGATCTAAGGGACCATGACAAATCTTTTCAACCTCCTGAGGAGGAAGAGGAACTGTTGCGGCTTCTTCATTATTGTGCTGGTGTGTTTGGACCATGTTAAGTCCTTGGTGATGTGGACACCGAGGAACTTGATGCTCTCGACCCGATCCACTACAGCTCTGTCAACTACAGTTCTGATAGCGGCGTGCTCACCCTTCCATTTCCTGTAGTCCACAATCAGCTCATTTGTCGTGTTGAGGGAGAAGCTGTTGTCATGGCACCACATTGCCAGGTCTCTCCCTGTCTCATCATCGTCGGTGATCAGGCCTACCACCGTCGTGTCATCAGTAAACTTGATGATGGCGTTGGATTCATGCGTGGCCACACAGTCGTGGGTGAACAGGGTGTACAGGAGGAGACTAAGCACACACCCCTGAGGGGCCCCGTGTTGAGGGTCAGTGTGGCAGATGTGCTGTTATCTACCCTCACCACCTGGGGGCGTCCGGTCAGAAAGTCCAGGATCCAGTTGCAGAGGAATGTGTTCAGTCCCAGGGTCCCGGGCTTGGTGATGAGCTTGGAGGGGACTATGGTGTTGTACACTAAGCTGTAGTCAATGAGCAGCATTCTCACATAGGTATTCCTGTTGTCCAGGTGGGAGAGAGCAGTGTGGATTGCAATAGAGATTGCATCGTCTGTGGATCTGTTGGGGCAGTATGCGAATTGGATGGTGTTGAGGTGTGCCATGACCAGCCTTTCAAAGCATTTCATGGTTATAGATGTGAGTGCTACGGGACAATAGTACATTTGACTGTGATATGTGGTTGTCTCACCTAGTTATTTTAAAATGAATGCACAAATTGTAAGTTGTTCTGGATAAGAGCATATGCTAAATGACTAAAATGTCAAAAGTAAATGTTTTACACACATTATTTGTAAATTTCTTGATAAAAAATGTAGTTATTTGTTACATTTGACTGTGTAAAACCTATCAGTATTACTTATTTTTCTGAGAGTGAGGTGGATACTGTGCTTTCAGAAAGTATTCAAAACCCTGACTTTTTCCAAATTTTGTTGTGTTACAGCCTGAATTTAAAATGGATTAAATTGAGATTTTGTGACACTGGCCTACACACAATACCCCATAATGTCAAAGTGGAATTCTGCTTTTAGATCATCATGCTGAATGGGCAGTCGTGTAGTTGTAGAGCCTTCTCATTAAACTTGGCAGATAGGATAACGCTACAGGACTTCATCAAGGACAAATAACCAGCAGTAGAGATCAATTAGATATCTGGATTTGCCCCATTGGACACAACATCCTGATTGTTATTATTATAAATAATATGTCATTGCCTTTTTAAGAGCTCTGTTGCGCAGCTACGCCGAAACCATGCTTGAAACTCTGGTTGTAACTTCATTTTAGGAGTAGAGAAATAAACGTGTTAGCAATGGAACGCTGGGATTCCTCCCCCTATGGCTATTAACTTAAATGTGCCTCAAGAGGAATATTTTTCTCGCACAATACATACAACAACAAGCCGACTAGGTAAATAGGTCAACTATTCTACTATGGGGTTGTTTGATATAGTTTTAATAACAACATTATGTGGCAAAAATAGAACCACTGGAAAGTTCCATCCTGAGTGATAAAGTATAGACTTTGAATTCCTTTGCCAGCAGCAAATTAGGCTACACAGCTCTGTTTGAGTTGAGCGCCGCGGTGGTGCGCATTATAGACTGTTTAATTTCCTTCATCTGAACATCAGTGTCAGCAACAATCATCCAATTCAGTTCAGTTCATACAGCGTAAAAGAGAAAATAATAATTTATTTGGGAATATATTTAGTAGAACAGACTATTCTGTATTAGGTTATGAAAGTTTGTGTGACCACTATGCTCAAAACAGGTGCGTCAACCAGAATGTTCCAGAATTCTGTAGCTGGTCTGCACTCAAACAGGAAATGCAAGGTTTATTTTTAGTACTCATTTAATTCAGAGGTAGGTAGTTAGACAAACGTTTTGGCCTAAGTCAGTATCATTAGCGTCTCCTCTGAAGGTGCGCTTCTTTATTATGAACTCGTTAAGGGTAACGACATACAGGTGTGTTCATGTGCGCGCTCCTGGAACAGACAGACATGTCAATAATGCATCCTCCAAATATACAATACATAATTTAATATCTAACAAGTCACTTTTTATAATAATGCATTGGAAAAACATTAGGCTGTGGGCCGCTCATACACCGATGTCTATAAAGAGTTACAGGAAAATACTAATTAACAATAGAAGCTAGATTCAGTCTGATCTCAAAAATGACCTCTCCAGAATCCATATGAGGAAGGAGAAGTTTAACCCCTGGATCAATCTATCATTGTATCTGTCTGTCTATCTTTCTATCATTCTTTCTATCCTTTTATATATTATTTTACCTATAATTCTTTCTATCTATCCTGTAACCTGCAAACGTCTTTGGTTTTTCATAAATCTCAGTATCAGAAGGTTAAAATCCAAACCAAGAGGATTGTGGCTCCAAGCCCTTGTCTGCCCTTAGTAAACCACCATCATCGGACCAAAACAAATCTTAACACAATATCAAACGTCACTAGAGCCAGTGTGCTGGCACTCATGGCACTCATGCCAAACACCAAAATCACCCAACTGTGGAGCGATTTCTGAGACCTGAGAATTCAAATCAGACCAGAGTAATCAAGCAATGCTTGAGCTGGCTGAGTGTACACACGTGTTGGTGAGTTTGTTGGTGACGTGTGTGTCCATGTGTGTGTGTGCGGGCATGTGGCTATACTGTATCTATGTGTACTCTCCACTATTGGGGCTAAACAAAGGAATGTCACCCTGTAAACACAGCTCTAGTGTTGGCTAATAAAGCAGGAACATATGGATGATAGTAACATAGAAACATAAATATTAGCATACAAGCTGTTATAATGAGCTAGCCAACTCTGTGACGTGTCACGTTTGGCCGATGGGGAGAGAACCACTATGAGGGGTCTAGACTGATTAGGGCTGGATAGAGAGAGACTACTGTTAAGTTGAAGTTTGCATTAGCAGGGAGAGACAGGGGGGGGTAAAGAAGAATCTTCAGAGGCAGCAACATGGCACCCATTCTAAAGTCTTCTGTACAGTTGGCCAAACTCTTTCACCTTGGCTCGCAACTCTTACACCTCTCCCGCTCCCTCTCTCCTGTGATCTGCTGAGTGGATTTTATTTACTGGAAGACTCATAGAGCACGGCATGAAAGAGACTGGGCCTGGAGCCTGGTATTAGTACTGGAGAGGGAGAGAGAGAGGGGGGGGGGAGTATGGTAGGAGAAATAGAAAAGAAACTCCCTAAACCCTCTCCCTGTGTCTCTGTCTCTGTTTCTACAGCCTTCACTAATGCCCCCTCTGAAGTCACTCTACACAGAGGATATCATTGCGGTCTGTGTGTGTGTGTCTGACAGATAGACAGCAGACAGGGGGATGTGTTCCACCCTAACAGTGTCTAGAAAAGCAGAGATGCTTAAGGTATAAAGACAAACTTTCATCAGAGGGGCAGAACTTTCCAGCCCACTGACTGTATATGGTTACACCTCAATGTCTTTGATCAGGTCTCACCTATAGACAGAAACTTAAACAGGAAGCACCCGTGGTAAGGACTGTTCAAAAATGGTCTGACCAATCTGAATCAGTGCTTCAAGATTGTTTTAATTACTCGGACTGGGAAATGTTTTGGGTTGCCTCTGAGAATAGTATCAACGTATATACTGACTTGGTGACTGGGTTCATCGGGAAGTGTATAGATGATGTTGTTCCCACTGTGACGATTAGAACTTATCCAAAACAAAAAAAGTGTATAGATGGCAACATTTGCACAAAATTAAAAGCGCATACCACAGCATTTAACTATGGCAAGGTGACTGGGGACATGTACAAACAGACAAGCTATGACCTCTAGACGTTTCAGCATGACAATGCCCCCTGTGCACAAAGTGAGGTCCATACAGACATTGTTTGTCGAGATCGGTGTGGAAGAACTTGACTGGCTTGCACAGAGCCCTGACCTCACCTTCGGGATGAATTGGAACGTGGTTTCCATGTGGTTGATACCATTCCATTGACTTCATTCCAGCAATTATTATGAGCCATCCTCCCCTCAGCAGCCTCCACTGATCTGTATGTCTGTCCCCGAGCCAGCAGCCATCCATACCATAGACACGCAGAGCAGAGATCCCTCACACAAGTGGCATCTCATCCTACCCATATGTTCAATGATCATCCCAAATACCTCCAGTCAATTAAGCTTTGTCACATAGCGCTATATCTATCCCTAGCTCTGAAAAATGTAAGCGCGTGTGTGTGTTGGTTGGTTGGGGGGTAATTAAGACATTAATTAGACAAAAGGAAAACAATTAGTCATGGAGATATCCCACACACACACACACACAAAGAGAGAGAGAGAAACAGCCCAGCCTAATCTGCCCTAAAACCCAGCCAGGAGTCAAACACACACTTGAGAGAAAAACACTTTCTAAGAGGAGTGCTGGAATGAGTCCAGAAAGCCAGATTATTGTTGCTTTGAGAGAATGAAGCAGCAGTGTAAGCTAATTAACGACTGAAACTGTCTGCTGTTAAACAGGCCTAAGAGGAATTTAATTGTGCTACTTTGTCTCAGACTTCTTCTGGGAAAACAACGTTGTGAGATCATGCATCTCTGTTTTCTACACAGAAGTCTATGCTAACAAGGGTTCAAAGGTCATCATTGCGAAGACAATGGCTTTCATGCCATTTGAATTTGCTATCCAGATATTTGACTATTGCCAGGAGATGTTGTCAACATCCAAGTGTTTGTCTGCGTTAAAAACAAACAAAGTCAACATCAGAGAAGCATCAATACCATTAGAAAAGCATCTAACATGGACACTATCTCTACCACCACATTTAAACATCAACACAGCTCTAAATAGACAGGGCAAACCTGCTTTGGTGATTTCTGATTTCATCAAAATAAATCAGTCACAGCAGTTTTTACCTGATAAAGTACATTTGTAGAAAACAGCTGACTACATTTTGAAGTATTCCATTTTGATTCAAGTGGTAAGTGTAACGCGGTAAGTTAATCACTTCCATCGATATCACGCTGAAATCAAAATCAATAGAACAGGGGACAAACGTTTGGGGTGAAGCACTTAACACTAGTCAAAGGCCACACGGAAACTTGAAAAACCTGATTTTGGGAGGCCACCAACACAGAAAAGGGAACAAATCACTTTTTCTGTTAGTTAACTTCAGCGAGTCACGACAAAAGTTGGCTGCTATTTAAGTGATAATTTGACTGTCAAATCCGTGTATTGGTGTGTGGCCAACAACTTTTATAGAGAGACCGCTCAAAATTGTTTGTGCCATTTAAGTTAGAAAAGTTCTGCGCACCCCAGCGTGTGTGACAAAATCAACAGTACAAAACCAAAGATATTGATCTGTTTTAGGCAATCAATCTTATGTCATCGTGATGACTATAAACGTTTATACTAACATCACCAATCTGAGGTCAAAAGGATGTGCAAGCTTGTGTAAGGTAGTAACACAAACTATCCACATTAGGGAAATTAGCCCAATATCAAATGATTTCATATGCCAAAATAATTAAATATGTACATTTAAGATGATAGTACAGTTAAAAGTTTACATACACCTTAGCCAAATACATTTAAACTCAGTTTTTCACAATTCCTGACATTTAATCCTAGTAGAGGACATTTCTCCAAAAAGTACGATCTTTGTCCTCATGTGCAGGTGCAAACCGTAGTCTGGCTTTTTTATGGCGGTTTTGGAGCAGTGGCTTCTTCCTTGCTGAGCGGCCTTTCAGGTTATGTCGATATAGGACTCGTTTTACTGTGGATATAGATACTTTTGTACCTGTTTCCTCCAGCATCTTCACAAGGTCCTTTGCTGTTGCTCTGGGATTGATTTGCACTTTTCAGACCAAAGTACATTCATCTCTAGGAGACAGAAGGCGTCTCCTTCCTGAGCGGTATGACGGCTGCGCGGTCCCATGGTGTTTATACTTGCGCACTATTGTTTGTACAGATGAACGTGGTACCTTTAGGCATTTGGAAATTGCTCCCAAGGATGAACCAGACTTGTGGAAGTCTACTAAAAAAATTCTGAGGTCTTGACTGATTTCTTTTGATTTTCCCATGATGTCGAGCAAAGAGGCACTGCGTTTGAAGGTAGGCCTTGAAATACATCCACAGGTACACCTCCAGTTGACTCAAATGATGTCAGTTAGCCTATCAGAAGCTTCTAAAGCCATCAAGGCACAGTCAACTTAGTGTATGTACACTTCTGACCCACTGGAATTGTGATATTGTGAATTATAAGTGAAATAATCTGTCTGTAAACAATTTTTGAAAGAATTACTTGTATCATGCACAAAGTAGATGTCCTAACCGACTTGCCAAAACTATAGTTTCTTAACATGAAATATGTGGAGTGGTTGAAAAATTAGTTTTAATGACCTCCGACTTCAACTGTATATGTTGCCCACTCACAAACAACAATGATATCTATTTCTCTCTCATTTAACTATTTAGAGATTAAAAATGCTCTCAAACACAATTTAACTGGGCACTCTAGACTAGAGCCTCCATAGTCTGTGCAGCAGCCTGAATGTTTGACATCCCTACTCTAAACACACTGCAGACACCCTCAGCAAAGCACTGTACATTAAGACCATCATCTGCAAATCATCAAACCATAGAAATGAAAGTAAAGAGACAACCAGCTCAGGACTAAAGTAGCCATAGTTGAGCAATACAGCCTCTGCATCCGTGCTTTCCTGCGTTCTTTAGGCCAGCAGTTACGGTAGGCCAGTTCAGTGAGGGCCAAATGTGTATCAGAGTTGGAGAGGTTGGGAAAACAAATTGCCATGCTTTTTCATAGTTCAACTTTGTTGTAAAAATGCCTCAAACTGCACCAAGATTATTCCCATCAGTGAAAGAAAGCAAATTACACATCACAGCCTCTAACACACACACACACACACACACACACACACACACACACACACACACACACACACACACACACACACACACACACACACACACACACACACACACACACACACACACACACACACACACAGCCTTCCACATGGTTTAAAGAGCTGTAGAGAGGAGGAAAATACAGATAAAGAGGTGGAATGAGGGGGTGGGGGGAAGGGATACAGTTGTTGGTATTTAGAATGGGGGGGAGAGAGAGAAGGGATACAGTTGTTGGTATTTAGAATGGGGGGGGGGGAGAGAGAAGGGATACAGTTGTTGGTATTTAGAATGGGGGGGAGAGAGAAAGATAGATAGAGAGATATATCAACATTAGCATACAGTGTGGGTATGTAGTGATAGAGGGGGAATAGCTGGACACCAGGCCTTGAACCAGCAATCCTCCGGTGCCATAAAACCAGATGCACAGAGAGAGAAAAAGACAGTTACATGTGCATATGAAACCAGGGTAGTAGCAGACCTTTTGGGCTGACTGTTGCTGATGAAGCTAGACCAAATAAGAAGTCAGGACCACTCTCCACACACAAACACACATCCCTGTGGTACCAGCTCAGGTAGCAGAACTCAATGGGCCCTGTGTGTGTGTGTTCTCCTCATCTGACACAGGCCCAGTGCTGGTCTGGGATTCTGGGAGGGAGTGGGGGGCAGGTAAGTGATGAAAGCAGGTCCTTGTTACCCTCTGTGGCAGTGGAGCCAGTCCTCATTCCCCACTCCTATCCCCTCCTCCTCCTCACCCACCTAAACCCACAAACTGTTTCTGATGTCAAAACATTTTGTGATTAAAGTGATGCAAATAAAGTCCAATGTTCACTTTTTAAATTGGGGCTATGACAGTGTATTACAAATCAGTCTGACAGTACTTTTTAAATTGGGGCTATGACAGTGTATTACAAATCAGTCTGACAGTACTTTTTAAATTGGGGCTATGACAGTGTAATACAAATCAGTCTCACAGTACTTTTTAAATTGGGGCTATGACAGTGTAATACAAATCAGTCTCACAGTACTTTTTAAATTGGGGCTATGACAGTGTATTACAAATAAGTCTCACAGTACTTTTGACAGTACTGTTTTTCAATCTGAAGGAAGTATTGTTTGAAGTGACTGAAATGCATCAGAAAGGTATTTGGAAGTACAGAAGATCATCAGGCAATCACTTTGTATGATATTCTGTGTGGAAAAGAACATCATAATTTATGTTATTTTTGCCCCAGTCTGATTTAGTGTCTGGTCTAATGAGTCCTACGTGACTTGAGAGAAACAAAAGACACATAAGTCTTCTTTTTTGTGACCAACTTTTTATTTAGTTTGTAGCTTAACCGTTGAAAAGATAAAGCCACATTTGTAGGAAGAAAACAGAAACCCCTTTTTTTATTACAACCACATCTAGCGGCTTCCTGAGGTTACTGATGTAATCCCGGTTGTATGAATCAAGCACAATTTGTATTGGATTTTAGATTTTCACTCGCGACTCCACTCGCGACTCCACATAGGGTCGTGACCCTAGTTTTGGAAACGATGGCCTAGTTACATTTCTGTGGTGTGGTGTGGTGTGCGTGTGCGTGGGTGGGTGTGTGTGGTAGACAGTAGACACATGCATCCACATGTTTCTCTGTTATTGTGTTCTTCGAGAATCTAGATCCTAGTGTTCTGGGTCGAGACTTACCCTATAGAAGTCTCCTCCCACCGCAGAGGATTTTTGTGGCGGGTTCCCATGGCAACAAACCACTTGCCATCCCAGTTCACTTCCCTAACTCCTAACTACACCTCCCTCTATCCTATCTTAAACAGCTCTGTACTCATACCAGGACTTCCTGGAGACTTTAGATGCAGATAGAGATGAAACAAATGAAGACACTTCTAGCCAATCAAAGCACAGAATCATTCACACACACACACACACCTCCTCCCGTACTCCTGTCAATCTCACCATGACCAATCAGGCTCTTTGTCATGCTGCAAAAGACAATGAGAACCATCATTCCCAGGTGTCCCTTGTATCCCCAATAATGCAGCATGTGCTGTAGCTCACACCTCACAAACACAGTGTCCTTACTGTACTTCATAATGTTGGTTTGACAGTGAGCTGAGTTAGGTGTCCTGGTAGGAAGAGAGAATCTTCATTATAACCTACTGTACAGACTGTCACTATGTCTACTCCACTGGGAGCACAAAGACATTGTCCAGGGCAACACATACACTATCACACCATCCCCTTTCAGGCTTAATGAGCATCACATGAGTGAAGAAGCCTTCTCTCTCATCACTAAACACACATATTTAATTTAGCAGACACTCTTAACCAAAGCAACTTACAGTAATTAATATATACATTTTCATACTGGTGCCCAATGTGAATCGAACCCACAACCCTGGTGTTGTAAGTGCCATGCTCTACCAAGTGAGCCACACGGGACTGTGTAACACAGACATACACACATAGTCACACATACAGTATACACACACTGGTCCCTTTCAACACTCAACCACCAGCCCCTCACTCTGACAGGAATTATTATCTCTCTGTCTCCTTGTGGTTGTATGTATGTCTCTTTCTCTCTCTCACTCTCCCTCTCTCTTTTTCTGTCTCTTTTTCTCTCTTTTTCTCTCTAGCTCTCCCTCTCTTTCTCTTTCTCTCTCTCTCACATCAATGAATGATGCATATGCATAAACACAACACTGCACGTGCACGTACTAATACACAATTGACAATGCATTTCATTTATCTGATGTGGCGTCCTCTTCTCTTTCAGACTCCAAGGATGGGATGGAGTGAAATGATACATGTTTATACTATTTGAATAGGGCCTCCTTATATCCTGCTCTGTCCTTATGTACAGGATGGCACTTGTCAAATAAGCTTAGCATCATGCAGTGACATTACCTTCCCTTAGACCTGGAGTATTGTCAATGACACAACAGTTCACTCACCTGTGGTGGGTGTGGGGGTTGGACTCTGGGTTTGGACTGGAGTGTCTGTTGGGGGCTTGGTGTGTGGAGTGGGGGGAGGTGGGTCCCCATCATCAGGGGGGCTGACAGGGGGGCTCCTCTCCACATCCATGGGCGTGGCTCACTGGGGCTGTGGGGAACAGGAGTCACGCCTGAGACAGAGACACAGAGATATAGTCAGAAAACACACATCCACTCTCAGATGGTACATGTTTTGTCTCTAGTGTTACAAGACAGAGAGTGTTGATCATGCTCAGTATACCAATCAGCAGGGCATCCTCAGCATGGAAACAGATAAAGGCGAAAATCTACCAAACAAACAAAAAATCTAACTACCATACAGCGTTTGTATCTGAGTCTTTACATCTCATAAATGTCCCTTTCCTCGGAATGTTGAAAATGTTTCTGAATCTTAACAGTGTATAAAATGCAGAAGCTGGCCAACATCGAGGGATTCAAGAATGCCAACTCAGCTGCATGTGCTTGACCACCTCTGCGGGACAGATGTGCATCCACACCCTCACCCTCCTCATGCAACACACACCGCAAGGCCTCTGTCACAGCTGTAGCACAGACAGTCAGCCATTCACATAGGCTATTCATATTTCATAAATAAACTGACTTTACACTTTACAGTTACAGTAGCATATTATCTCAATGGCATCTGAGTGGCTCCTGAGTGGCTCCTGAGTGGCTCCCGAGTGGCGCAGTGGTCTAAGGCACTCCATCTCAATGCAAGAGGCATCACTACAGTCCCTGGTTTGAATCCAGGCTCTATCACATCCTACCTAGTTGGGAGTCCCGTAGGGTGGTGCACACTTGGCCCAGCGTTGGCTGGGGTAGGCCTTCATTGTAAATAAGAATTTGTTCTTACTGAAATATAAGTTACAAAAATAATATATATTGTTTTAAATATGTGCTTCCTCTATACAAAGGTGATCTGATAATAAAATCGAAATGCTATCAAATTTTAAATGACTTAAGCTATTTTTAAAAATGTAAAGATGTTAGAAAACGTTAAACAGCTGTGTTAAGCTGAAGGCATCTTCATATTCTGTTTACCTTGTATTACATGCCAGCCCTGGTTTCTCCTAACGAGTCCGTGCACGCTCACCCCGAGCCAGCCCGACTCAACACTGTGGGTCCTGTTCAAACTCGATTTATAATAAAGCAAAAGGCGAAGAGTTGAACAACAACATGTTGAGAACTCCCCAAAAACACTTACTTAGTGTTGGCTGGGAGTGGGACACAGGTCACTCGGTGTTTGCTAATTCATTCTCTGACCCCTTTCCCAGGTAGACTCTCCTCTCCTCCTCTCACTTTCTAATAATCTCCAGTCTTGTGCTCTCCTCTTATCTAACTCTCCCGTCTCGAAGTCACCACAACTCTTCTTCTCGTCTCCATAAAGTCCTACATTGAATAGTTTTAGCGCATTTATCGATGCAGAAGTGAATTTAGTACTTTGTCCCAAAGGTTGTTCTCTCCTTTCAAAGCGAACCCCCTCGGCGACACCAGTTCAGTCTCTGCGTTCCTCCGCCTGTCAGCGCCGATGTGGGATCGAGCTCTAAGGGCAGTCCCCAGAACAGTCTGTCTCGGGTGCAACTTTCGAGCGCTGACAGAGGTTTGACAGTTACAGCGCGGCTCTTTACAAAGTCCCCAAAACTTTTCTAAACTTTCCAAACTCCCGATTTGTCAGCTGTTGCAGAAAGTTCCGTTTTGAAACTTTAGATATCATCAGCCTTGTCCGTACTTCACTCAATACTGCCTTTCTATCCCCCCCCTCTCTCCTCTCAAACGCTTGTCTGGAGACAGCTCCAGTCTGTTAGACAGGAAACTTCAGTCAGCACTGATTACCGCGCTTCCTCCAGGCACAAACCCCTAACCTAGAACTAGAGGCTGACTAACACGGGATCTCAGATGATTTCAGATGTGCTACACATTATTATGCATGCCCCAATATGATCATTGGGATAATACAGGCCTAGTAACCCAATAAGCAATAATCATCTATTGTAACTGTGAAATTGCTGGACTATGTAATACAATAGTATATTATTATGTGTATTACACTAAATGTTTAATAATAAACATAAACATAATTTTATATAGGCTAGCCTAGGCCTACTTTATGCATGGCAGGTCCTCTCATGTTAACAAATGTTTCATGTTAAAAGTGCGTTTAAGTAAGCTACACAAACAATTAGTTGTGTATAGCATCGGCAACTCATGTCATTATCATGTATCAAACAGTTGAAAAGCCCCATTCCCGCCATTCGCGCTGCCTCATCCTAGCGCAAGGCCCACCTGGCCTGGTAGTGAAACTGATGAGAGTCGTTGGTGTGATTGACGTGTGAAGGACTGGCGGGGGTGCGAAGTAAATTGCCGCGGTAAATCATCTTTAAGTGCTTTTAAACAAAATAGTCTGCATTTTTTCGGAGAGAGCAGCTTGAAGTTCAACAACACACTCATGCCCAATCATATTCAATTTGTCTCACAAATAAATCACCCTGATACTGAATCTTGACACTAGGTCAACTGTAGCATATCCTTTATCTTATAAAGGTGTTTAGGGTGCACTGGTGTAATTTAATCAATAAATCAGTCAGATTATATCTTAACACATTTCACCTATTTGAAACTACTGAAAACAAAGCAAGCATTGTAGGAAAAAAAACCCACTGAGAACACTAAAAATACATGCTGGCTCTTTTAGAAACAAACTCCCATGACCCTACTAACGTTTTGTAGGTCATACTCTGAAAGACCTTGACTAACGTAACGATAGGGTCTGCACAGTGCACACTCAACTGCTCTGGCACAAGCCTTTATTTTAGTAACAATGTTTGAGAGCTGACAAACATCTGTTCAGGTCCACACTGTTTTACTAGCATACAATAAGGTGTGTAGTGGAGAGCTGCAGTTAGCTGTGCACCAAGTCTGGAACCAAGAGGACCCTGAACAGCTTCTACCCCCAAGCCATAAGACTGCTTAACAAGACTGCTAAATAGCTAATCATTTCCGGACTACCTGCATTGACACTTTTTTTCACTAACTCTCTTGCACTGACTCTATGCACACACACTGGACACACATACACTGAGTGTACAAAACATTAGGAGCACCGTCCTACTATTGCGGTGCACCCCTTTTGCCCTCAGAACAGCCTCATTTCGCCGGGGGAATGGACAACAAGGTGTTGAAAGCATTCCACAGGGATGCTGGCCCATGTTGACTCCAATGCTTCCCACAGTTGTGTCAAGTTGGCTGGATGTCCTTACACACAGGAAACTGTTGAGCGTGAAAAACCCCAGCAGCGTTGCAGTTCTTGACCCACTGAAATCGCTGGCCTGACCTACTACCATACCCTGTTCAAAGGCACTTAAATCTTTTGTCATGCCCATTCACCCTCTGAATGGCACACATACACAATCCATGTCTCAATTGTATCAAGGCTTAAAAATCCTTCTTTAACCTGTCTCCTCCCCTTCATCTACACTGATCGTAAAACGACAGGTGTTTATATATATATATATATTTTTTATATCTTTAACTCTGCATTGTTGGAAAACGACCCGCAAGTAAGCATTTCACTGTTAGTCTACACCTGTCATTTTACGAAGCATGTGACAAATACCATTTGTTTTGATTTGATTCTCCTCTAGTATTACACTTATCTCTGCCCTGCACCTCATGAGTGGGACCAGGAGTTTTTCCTGAAAACATGACCTGACCAGGTCAAACTCCTGGTGCTACATATAAGTCGCTCCCAGACTTTTCCCTGGTCAAGTCACATGGTCAGGAAATTCTCCTGCCCTACTCCTAAGATATGATGTGTTGCCATCAGCAGCTCAAAAGGCCAGCTCATCATCTAACAGCCAGCCAAATATGGCACTGGCCCTAAACATTCCACACCTCTGTCTGCCCGCTCCTATCAAATCACTTTCCAATGGATGAAACATGAAACACAGCCCAGAGAGCTGCTATACTTGGTCAAACAGGCACAGCACGCAAAACAGGATAGGACTACTTGTACAAATATTTTAACCCAGTATGTTCAAATGCTGGGCTGGCCCCATGTCCAGGCAGCCTGTAGTCTACTGTACTGTACTAGCCTGGGGAAATATTTCCCATACATTGAAGACTGCAGATTTATCCTAATGCATATACAGGTAACTGCCAAAATAAAGGAAACACTTGAGTAAATAAGGGATACAATGTATATTGAATGCAGGTGCTTCCACACAGGTGTGGTTCCTGAGTTAATTAAGCAATTAGCATCCCATCATGCTTAGGACCATGTATAAAAATTGCCCATTATTTTGGCTACAATGGCTAGAAGAAGAAATCTCAGTGACTTTGAAAGAGGGGTCTTAAAGGAGCATAGGGGGTTTAAAGGGTGTGTGTGTGTGTGTGTGTGTGAGTGTGCCTCAGTAACTAGATTCCAGCCCAGTGGAACACTTATGGGAGATTCTGGAGCGTTGCCTGAGACAGCGTTTTCCACCACCATCAACAAAACACCAAATTATGGAATTTCTTGTGGAAGAATGGTGCCGCATCCCTCCAATAGAGTTCTAGACACTTGTAGAATCAATGCCAAGGCGCACTGATACTGTTCTAGCAGCTCGTGGTTGCCCAAATCCTTATTAAGACACTTTATGTTGGTGTTTACTTTATTTTGGCAGTTACCTGTAGCTGGGTCTACACAACATATGGTGGGTACTGTTTACTCAGCTCTACTTTAGACAACATAAGGTATGTAAAGGTCTGGCTAACATATTATTTAGGGTGAGGTATTGCTCTAAAGACTGGATTTCCACCGTGAAAACCAGTACCACAGTACCACAGACAACAAAGGAAAATACAACACAACATACACAGAACAACACAACACAGTACAACACACTGACTCTAGCAGGGAAGAGGGGAAGAGAGGGAGAAGGGAAGGGAATAGAGAGAGAGGGATGAAGAGAGGGAGATAGGGGATTGGAAAAGGGGTCATTATGGGAGGAGAGGGAGGGAAGGGAAAGGGACAAGTGAGGGAGAGAGAAAGAGAGAGAGAGAGAGGTCAGGTTGAAAGTGAGAATTTGGAGGAGCTAGACAATGTGTTGGCAATGGCTGTGTGTGTGTGCTTGTGTATGTGTATGGAAGACGTAGACCACCGCTATGTGCTGAAGATATTTGCAGGGAGGTTTTTCTGGGTATTATTTTAAACTTTTGACGTTGATTGTTTTCAGTGGGTTCGAACGGTCTGGCGTAGCTGGGAAGAGGGAGGAGAGGAGAGGGAGGAGAAAATGTGGTTCCAATCACTCACAAAGATGCTTTTGTTCTGCAGCTGGGGCCCTCTATTTCAGTGAGCCCTCAGGAGCCTGCAGACTGGAGTGCTGCTCTCATCACAGGCAATATTACACTGAAGATGACTGCACTTATAGTATGGGTGGCTGCTACAGTATGACTCTGGACAGGGACAGTTACAACTGCTGGCAAACTGGGTGACATTTGGGTGAAAGAGGGACATTCTGATAGCACTCAAATGCTTCTTAAATGATCTTAATACCAATTGTACGTGAATGGAACACAGACCTACGTGGGTATTAGTATGCACATAAATGTGAACACTGCATATATGAGTATTTAAACAATTGTGTCATTTGGATACTTTATTGATATGTTTGTGTGTATTTCACACTTTTCAGCACAATAGGCCTCTTCTCTTAGTTTAACCCAAACAAGCCTATCCAAAAATAACCAAAATAACTGTGTTGTGGAGTGAGTCAACCTACAGGAAAGCAAAAACAGCCTCTAGTACGCACGCACGCACGCACTCACACACGCGCGCACGCACGCACGCACGCACGCACCCATGCACGTACGCACTCACGCACGCACGCACGCAAGCACGCACACACACACACATACACACACAGAGATGCAGAGAGAGGTCTCTGTACAGTATGAGCGTGACTCAGAGGGTCTGCCTGGACCTCAGTGTTTCAGCGTTCCTCTCAGAGCTACAGCTAACAGCTAGCCAAGGCCCAGATCTGCCTGGGAGGCTTTAGCCTCTTCCTCAAACACACGCCTGCACACACTCACATACATGCCTACCACATACACACACACAAGCCAATACGATTGCATAAATACATGCATGAATGTGAATGTTCATGATCACATACAGTCGTGGCCAAAGGTTTTGAGAATGACACAAGTATTGCTCTCCACAAAGTTTGCTGCTTCAGTGTTCTTAGATATTTATGTCAGTAGTTACTATGGTACACTGAAGTATAATTACAAGTATTCCATAAGTGTCAAAGGCTTTCATTGACAATGACATTCAGTTTATGCAAAGTCAATATTTGCAGTGTTGACCCTTCTTTTTCAAGACCTCTGCAATCAGCCCTGGCATGTTGTCAATTAACTTCTGGGCCACATCCTGACTGATGGCAGGCCATTCTTGCATAATCAATGCTTGGAGTTTGTCAGAAGTTGTGGGTTTTTGTTTGTCCACCCGCCTCTTGAGGATCGACCACAAGTTCTCAATGGGATTAAGATCTGGGGAGTTTCCTGGCCATGGACCCAAAATGTTGATGTTTTGTTCCCCGAGCCACTTAGTTATCACTTTTGACTTATGGCAAGGTGCTCCATCATGCTGGAAAAGGCATTGGTCGTCACCAAACTGTTCTTGGATGGTTGGGAGAAGTTGCTCTCGGAGGATGTGTTGGTACCATTCTTTATTCATGGCTGTGTTCTTAGGCAAAATTGTGAGTGAGCCCACTCCCTTGGCTGAGAAGCAACCCCACACATGAATGGTCTCAGGATGCTTTACTGTTGGCATGACACAGGACTGATGGTAGCGCTCACCTTCTCTTCTCCGGACAAGGTGTTTTCCGGATGGCCCAAACAATCGGAAAGGGGATTCATCAGAGAAAATGACTCTACCCCAGTCTTCAGCAGTCCAATCCCTGTACCTTTTGCAGAATATCAGTCTGTCCCTGATGTTTTTCCTGGAGTGAAGTGGCTTCTTTGCTGCCCTTCTTGACACCAGGCCATCCTACAAAAGTCTTCGCCTCACTGTGCGTGCAGATGCACTCACACCTGCCTGCTGCCATTCCTGAGCAAGCTCTGCACTGGTGGTGTCCCGATCCCGCAGCTGAATCAACTTTAGGAGACGGTCCTGGTGCTTGCTGGACTTTCTTGGGAGCCCTGACGCCTTCTTCACAACAATTGAACCTCTCTCCTTGATGTTCTTGATGATCCGATAGACTGTACACATGCACACCAGTGACACATATGGGCACAAATTCACAACCCATGCACACAGACAAAAGAGCCCAGATTGAGCTTGTACAGTATTTCTCTCCAGATGAATAAGACATACAGTAGTTTAATATAAATTAGTAACACGTATATGCCAAATGCTAGTGTAGCAAGCCAAGAATAACGTCTCTGTGTGTTACACCTGGGTCGTTCCATCTCAGATTGTTCTGAAATGTTTTCTGCAGTTCGAAACAGATAAGATAAGCATTCCTGCAACATTATTTTGTTGACATATAATTTGATCTCTGAGATATTAAGCTAATTCATTGCACCCAAATTGGCCATTTTACTTTATAGGATTCATATACAATTCAATAAATATAGTACCCAACATCTGATTTGAACAAAACATTTTTGTACCAATGGGAGAGAGCTGAGGAATCCCTCCAAAATAGTCAAAAGCCCCCCACAGACAAGTCATTCCAATCCCACCACAACAACCAGTATACAGCATTAGTTCTCTATGTTTGAGAAGTAGTATGGAGCTGTAGCTTGGAGTATTGTTTCTTCATTCTATGTAAGGTATTTTGTTTTGTCATTTTTTTTCAGATGTGGGGTTACAGGTACAAAAATAATCAAAGAAATTCATACAAACACAACTCCAACCCATTCCCCTCTCAGTCCCCATCCACACGCCCGCATCCTCCATCCCCACCGGGAAACCATGTCTCCCACCCCACCCTCATTTTTCAGAGATCTAATTATATTTCAAGACAATAATGTTGCAGAAAAACTAATTTATTCTGTTTCTACCTACAGAAACCATTTCAGAACAATCTGAGACCTTTGCTCATGTTGTGTACTGTACAGAGTTTCTGTTTAGTATGCATATGTTGTTAAAGTGTGTGTGTGTTTATATGTGTGTGCGTTTTTAGTATGCATATGATGGGGTTGCTCCCAAACCAAATGTCACAGGGATTTAAGCGTCAAGAACAAATTTCCTCCCTCGTGACTAACAGAGCAGTTCACAAAAAGCATCAGATTAAATAAAGTTTCAACTTTCCAAAAACACTCAACAGTTTTAAATCTTTTCCCTGTGGCAACAGATCCACAGTGGAACGCTGAGGTTTAAAGATAAGCTTTAGGGCATGTTTCAAACCCTGCGGAGAGGGAGAGGGGGAGAGAGAGAGAGAGAGAGAGAGAGAGAGAGAGAGAAGGAGAAACTGAATGAGGGGGAAGGTAGTGAAAGAAAGAAATTGAGAATGAAGGATGGCGAAAGGTAGGGAAGGAGAGAGGAGGAGAAGAGGAGGAGAGAGCGATTGAGAAAGCGAGAGAGAAAAGGGAAAGGAACCTGATCTCTCTCAGCTGGGCTGGAATAACACACCTCCACCTAGTGGCTGTCTGAGTCTGTCAGGGGTGAGGGAGTCCTGACACACACGCACACGCACACAGACACACTCATGCAAGCACGCACACACACACACACACACACACACACACACACACACACACACACACACACACACACACACACACACACACACACACACACACACACACAGTATTTTGTCAGTGTATCTGGGTTTGACTAACACAACATCTTTGGCTGCACAATTAAACATTGTGACTAAAAGGAACCAGTTACCATGTTTTAAAGGTTATCCTTGGACTTGTGAGACCAAACTTCACTGGTAAAATTTCCAATTGGTGGTCATATGGAAATTTATGTTTTTTATATGGATTTGGTACAGTAGTATTATTTGTCCGTGACAATTCTTTCCATCATGGACAATAAAGTTGATTTGAGCTTATCTCTCAATCATATCTTGGCTTTGTACGTCCAAGGATCCACTGTATATGATAGGAATATAAAAGATAAGAATGTGTTTCAAATTGCATACTTGTGTTCTTTCTAGAGCGAGTACAGAAGTCAACTGTGCGATCCGAAACATAAGAACACGAAAAGGCAAGTATGTACTAAGTTTACCGGAAATTCAATAAGCGTACTTGGGAGGTCTGGAAAACAAAGCACGCATGAGAGCATACTATTTCGTTCCCTTCGCTTGGTAGGCTATCCCATAATTCCAAAAACCTATGGCGGACTTCGTCCCCATTTGGGAGAAAGTGTTCCAGAGAAATAACTTTGTAAAATGTAAGTATAATGTTTATTTATTCACCAAATTATGTTAAAATGTTCAACAAATTACTTTCATATAAATGTTTTATTCAAATCTTGAGTCACTGCTGTTTATCAGTGTGATATTGCGAGGGGTGAAAGTGAGTGATGAGGCTAAGAACGAGCGAGAGAGAGGAAATTAGCGTATATAGGAATTTAATAAAGAAAAGACAGCAATACACATAGAAAGACTAATAACCCGCAAGGGTTGAACAGAAAACATGGAGTTAAATAGTGACCCTGATGACCGATGAGGAACAGGTGTGGGTCATCAGGGTGTTGCTACCATCTTCCCCCGACCGCCAGTTAGAACGCCGGCGAGGATGATCGCTGGAGAGGAGGAGGGACCGGTGCTCTGCGCGGGGCATTCGTTACAGTACCCCCCCCCCTAGGCGCGGCTCCCGACGTCGCCACTCGCCGGCGCCCTGGACGACCCCGAGGGCGAGGTGCTGGTCGATCCGGACGGCGAGCATGGAACTCTGTGGTAAGCGACGGATCGCAGATGTCCGCCGCCCGAACCCAGCTACGCTCCTCAGGGCCGTATCCCGCCCAGTCCACCAGGTACTGGATCCGACCCTGCCGTAGCCGAGAGTCCAGCACCTTGTCCACTCGATATGCCAGACCCCCAGCTACCTCCGTTGGTGGTGGAGGCGCCACTGCAGGTCCGGACCCCCCTAGTGGACCAGGAACCACCGGTCTGAGGAGAGAGACATGGAAAGAGGGAGACAGGTTGTTATAAGGTGGTGTGAGTCTCAACCTATAGGTGACCTCGTTCACTCTCCGAAGGACCGTGAATGGTCCCACATACCGGGGTTCTAGCTTATGACTGGGCAAACGGAGCTGGAGGTTCCTCGTGGACAGCCAGGCTTTATCCCCTGGGTGGAACACTGGAGCCTCACTCCGCCGCCTGTCCGCCTGTGTCTTTTGCTGCAGAACTGCCTGCTGCAGACGGACCCTAGCGGCGGACCAGACTCCCTCAGCCTTCCCAAACCACTCCTCCACCGCCTGAATTTCACTAGAACCCCTCCCCCAGGGGCACAAACGGGGCTGAAAACCCAGTACCACCTGGAAGGGGGTCAGACCAGTGGAGGCGTGGCGCAGGGAGTTCTGAGCGTATTCCGCCCAGGGAAGGAAACGGGTCCACTCACCTGGCTGTTCCATGCAATACGCCCGAAGGAACCTCCCCAGTTCTTGGTTGGTGCGCTCCGCTTGCCCATTCGCCTGAGGGTGGTACCCGGATGTGAGACTGACCGCGACCCCCAGTTTGGACATGAACGCCTTCCACACACGAGAGGTGAACTGGGGACCCCGGTCAGACACGATGTCCTCCGGAAGTCCATACTGTCGGAAGACCTGTTGAAAGAGCACCTCAGCGAACTGTAGAGCAGAGGGGAGGCCGGGTAGTGGTATGAAGCGCACCATCTTAGAGAACCGGTCCACTACCACGGCGATGGTGGTCTTCCCCTCTGCTGGCGGTAGATCGGTGAGGAAATCTACCGCGATGTGAGTCCAAGGCCGCTGAGGTACTGGTAGGGGATGGAGCTTTCCTGTTGGAGCCGTTCTCGGCGCCTTGGACTGTGCGCACACCACACAAGACAGTACATAATGACGCACAGTCCTCCCCATGCCCGGCCACCAATACTTCTCCCGGAGCGCCTCCAGGGTCCGACTGATACCTGGGTGCCCGGTGGCAGGTGTTGTGTGTGCCCAGGTTACCAGCCTTCCCCGCACTCTCCTTGGAACGTAGACCTTCCCCGGAGGGCAGGTTGCTGGGGTAGGATCCCGTCTCCCTGCTCGTTGAATCTCTGTGTCGATGTCCCAGGAGACGGGTCCTACAATACATGATGGAGGCAGGATGGCCTCGTCTCTGCCCCCCGGTCGTGGATGCGGGAGAGTGCGTCCGCCCTGCCATTTTTTGTTCCCGGGCGATAGGTCAGGGTGAACTGGAAGCGCTCAAAAAACAAAGTCCAGCGGGCCTGTCGGGGGTTAAGGCGCCGGGCTGCCCTGACGTATTCCAGGTTCCGATGATCCGTCAGGACAGTGAACGGCTCATGAGCGCCCTCTAGCCAATGTCTCCACTCCTCCAATGCCAACTTTACCGCCAGTAGCTCTCGGTCACCCACGTCGTAGTTCCTCTCTGCAGCAGTCAGCTTTTTGGAAAAGTACGCACAGGGGTAGAGCAGGGGAGGGTTCCCCTGCTGCTGAGAGAGGACCGCCCCTACCCCGACCTCCGATGCTTCTACCTAGACCGTGAAAGGCTTCAGCGGGTCTGGGTGGCGGAGCAGAGGAGCTGTGGTGAATCGGCCCTTCAGGTCGAGAAAAGCCTTCTCGGCACTCGGGGTCCAGGTGAGGCGTTGAGGGTTTCCTTTCAACAACGACGTGAGTGGCGCTGCGATGGAGCTATAGCCCTTAATAAACCGGCGGTAAAAGTTGGCGAAACCGAGGAAGCTTTGGAGCCCTTTAATGTCCCGAGGGACTGGCCATGACCTGACTGCCTCTACCTTCAACTCTTCCATCTTCACCCCCTCCGGAGAAATACGATACCCGAGGAAGGAGACGGCCGTTTGGTGGAAGGCGCATTTTTCCTCCTTGACATACAGCTGGTTCTGTAATAAACGGCGGAGGACAGCACGAACGTGCGTCACGTGTTCTGAGAACGTCGGGGAGTACACTAGGATATCATCGATATATACCACTACATACCTCCCCGACATATCCCGAAATACCTCATTCAGAAAAGACTGGAATACCGCGGGGGCATTGGCGAGTCCATATGGCATCACTAGGTATTCATAGTGACCTGACGCCGTGCTAAATGCGGTCTTCCACTCATCTCCCTCCCGGATTCGTATAAGGTTGTATGCGCTCCGGAGGTCTAGCTTGGTGAAGAAACGCGCTCCCCGTAGCTGCTCTATGGCCGCAGGAACGAGGGGCATTGGATATCGGAACTTCGTTGTCACCTCATTTAGTCCGCGATAGTCAATGCACGGCCTTAATCCCCCGTCCCTCTTTTTCACAAAAAAAAAGCTAGCTGAAGCAGGGGACGTAGAATGGCGAATATGCCCCTGCTCCAGTGCCTCTCGGATATACGTCTCCATATTATCCGTTTCGACCATAGAGAGCGGATATATACGTTTCCGGGGAGGCATGCCACCAGGCATCAGGTCGATGGCACAATCCCAATCACGGTGTGGAGGGAGACATTTGGCTTTTTCTTTGGAGAACACTCCGCGTAGATCTTCATATTCGGGCGGAATGTTCCCCGGGAGGGCACTTTCCGGACTCTCCACCGATGTTGCCCCTACCGTCGTTGGAATACAGGTCTTCCTACATTTATCCGACCATCCCAGAATCCTCCGTGCGCTCCAGCTGATGGTAGGGTTGTGCTGCTGGAGCCAGGGAAGTCCCAAGATGACCGGATGTATGGACGACGAGATCACCAACAATTCCAGCCTCTCTCGATGGCAGCCGTGAATGGTGAGGGTGACTGGACGGGTAACGTGGGTAATAGAACCGGAACCCACCGGCCTTCCATCCAGAGCCTGAACTGGCAGGGAGGACCTCAAACGGCGCAACGGCAGCCGGAGAGCGTCAACTAAAGTCCGGTCAATGAAACTCCCCGCCGCTCCGGAGTCAATCAGGGCTGTGGATACATAATCGGGGAAGTTACCAGACAGCACAACTGAACAGCAGAAAGGTCTGGCGATTTTCTCAGCCCGTAAAACACTTACTGTGCCCACCTGAGCCATCCGGCCACTTACCCCTTTCCTGCGTCCTGCTGGCACAGAGGGGCATGCCCTCCTGACATGACCCCTCTCCCCGCAGTACAGACAAAGTCCCTGACGACTCCGTCGCTCTCTCTCCTCTGCGGAGAGTCTCGTGATCCCCACCTCCATCGGCTCATGTTCCGGCTCGGATCGAGGAAGGGGAGAATGTGCGCGGCGCGCCAGTTGGTCACGGTCTCGGAGCTGACCGTCGATGGCAATGGCCCGGGCGATGTAGGCGTCCAGGGGCATAGATTGACTCACACAGGCCAGCTCCATTTGGACCTCCACCCGCAGCCCCCTACGGAAGGCGGTCCTAAGAGCCGGCTCGTTCCACCCACTGGACGCCGCCAGCGTCCGGAATGACAGGGCATACTCCGAGGCCGTGCCCTTCCCCTGGGCAAGGCGCATAATCCGCTCGCCCGCATCTCTCCCCTCCGCTGGATGGTCAAATACGGCTCGGAACTGAGCGACGAATTTAGGAACCGACCGTAACTCTTCGGATCCGCTCTCCCACAGTGACGTTGCCCACTCGAGTGCACGCCCCGTGAGGAGAGTGATCATCGTGTGGACCTTCTCCGAATCGGGCACTGGCTGATCGCCCAAATACAGCTCGCACTGAAGAAGGAACCCACGACAACCCTCCGGATTGCCATCATATTTGTCTGGGGTGGCTCTCCGGAGTTCTCCTCTCGGGACGTGCCGAGACTCCACACGATCGGGTGCTGGGGGCGCAGTAGCTCCCTGTGAAGCCACCGGGTGTTCCCCGCTCGATCGTGCCGCCATGAGAGACATCATATCCCCAAGAGCCTTAACCAACCCGGCGACCTGTGTCTCCATGGCCTGGAGCCTCTCCTCCAGCTCTGGAGACCTACCGGGTGTCCCAGCTCCCCCCACGTGCCCGTCCATGGAGACCTAGGGATATGAGTGAGAAAAGAAAAGAGTTAACGGTGAAGATGACAAAAAACAGGTAAGTGAAAAAAAATAAAAGGTGCCTCTGGTTGGGCGGGTTATTCTGTGATATTGCGAGGGGTGAAAGTGAGTGATGAGGCTAAGAACGAGCGAGAGAGAGGAAATTAGCGTATATAGGAATTTAATAAAGAAAAGACAGCAATACACATAGAAAGACTAATAACCCGCAAGGGTTGAACAGAAAACATGGAGTTAAATAGTGACCCTGATGACCGATGAGGAACAGGTGTGGGTCATCAGGGTGTTGCTACCATCTTCCCCCGACCGCCGGTTAGAACGCCGGCGAGGATGATCGCTGGAGAGGAGGAGGGACCGGTGCTCTGCGCGGGGCATTCGTTACAATCAGCGCGCTAGCCAAGCTATGTTAGCTCGTCGGACGTGATGACTAGCTAGCAGGCGATCTCGTCCTGGTTTTCAGCTGTTCAGGGATGAACTAAACAAACTAATCATAAATTCAGTTGTGAATACCCAGACAGTTTTCTAATACTGAAAACATTTGTGAAAATTCTATAGAAAAATGGAGTGGGAAAGCGGCCATGCGTTTGGACAATTAATAGACACTGCAGTAAATAAAACCTAATAAAAACATTTGTCTCATCCAAGACCGGAGTTTATGCAGACCGGTGTACCATAGCCAATCAGAGCTACAGTAGGCCTTTATGCTAACAAGTTATTTGCCACACAGGCCTGCCATCATTCACTTTGAACTGGACTGAGTGTTTACAAGCAATCGCAACAGCGTGACTTTAGATCATTAGAACGCATTCGCCAAAAGCCACAAAATACACCTGAATGGATTTCTGCAAATATGTAAATACCATGGGAGTCCTCTTACATCTGGGAACTTTACAGTCCTATTGATCAAACAACCATAAAAAGGCAGGCTCTCTCTCTCCTTCAGTTATGCACATTAACAACAACAATGATGGAACAAAACCTAAAAAAAGTATATGTTGGTTGTGTATTTCTTAAACTGCTGTATTGTCCAATTGGAATTAATATTATACTAGTGGTATATAGTATACTATTATATGAAATTATATGAATACACTAACATTATATAATTAATATATTAAAAGTATACTAACATTATACTATTATATTAACATTATACTTTTTATTTAATGTTATAATAGTATACTAATATACTTATTTATACTAATTACTCATCCACGTTGAGGATAGTGCATCTGCAGTGGACAGATGTAAAGTTGAAGTCGGAAGTTTACTTACAACTTTACTTACACCCAAACTCAGTTTTTCACAATTCATGACATTTATCCTAGTTAAAATTCCCTATTTTAGGTCAGTTAGGATCACCATTTTATTTTAAGAATGTGAAATGTCAGAATAATAGTAGAGAGAATGATTTATTTCAGCTTTTATTTATTTAATCACATTCCCAGTGGGTCAGAAGTTTACATACACTCAAATAGTATTTGGTAGCATTGCCTTTAAATTGTTTATCTTGGGTCAAACTTTTTGGGTATCCTTCCACAAGCTTCCCACAATAAGTTGGGTGAATTTTGGCCCATTCCTCCTGACAGAAATGGTGTAACTGAGTCAGGTTTGTATGCCTCCTTGCTTGCACACGCTTTTTCAGTTCTGCCTACACATTTTCTATAGGTTTGAGGTCTTTTGTGATGGCCACTCCAATACCTTGACTTTGTTGTCCTTAAGCCATTTTGCCACAACTTTGGAAGTATGCTTGGGGTCATTGTCCATTTGGAAGACCCATTTGCAACCAAGCTGTAAATTCCTGACTGATGTCTTGAGAATTTGCTTCAATATATCCACATAATTTTCCTTCCTCATGATCTATTTTGTGAAGTGCACCAGTCCCTCCTGCAGCAAAGCACCCCCACAACATGATGCTGCCACTCCCGTGCTTTACGGTTGGGATGGTGTTCTTCGGCTAGCAAGCCTCCCCATTTTTCCTCCAAACATAACGATGGTCATTATGGCCAAACAGTTCTACTTTTGTTTCATCAGACCAGAGGACATTTTTCCAAAAAGTACAATCTTTGTCCCCATGTGCAGTTGCAAACCGTAGTCTGGCTTTTTTATGGCGGTTTTGGAGTAGTGGCTTCTTCCATGCTGAGCGGACTTTCAGGTTATGTTGATATAGGACTTGTTTTACTGTGGATATAGATACTTTTGTACCTGTTTCCTCCAGCATCTTCACAAGGTCCTTTGCTGTTGTTCTAGGATTGATTTGCACTTTTCGCATCAAAGTACGTTCATCTCTAGGAGACAGAACGCGTCTCCTTCCTGAGCGGTATGACGGCTGCGTGGTCCCACGGTGTTTATACTTGCGTACTATTGTTTGTACAGATGAACGTGGTACCTTCAGGCATTTGGAAATTGCTCCCTAAGATGAACCAGACTTGTGGAGGTCTTGGCTGATTTCTTTAGATTTTCCCATGATGTCGAGCAAAGAGGCACTGAGTTTGAAGGTAGGCCTTGAAATACATCCACAGGTACACCTCCAATTGACTCAAATTACGTCAATTAGCCTATCAGAAGCTTCTAAAGCCATGACATCATTTATTGGAATTTTCCAAGCTGTTTAAAGGCACAGTCAACGTGTATGTTAATTTCTGACCCACTGGAATTGTGATTTTGTGAATTATAAGTGAAATAATCTGTCTGTAAACAATTATTTGTGTCATGACAAAGTAGATGTCCTAAACGACTTGCCAAAACTATAGTTTGTTAACATGAAATCTGTGGAGTGGTTGAAAATGAGTTTTAATGAATTGTATATATTGAGTGTATGTAAACTTCTGACTTCAACTGTAGATTGAGCCAGAGCCAGGATGCCACTGCCACCCCAATTTTTGATTATTTTAAGAGGCTGAAGTCAGGGGACCTAGATATGTTTTTTGTTACACCCCCAACAAAAGTGTACAAAGTCTGTGGTGCAGAAGGTTTTCTTTTGTAAAGATTAACCATGCTCTTTTTTGCTTCATTTGTATGGCATTTCGAAAGCCCACAGAGAACAGCCCTTTCATGAATGGAATGGCAGACTGGAAGCATAGCCATCAGAGAGTGGAAGAGCATGAGAAGAGCATTATGCATAGAGGTTATGCTGAAGCCTACTTTCTAAGGTCCTCCAAAGGTAACATTGAGAGTCTGTTCATTAGCAGTCAGATGTCTGCTCATAGAGAGAAGGTGCGCAAAAGAAGGCAGGTGCTAGAGCGCATTATAGATGTTTTTAAAGTCATAGGCAAGAGGTGTCTGAGCTACAGAGGCATGCAGTCTGAAGCAGCTTATACGCTAGATGACAACAGCATTGACAATTGCAACTTTTTAGAGATGATCCTTCTGCTGGGAAGGTACGACCTGTGTATGAAAGAGCATCTCACTGTCTGCATAGAGAAAAGCAAAAAAACTGCATGAGTTTGGGTCAAGAGGGGGCAGAGGCTCTCTAATCACTCTATTATCAAAGACTACAGTACCATCGATACTGTCATTACCACCGTCCAACACACAATGCAGGCCACCATAGCAAGTGAAATCCAGGAAGATGGTATGTTTTCAGTCCAGATTGACACTATGCAGGACATTACAACACAAGATCAATGCTCTGTCATAGTCAGATATTTGATGAACTTCATCCATGAGAGGCTTGTGGCTGTGGTGAAATGCGAGGCATCCACTGGAGAATACTTTGTCCAGGTACTGAGTGAAGTATTGGAAAACATGAAGCTTGACATCAGCAAGTGCATTGGCAATTCCACTGATGTAGCCTCCAGTATGCAAGGCCAGTATAAAGGCTTCAATGCCCTGCTCTCTGCAAAGTCTACCAATCAAGTGCATGTGTGGTGCTATGCACACATTTTGAACCTTGTTTTGGCAGACACAACAGACAGTGTCTTGGCAAGTGGGTCACTTTTTCTCTCATTAACAACATAGCTGTGTCCTTCCGTGAATCCTACCAGAGGATGTACATTTGGGAGAAGGAGAGCAAGGACCCAAGACAAGGACCCGTCTTGCTCCAATTGGAGAGACACGCTGGTGGGCTAAAGACAGTGCCATAAAGAAGGTCTTTGGCACTTTTGGAAATCCAGATGAGGGTCTGTATGTTGATGTCCTTCTCACTCTTTCAACCATACAAGATCAGAAGAAAATCAACACTACTGCACGGGTCAAGGCACAAGGATACATTGAGGGGTTGAAAAAGTATGAAAAAGTACTTACAGCTCAGATACACTTAGGATATTTCAGGTTACCTCACCAGTCTCAAAATATCTTCAAACAAATGGAATGGACGTTCTGTGCATCGTATGGTTGTGTCTACAGAGGAGCAGCTGAAAGGAATGGCAAGAGATTTTGAAAAAGTCAAGGCAGTTGCAGACACATTTGTTCAGTGGGCCAAAATAAAGTTGCAGGAACGGGGAGAGGAAACAGAGCTGGAGTTAGAGACCACTCTGCCAACGAAAAGGGCTTGAAAGAAGAAAACCATGCCTGGAGAGATGGCACAAGATGAGATTTTACTGGGGCAGAGAGTGCATATAGGATTGGTGTCCATAATCAAATTATGGATACTCTTCTGGACCCTAAAAACTTTAGTCAGCTAACATCCAGTGCCAGTGGCCTTCCACAGACAGCCTTCAAGAACTAAGCAAATGTTTGATCAGATTTGACAGCAGAGCAACAGTGGCCTATTTACAAAGTTCATGAGTCTGGCAGAACAGTGGACTAGGTTAAAACAATCGGGATTTGAAGAATACACATCCAGGACTATGGAGGATCATGGACCTGAAGGAAATGAAGAGGAGGTGGAGATGGTGAACAAGATCTGTTCATCTTGCAAGGACTGTCCAGTGTGTTGCTACCATATTTTTTGTCAGTACAACCTATTGACCGACGCATACCACATCCTGGGCCTTGCTTACAAGTTCCTACTTACCCTGTCAGTAACCCAGGTAGCTTGCGAGTGGAGCTTCTCTACTCTGAAATTCATCAAGAGTAGGCTCAGGAGCACTCTATCTCCACAGCAGCTGGAGGCTTTTATGCTCATGGCTACTGAGCAAGATGTTTTAATGGCCCTGGACAGTGACCTGCTTATAGATTGCATTGCTGAGAGAAGTGAGCTGCTGCAGAAATTGCTAATTTAAGGAGGTAGGAAATATGTTTATTTTATTTTATTCTATGACTTGCCTTCTCACCAGTCTTTTCACCAACACATTTCTTCCTGTATTATTTATTTTACTGGCCAGATGGTTTCAAAGATTCTTGCCACCTTGCTGCCAGTGCCATTGTGCCAATATGTGCTCCTTCTAGCCAGCCTCCTCCTAAGAGCAACACGTTCCCCTTGTTCTATTTTACATATACTTTACTAAAGTTATTGCTATAAATATTGTTCAGTAATCTTGTTACATAAAGTGTGCCGTGGGTTGTGTGGGTGGTGGTGTATAGCTGGGGAGGATTTGGTGGGCCGGTCTGAGTCAAAAAGTCCAGGGCCATTTTTCATTCCCAGTCCGTCCCTGCCAAGCACCCAAGATAACTGGCTAAAGTAGACTAGCTTGCTAACTAGCTACTTCCAGACACAAATGAGAGAACACCTCACTCTGATCATTTTACTCACCGTAGCAGAGCTGGTTAGGCTGTTTCCATGTTATCTAGAGCGTTTGTGACTAACTTTCTTCTTTTTTTTTGAATGAATGAATTAATTCATCAGTTATTCTGTGCTCTGGCACACTCAGACGAGAGTGCTCTGAAATCAAAGTGGATAGCCAGAGTGAATTTGTGAACGCAAGAGATATGCTAACTGGATAATAATCGTTCAAGTTCTTGCTAGCTAACCAAATGACACCTGCATCTGTAGCTGTGTATAGTCACCTAAAAACGATTTGAGGGGAAAAAGTCAGTCACTCACCTACTCCTCCAATGACATTACATGACATCCTCCTAGCAGGATGTTTTTAGCTTGCTACATAAATAGATACGCTAGCCTATTAGCCACGTTATGACTGACTTGTGATCATTGCCCTGGCTAGTTTGATTGTATTGATGCCCAGCCGTAGTTACATACATCCATAAAAAAATAAAGAAATGTAGTAATTGAAGCTGAAACTGTGATTTACAACCTGATAGCAATATGTTTTGGACTGCCAAGAAATGTATTGGTGAATTATATTAATCATGCAGTGAACAGCATCCATCTATTCTGCCAAGAATGCGTTAGTGTACGCCATGGAATGTTGAGTCAAATAGAACCTATTTTTAAAACCTCTTGTAAAGTTGGTTTTGTAGCATAAACTGGGAATTTGATATTTTTGACTGATATTATGATTGTCTGTTTGTTTCATATCTGCAAAGTAGTTCAAACGCTGTCAGTTCCACTTTAAGCACTCATTGTTCTCCCATACTAGACAATAGGCTCTCTCAGGTGCTCTTGAAGTGCGTCCTTGAAAGAACGGGAGAACGCAGAATGTAAGTATGCATTTTGGAACACATCCAAGGTCTCCACCCAATGGCTTTCATTGATTACCTCAAGGAACGAAGGAAGGAGTGAACTAATCATTTCTACAGTACAGTATGTGAACAGACCTTATGTGTCCTTCAGGCTGTGTAGTTGAAAGGAAGCAATCATGTCTACAGTATGGGAACAGGCCCTGTGTCCTTCAGGCTGTCAAGTTGGAAGGCCGAAAGGAAGGAATAATGTTTACAGTGTGTAAACAGGCCATGTGTGTCCTCCATGCTGTGTCTAGAAGCTGTTGCTGTGTCTAGAAGCTGTTGCTTCTGTTGTCTGGTTTGTTTACCCCTCCTGGTGGCCACACACTGTATCACAGCAACCGCAGCTGACCCACTCACTCCAGGTAGAACTCACCCATAGGTACAGATATAGGATCAGCTTTCCCTCCCCAAACCCTAACCTTGAACATCAGGGGTGAAACACAAAACTGGGTAAGGGCAGAGAGAAGGCTGAGGACTACTCACTGTTATCACTGTATTGTGAGTATTAGTTAATGAGCACTACAACTGAGGAAAAAACAGGTTGAGCACTACGTCACGCAGTCAAAGTGTTGAATATGATTTGACAAATGTCATCAGCTAAATGAGATGGCGAGACTGGTAGAGGATCGAATGTCTCTCACCAGACAGACTCCATACCCCTACAAGTCCAGATGTTTCCCTTGACGCACACACCAGACACACTGGGACCCCTGCTCTCACACTCTATCCCTTTCCTCAATCAGGCTGGGGTGATGAGTGAGTCCACCTAGAGTATGTGCTGTGTGAGTGTGTATTCTGTGTGTGCTCCTTGCCAGGACCCTGTGTTGTTCTGAGGCCTCGCCCTGCCTTATTCAAAGCACATGTCCCTCCTCCTCTCTCTCTCACTCTCGTACACAATGGAGCTCTTTCTAAAACTCAGGAGGAAGGGGTGAAACGTTGGTGAGCTGGGGTAGAAAGGTGTGGAAGGGGGAGAGTAGGGCCAAGTGAATAGTGGATACAGCTATGGTGTCGGGCAGGTGTATGAGGCACTTGCTTGCACTAGGAATAGTGTGTGTGTGTGTGTGTGTGTGTGTGTGTGTGTGTGTGTGTGTGTGTGTGTGTGTGTGTGTGTGTGTGTGTGTAAAACCAGTGGCACACCGGTCTCCTGCCATCTGGACAGATAAAGAACATCACACTGACACAGTCAGACAGCGTAATAAGTATTTTATTGCATTTTATAATGCCATTGTCAATAATTAGTACAGATTACATGCAACTAGACCTACTGTACAGTTGTTTTTATTGTCTGCATGGACAGACACAAGAAGATTCAGGTTACAAATACACAGATATATGTGTGTTTTATACAGCATGAGGAAAAGGGCAGTGACTGGCATTACATGGCCACCCAGGGAAAGGGCAAAGGTCTCGGTGGCAAAGTCGCCTTTTTTTTTAGACCATCTTAAAAACCACCACCTACTCTTACTGTTCCCCTTCCCCTGGGTCACACTTTCAAAAAATAAACAAACAGAACAAAATAAAAAGATAAAAGAGAGGTAAACAGAAGCTGAAACTAAGTAACGTTACAGAAAGTCACTGCTGAAACTAAGTAACGTTACAGAAAGTCACTGCTGAAACTAAGTAACGTTACAGAAAGTCACTGCTGAAAATGTACACACATTCCTAAAATACAACCAGAGGACAGCTGAAGTGGTAGTTCCATTTTTTTTAGGGGGAAGGGGCTGTGAAGTTCATAATAACATGGGCAACTCTCCTTTAAGTTCCCTTTTCCTCAACATGACACCTAAGAGCTGGCCAATCATAGAGCAGGGGCGGGGCCAATTAGGTCCCTCGCGTCACTAATGATCCAATAGGAAAAGTGCTCATCCAAGAGATGAAAGTAATGGTGATAGCGAAGAATGGTTTGAGGTATGGGAAGTAGATTGTGGTAGATTAGTGCCTAGGGTTGGTTTGGTTACAGTTGTGGTGGTCTGTTAGCTGATAAACCATGTCCACACACAACACCTTTGGTGCATGATTGAAGATGAACTGCATCTCTGAAAGCCTTTGTGTGTGTGTGTGGGGGGGGCGAGTGAGAGCCACGCCCAGTTGCCCTATGGCATGATTGACCGTTGTGAGGGTTAAAGGGTCAGGTGTCAGAGGACACATATTGGCACATAAAGGAACAACAACATGCCCTTTACAACGCTCCATTTTTAAAAGCAAGAGAGGGGCTACATATTTTCTTCAATTATTTTCCTCTTTCTCTCATTTTTCTAAGGTTTTGGTCCTGTCTTAGAGAAAAGTCCTTCTGAGGTATCATCAATACATAACAAACTTTTAGTTTTACTGTTGTTTTTGTTTTTCTTTCCTTAAAAATTCAGTACAGAGACAAAAGGTATCAAAATAGACCTAGCTAAGATAAATATACAAACAGGTGTTACCTAAACCACTTATCTAACTTTAATTATTTTACTCTTTAGAGATAATACACTTAAAAAATCATCGTCCCAGACGTTTTATGAAGAAAACAAAAACAAAGGAAAAAACAAAAACTATTCAACCAAGATACCTGCAGCACTTAATATGATAAATACATACACTTCAGCATTAGCAATACAGTATAGGAATCCAAGCTGGAAGCTTTACAATAACTAAATTAACAAAAGAGAAAATCAAAAAGACATAATGGGAAAGAATGCCCTCGAGAGCTAAGCCAAGCGTTAATATACAATAATACATCATAACAGCAAAACCGGAGAAGGAACAGAAGTGTCTATGGCGATCTGTTAACATCATCGAAGAATGCCAATCTAAAATAAAACAGCTTGGTTTACAGGTGTACCTTAAAGCATGAGAATTCTAAGATAATTTATATACTGAATGCAGCAGTTCCTCTTTTGTGAGAGTTTTGATCATAAAAATAATAATAGTAGTAATCATAAATTCCTTTGTAAGCGTATTATTATTGTCCGTCTCCCAGGAAGTGAGGGTGTACAGTAAGCTCTGTGTTTGTCTTTGGATAGTATCTTTAGTTACTCAGAGCCTCTCCTCAGCTGTCTGAACCAAGAGGCCATCAAGGGCCCGGCTCCTAATGACAGGGGCCACTATTCACCATGAAGGGCCAGCTCCATGTCACAGGGCTTTTATTTCCAGCTCTGAGGCTTTCTGACTGATACTAAGGGCCCTTTGGACTGAACACTGACTACAGACTGTGAGTGTTTGTGGGTGTGTTTCCTTTATCGCTCCTTATCTTAAAGCTGTTCTCTGCATTCATGTGAAGTGCGGGCCGCTGGCATGTGGCGGGCACTAGTGTGTGTGTGTGGCCCAATGGTGGGTGCAGGGCACTCATATATTCTTCCCATCATCACTCCTGACAGCCAGCTTCCTGACCCATTGAGTCGCAGCTAACGACCGGACTATCATTGGCTGCCGGCAAAGCCTGCTCATCAATTAGAGCACCCAGTTAAGAGGCTGTTCACGGAGGTATATGCTAATGAACTGCACAGAGAGAGCCAATAATACACAGCTGAGAGTAGACTTTTTAAACATGGTGACCACTTCACTCTTCACTCTTAGGAGAACGCGACCAGTTAACTGTGGTTTTAGGAGAGGTAGTAATCTTTGACGGGATGTAATGTTTTTGTAATGTCTCTTTGTTTTTGCGCTCACGCTCGTGAATTTGGAGTCCAGATAGCCAGACAAGCTTTTTCATCCCCACTAAATGTGTAGTAACAGTAAGCTGTGTTTTGGTATATTTCACTATTATTATTGAGTCTCCCATTGGCTTTTATTGTGAACCATTTTGAAAAGGAGGTAGTGTTATTTTTGGTTTTTACTCTCGTTTCAAGGTGTCTCTCTCCCACTTTGTTTGTTATAAATCAGCCTGATGACGTGAAGCATCATAACCCTACTTAGACAGGAAACAGTGCTGTTTTACACAGGAAGCCAATACAAAGACTCCTCTATTAAAAAATAAAGAAAATGGTGCAAGAGTTGATTTGACAAAACTGTTGCCGAATTTTGTTTTTGAAGAAAAATTCCCTTGGTGTGTTCCTTTTACATTGGTATGATTTTGTCGTTTGTCAGTTGTTCCCTCTTTGCCGTAAATATCACAAGTGGTCATAATGGTATGTCTGTTCTGAAAAACCCTCCCTGTTTGTCTACTGATGTGATGTTTGGGATGACAGCCAGCTTCAAACAGTCTTTATCACAACTACTCACAGCACATCTGAGACTGGGGGATATGAATGTGTTTCTATGGCAATGTGAGAAGATGAAGACATTATAAGAGTGAAGTATTATCATTATGTTCCGATTTATTATAACACCGGTCCTTTTTGGTATTTGTTAAACTGTTGTGTCTGCAAGACTATACTGTAGGTGAGGAGTAAAGAAAATACAGTAAGTAAACCGTTCAATGCTAGACAATGGGACTTTGGGTCCTACTCAATCAAACCAGTATCCGGGTCAAAAAACTTACATTCTCCTGCATAGCACAAAGGGATGTTTGATTGAGGAAAATAATCAAAACATGCATTATTAAAGCGCAGTAAGAATTTATTTTTGTTGACCCGGTATCCCAGTTAATGGACAACTGACAACAGACCACTTATTTTTTTTGCTGGCTTCTAGTGTCACATAAAGGTATATAAATGTTGTGTTCAAGTGCCTAATGAGGGTAAGATAATTATTTGTCATCTTTAACCCTGAATCCCATCTGAGCCTGTCTTAGGGTTGTGTTTGAAACACAGGTAGCCTGAGCATGGAGAGATAGATCTTTAAATCCTAAGTGCTTTCTTTCTTTATCTAAGGAACTGCAAAAGGTTTGTTTGTTATACTGTTTTTGGCCTTCAACCATAGCATGCCTAATGTGAGTCGTCATTTACACCAGTTAAACACATGTAAAAAGCTTTTAACATCACCAAATTGTACTTTGGTTTTTGGAATGGTCAGTACTGTCATGAACAAATTAAACATAAGAGTTAGGGTAATACAATAATAATTTACATTTCTGATGTTTATTGTCTTTTGGCCAGTTCTTTAGAGGAAAACTCAAAAGGGGAAAAATAAACTACAGGGTTTTTGGTTTTCTACACATTTCTTTGGTTACCTGTAACAAAAATAAAATGGGAGAAAAAGCAGAAAATACATAAAAATAATGTGTTTAAATTTGGTATGGCACTGCAGAGAAGGTAATGCTTTTACGCTCACTGAAAACAAAAGATTTTAAATCTCACGTGCTATTCTTTTGAGTCCAACTCACACAGTGAATTGCAGACAGCTTCTATACAGTAACTATAGTAACAATAGAACTTTGAACTGAAACTGAGCAGAGTTGCCACGTTTTGGTGTCCCACACAAAGAATTCCCCCTTATTTCTTTAACATTTTGGACAGTCCCAGGCGGAACCTTTGTGGGATGAGGTATTCTCTGACCCTCATAATATATTTTTTAAAGCATTGCTTTGTATCACAGCTGATGTTTCTCAACTAACTACGAGAAGATAAAATAAAAATGAATGAAAGTTAGCTAAAAAGGAATAATACAAATGGATGATAATGTTGGGATAATTGGTGAGTGTTCTCAGGAGCTGAGGCTCTTGATCCTAAGTGCTATTCTCAATCTCCTGTCATCTAAACTGGCAAACCCAGACACACAGAAAGGTATTCAGGGTTGGCTGGGGTATGGGGAATTTTGGGACAATGCTGCGCTTTCTTTGCCACCAATACTAGTTTGGAATGGTGTGAACAAGCAGAGTTAATAAAAACAAAAAACAAAAGAAACACATAATTTTTTACAAAATACACCTTGAAACAGAATTATATCACCATGGAAATATGAATCCTAAAAAATAAACGAACATAACATCAAAGAAAAAGGAAGTGAAAAAGCTACCACTTTGGATATAAAATGTTTTGTATTCCATAATCATAAACTATTTTAGACAGATATCTCTGTGTGGATGATCCCTCCTTTCTCACTCTCTTTTTCTCTCTCTCTCACGTTGGCCTGTGCCCATCACTCTATCACGCATGAAGGAGGAGTAAAGCACCAAAGGGTCCTTTTTTGGGAGGGAAAACAATGTCTTCTTTTTTTGTTTGACATAAGGAGTCTGGCTGGCTTGGGCAGAGAATGGGTAGAGAGTGGGCATAGGGCAGAATCCTGCCATCCAGTCCCAGTCTCACCTATGGATCACTGACTGGTTTGTATGCTTGGTTTCTGATGTGTGAGCAGGTGGGGTAATCTTTGAGGAAACCACTGTCCTTCCTTCCATCTCAAAGCCCAGCAGTTCTTTCAGGCAAAAGAAGAAAAGAAAAAGCAACTAATATGATCGGAGAAGAGGAGGAGAGGTATACAACTCCTGGTGACTGTTCCAAAAAATATATACACTTGATCTGGTGTGTGTGTATCTCCACCCTCTCCATTTCACAAACCTGTATGTATATAAGTCGGAAGTTAACATACACCTTAGCCAAATACATTTAAACTCCTGACATTTAATCCTAGTAAAAATTCCCTGTTTTAGGTCAGTTAGGATCACCACTTTATTTTAAGAATGTGAAATGTCAGAATAATAGTAGAGAGAATTATTTCTTTCAGCTTTTATTTCTTTCATCACATTCCCAGTGGGTCTGAAGTTTACATACACTCAATTAGTATTTGGTAGCATTGCCTTTGAATTGTTTAACTTGGGTCAAACGTTTCGGGTAGCCTTCCACAAGCTTCCCACAATAAGTTGGGTGAATTTTGGCCCATTCCTCCTGACAGAACTGGTGTAACTGAGTCAGGTTTGTAGGCCTCCTTGCTCGCACACACCTTTTCAGTTCTGCCCACAAAGTTTCTATAGGATTGAGGTCAGTGCTTTGTGATGGCCACTCCAATGCCTTGACTTTGTTGTCCTTAAGCCATTTTGCCACAACTTTGGAAGTATGCTTGGGGTCATTGTTCATTTGGAAGACCCATTTGCGACCAAGCTTTAACTTCCTGACAGATGTCTTGAGATGTTGCTTCAATATATCCACATAAATTTCCTTCCTCATTATGTAATCTATTTTGTGAAGTGCACCAGTCCCTCCTCCAAACATAACGATGGTCATTAAGGCCAAACATTTCTTCAAAAAGCAAGATCTTTGTCCACATGTGCAGTTGCAAACCGTAGTCTGGCTTTTTTATTGTTTGTACAGATGAACGTGGTACCTTCAGGCGTTTGGAAATTGCTCCCAAGGATGAACCAGACTTGTGGAGGTTTACAATCTTTTTTCTTTTCTGAGGTCTTGGCTGATTTCTTTTGATTTTCCCCATGATGTCGAGTATAGAGACATTGAGTTTGAAGGTAGGCCTTGAAATACATCCACAGGTACACCTCCAAGGCACAGTCAACTTAGTGTATGTACACTTCTGACACACTGGAATTGTAATATAGTGAATTATAAGTGAAATAATCTGTCTGTAAACAATTGTTGGAAGAATTACTTGTGTCATGCACAAAGTAGATGTCCTAATCGACTTGCCAAAACTATAGTTTCTAAACATGAAATCTGTGGAGTGGTTGAAAAAACGAGTTTTAATGGCTTCAACCTAAGTGTATGTAAACTTCCGACTTCAACTGTATATTGAAGTGGTGTGAAAATAAAACTGCCAGCACTAAAGGACTGTAGGGTGGGTAAACCATCTGTCGCAATCAGCAGGGAGAGGAGGAGAGAAGACAAGAGAAGAGGAGACCATGCCTCCATATCACCACTGAGAGCTGGCTCTCTGGCAATACGCTGCTCATAGGGTGGGGGGTGGGGGTGAAGGGGGTGAGGTGGGTGAGGTGGGTGAAAATGTGTGGGGATAAAGCAATGCTCCAGAGTGTTATTTTTGCGTCGGTATGTAACGGAGGTCTAACCCTGTTTGTCATTGTTGTAGTTGGTTTCTTGCTTTAAAAAAATTATCTTTATTTTTTATTATCTCTCTCTATCATCTTTTTACGTGGTCATCATTTCGCTTCACTCCAATGAGGCGGGCGGGATTAAACCTCAAAGTCCCGTCCACTGGTTCAGCTCTTCCAATCCTACTCCAGCTCCTCGGTGGGAAGCTCATCCTCTAAGTCGCGGTCATCGCGATCGCAAGGCAATGCCATGTTCTGAGTGACAGTTGCCATGAGCGACATGGAACGGCTGTCCTCCTCAACCTCAGTGGGCTCCTCCTTTACATGGACCTGGTGTCTGGAAGACAGAGGACAAGGAAGACGCGTTAGAGAGAGAGACAGAGAAAGAGAGTGTGTTTGTGAGAGAGTTTGTGTGTGTGTCTTACCCATACTGCTGTGGGCTGAGTGTAGGACTGCAGCTGCCATTGCTGTTGACCTGTTCCACAGTGGAGCTGACGTCATCGTGACCCATCCCATGCAGCATGTTGAGGCTGGCGGCAGACGAGGGGTTAACCAGGCCTTGGCTGTTCAGTAGAGTTAAACTGCTCTCCGCAAGGGCCGCCTAATACACACACACAGGAACAAACAGAATTACATTAAAAGACACTCACACACATCCCAATTGACTTCAAGTACTTATGGATCCACAAATAAACTTTGTGAGTAAAAAGAACCCATGTATTTATGCGGTAACAGATTTTGACTAGTGAGTCCTGTTGAGTACTTGCTGAGCATTTCGCTGCACCATTTATACCTGCTGTAAACTGTGTACGTGACGAATAAAGCTTGATTTGATAGTCAGTAATGCTGAAGACTAAAGCAGTGTTGCCTGGATGACTAGCTCTGCAGGATAACCACATACAACCACTAGGTGGCTCCTGCACACTACACTTCACTGCTCAAGGGTTTAGTGGTGTGTGCATGCTTGTGTGTGTGTGCATGCGTGCGGTGGGGGGCGGGTGGGTTAGAGGGTAGAGCGAGAGAAAGAGAGTGAAAGTGAGAGCGTTCATTGCTGGTTGGTTTGCCCAGGGAGTGTGTGTGTCTGATAGGAGTGACTCTGTGGCACTGACATTGATTTTCTAGGACAGGCACAAATTTCATGCAGTGACCTTAATTGACAAATACTTGATGCTATCATCTGAGTCGAAGTCGGATGGCGTAAGGTGTATGTGTACGTCTGTGTGTGAGTGTGTATGCATGTGGGAGGAGTGTTTCTGTACGTGTGAGAAATTGAAATTGATATTAGTGCCTTTGTCACTGTGACAAGCCTAACTTGCTAAATAATGTGTGTGTGTGTGTGTGTGTGTGTGTGTGTGTGTGTGTGTGTGTGTGTGTGTGTGTGTGTGTATGTGTGTACACTAACCTGGTAGCTGGCATTTAGGGAACTGAAGCCCAGGCCTGAAATCATATTCTTCACCAGAGTAGGACTCCTAGAGAGAGAAAAAGAGGGGGTGTAGAAATAGAGAGAAAGAAATAGGTGGAGATTAGATGCAGTGAAAATTTGTTTTTTTTACAGGGTCAGCCATGGTGTGGCAGGTAGCCTAGCGGTTAAGAGCGTTGGGCCAGTAACCAAAAGGTTTTTCACCTTGTTTGCTCAGGTATTCAAACCAGCGACCTTTCAGTTACTGGCCCAGCACTCTAACCGCTAGGTTACCGGCTGCCCACATTGAGTGCATGTGTACAAATGCACCCGCTACACACACAAACATACACACATACTGTAAACAGATGTTGTTAGCACACACACACACACAGAAAACAGTGGTTCCCAGTCTCTGATATCTGCTGTGCAGGCATGTGTGTGTGTATTTAAGTGTGTGTGTGTGTGTGTGTTTGATTGTGTAATTTGGCCTGATTTCTCTGGCAGTTTTTACACATGCTAACAAGCCTGTGTCCTCCAAGTGTGTGTGTGTGTGTGTGTATGTGTGTGAACCTCTCTCCACCCTGCATTATAGACAGTGTCGAGAAACACGTAGAATGAGAAACACATACATGCACACACTTACATATGAAACACACACACTGACATAGCAGGCATTTATATTTAACTCCTGAGTTAACACCTTGGTAATAATGACACAACTATATATGCCAACACCTATAACCTCACACACACATCACACATATAATCAGAGCCAGGGTGGGCAGGCAGGTTAATGTGGGAGTGATGAGTTTGTACCCGGTCATCTTTGGTGGTCTCCTCTTTTGGTATTCCACTTCGTCCACAGTCCACACGGCCCCCTTCACGTTCTCCACCCGCACAAAACACTTATGCAAACTCAGGTTGTGGCGCACAGCATTCTGAAAGGAGGGAAAGAGAGAGACGGAGAGAGGGAGAGAGATAGAGAGACAGAGGGAGAAATAAGGAGATTATTTGCTTTCATAAGCATGTAGAGATCCTGCCTGAAAAGAGCACCTTGTAACGGTTATTTACAGTTGTTCTGAACAGAATCAAATACGACAAAAACGTGCTCAGACAAAGAAGTAAACTAATGGCTCCTGCACAGGAGAATGGCATAGAGACACACACACTAAAAACACTATTCTGTATGTGACATGAAAATATGACAAGGATGTGCATCCCCCCCCTGGATATATTTTAACATTTCTTTAATCATCCACAATCTACATACACATACACACACACACACACACACACACACACACACACACACACACACACACACACACACACACACACACACACACACACACACACACCGCTATCTAAGGCTCACTCCCCTAGGGACAGTCCTCCCTTTTAATCTGCTGTTTGTAGTTTGTTCATGCCCAATTTCATTACCAATTTTAATTTGTCTATAATTAAATCCCGCATATTTTCTCTGACACGCTTTTTTAATCCGTGAGGGAGGGACAGGCAGAGCGCGCATCACTCCTCACCGTAATTACACACACACACACACACACACACACACACACACACACACACACACGTAATTACACAAACCATAATCAGCCCCAGAAACCCCCCCACCCCGCCCCTCTTCTCCTCTCACCCATCCTTCTTCTCCCCACACCCACCACTCTCTTTCAAGCTGTGATGCTCAGTTTTGTAAATGAGTATGACCCCAATCTCAGCCCGCCACCCCGCCATCGCTGCTCCTCTGCTATTTGCATTTGTCTCCGTGATGAAAGTCTAATTCGCACAGTTAAAACATTAGCAGTCATTTACAGCAGGTCACAGCACACGCCACACACACACACAGCAGACACACACATAAACACAACACACCCTGCAGAGGTTGGAGAGAGGAGAGGGAAGAGAGAGATGTGTAGAGAAGGGTAGGGGTAAATGTGGGAAAGGGGAGTTGAGGGGACGGGGAGAAGGAAGACAGGTGGAAAAGAGAGGTATGGGTAATACTAGTGGTAGTTTTGGAGAAAGGTATGGGTAATGCTAGTGGTAGTATTGGAGAGAGGTATGGGTAATGCTAGTGGTAGTATTGGAGAGAGGTATGGGTAAATACTAGTTGTAGTATTGGAGAGAGGTATGGGTAATGGAAGTGGTAGTATTGGAGAGAGGTATGGGTAATGCTAGTGGTAGTATTGGAGAGAGGTATGGGTAATGCTAGTCGTAGTATTGGAGACCGGTATGGGTAATGCTAGTGGTAGTATTGGAGAGAGGAATGGTTAAATACTAGTTGTAGTATTGGAGAGAGGTATGGGTAATGGAAGTGGTAGTATTGGAGAGAGGTATGGGTAATGCTAGTGGTAGTACAGGAGAGAGGTATGAGTAAATACTAGTTGCAGTATTGGAGAGAGGTATGGGTAATGGAAGTGGTAGTATTGGAGAGAGGTATGGGTAATGGAAGTGGTAGTATTGGAGAGAGGTATGGGTAATGCTTGTGGTAGAATTGGAGAGTGGTATGGATAATTCTAGTGGTAGTATTGGAGACAGGTATGGGTAATGCTAGTGGTAGTATTGGAGACAGGTATGGGTAATGCTAGAGGTAGTATTGGAGAGAAGTATGAGTAAATACTAGTTGTAGTATTGGAGAGAGGTATGGGTAATGTAAGTGGTAGTATTAGAGAGACGTATGGGTAATACTAGTGGTAGTATTGAAGAGAGGTATGGGTAATGCTAGTGGTAGTATTGGAGAGAGGTATGGGTAATGCTAGTGGTAGATTTGGAGTAAGGTATGGGTAATGCTAGTGGTCGAATTGGAGAGAGGTATGGGTAATGCTAGTGGTAGATTTGGAGAGAGCTATGGGTAATGCTAGTGGTAGTATTGGAGAGAGGTATGAGTAAATACTAGTTGTAGATTTGGAGAGAGGTATGGGTAATGCTAGTGGTAGTATTGGTGAGAGGTACGAGTAATGCTAGTGGTAGTATTGGAGAGAGGTATGGGTAATGCTAGTGGTAGTATTGGAGAGAGGTATGGGTAATGCTAGTGGTAGTATTGGAGAGAGGTATGGGTATTGATAGTGGTAGTATTGGAGACAGGTATGGGTAATGCTAGTGGTAGAATTGGAGAGAGGTATAGGTAATGCTAGTGGTAGTATTGGAGACAGGTATGGGTAATGCTAGTGGTAGTATTGGAGAGAGGTATGAGTAAATACTAGTTGTAGAATTTGAGAGAGGTATGGGTAATGCTAGTGGCATTTTTGGAGAGAGGTATGGGTAATGCTAGTGGTAGTATTGGAGAGAGGTATGGGTAATGCTAGTGGTAGTATTGGAGAGAGGTATGGGTAATGCTAGTGGTAGTATTGGAGAGAGGTATGAGTAAATACTAGCTGTAGTATTGGAGAGAGGAATGGGTAATACTAGTGGTAGTATTGGAGAGAGATATGAGTAATGCAAGTTGTAGTATTGGTGAGAGGTATGGGTAATGCTAGTGGTAGTACTGGAGAGAGGTATGGGTAATGCTAGTGGTAGTATTGGAGAGGGGTATGGGTAATGCTAGTGGTAGTATTGGAGAGAGGGGTGAGTAAATACTAGTTGTAGTATTGGAGAGAGGTATGGGCAATGCTAGTAGTAGTATAGGGGAGACGTATAAGTAAAGATAGCGGTAGTATTGGAGAGAGGTATGAGTAATGCTAGTGGCAGTATTGGAGAGAGGCATGGGTAATGCTAGTGGTAGTATTGGAGAAAGGTATGAGTAATGCTAGTGGTAGTCTTGGAGAGAGGTATGGGTAATGCTAGTGGTAGTACAGGAGAGGGGTATGGGTAATGCTATTGGTAGTATTGGAGAGAGGGGTGAGTAAATACTAGTTGTAGTATTGGAGAGAGGTATGGGTAATGCTAGTAGTAGTATAGGAGAGACGTATAAGTAAAGATAGCGGTAGTATTGGAGAGAGGTATGGGTAATGCTAGTGGTAGTATTGGAGAGAGGTATGAGTAATGCTACTGGTAGTATTGGAGAGAGGTATGGGTAAATACTAGTGTAAAATTGGAGAGAGGTATGAGTAACACTACTAGTAGTATTGGAGAGAGGTATGGGCAATTACGAGTTGAAGTATTGGAGAGAGGAATGGGTAAATACTAGTTGTAGTATTGGAGAGAGGTATGGTTAATGCTAGAGATAGTATTGGAGAGAGGTATGGGTAAATAATAGTTGTATTATTGAAGAGAGGTATAAGTAATGCAAGTGGTAGTATTGCAGAGACTTTTTGGAAATGCTAGTGGTAATTTTGGAGAGAAGTATTGGTAATGATCATGGTAGAATTGGAGAGAGGTATGGGTAAATACTAGTTGTAGTATTGGAGAGAGGTATGGGTAATGGAAGTGGTAGTATTGGAGAGAGGTATGGGTAATGCTAGTGGTAGTATTGGAGAGAGGTATGGGTAATGCTAGTCGTAGTATTGGAGACCGGTATGGGTAATGCTAGTGGTAGTATTGGAGAGAGGTATGGGTAATGCTAGTGGTAGTATTGGAGAGAGGTATGGGTATTGATAGTGGTAGTATTGGAGACAGGTATGGGTAATGCTAGTGGTAGAATTGGAGAGAGGTATAGGTAATGCTAGTGGTAGTATTGGAGAAAGGTATGGGTAATGCTAGTGGTTGTATTGGAGAGAGGTATGAGTAAATCCTAGTTGTAGAATTGGAGAGAGGTATGGGTAATGCTAGTGGCAGTATTGGAGAGAGGTAAGGGTAATGCTAGTGGTAGTATTGGAGACAGGTATGGGTAATGCTAGTGGTAGTATTGGAGAGAGGTATGGGTAATGCTAGTGGTAGTATTGGAGAGAGGTATGATTAAATACTAGCTGTAGTATTGGAGAGAGGTATGGGTAATACTAGTGGTAGTATTGGAGAGAGATATGAGTAATGCAAGTTGTAGTATTGGTGAGAGGTATGGGTAATGCTAGTGGTAGTACTGGAGAGAGGTATGGGTAATGCTAGTGGTAGTATTGGAGAGGGGTATGGGTAATGCTAGTGGTAGTATTGGAGAGAGGGGTGAGTAAATACTAGTTGTAGTATTGGAGAGAGGTATGGGTAATGCTAGTGGTAGTATTGGAGAAAGGTATGAGTAATGCTAGTGGTAGTATTGGAGAGGGGTATGGGTAATGCTAGTGGTAGTATTGGAGAGATATATGAGTAATGCAAGTTGTAGTATTGGTGAGAGGTATGGGTAATGCTAGTGGAAGTACTTGAGAGAAGTATGGGTAATGCTAGTGGTAGTATTGGAGAGGGGTATGGGTAATGCTAGTGGTAGTATTGGAGAGAGGGGTGAGTAAATACTAGTTGTAGTATTGGAGAGAGGTATGGGTAATGCTAGTAGTAGCATAGGAGAGACGTATAAGTAAAGATAGTGGTAGTATTGGAGAGAGGTATGAGTAATGCTAGTGGTAGCATTGGAGAGAGGTATGGGTAATGCTAGTGGTAGTATTGATGAAAGGTATGAGTAATGCTAGTGGTAGTCTTGGAGAGAGGTATGGGTAATGCTAGTGGTAGTATTGGAGAGAGGTATGAGTAATGCTACTGGTAGTATTGGAGAGAGGTATGGGTAAATACTAGTGTAAAATTGGAGAGAGGTATGATTAACACTACTGGTAGTATTGGAGAGAGGTATGGGCAATTACGAGTTGTAGTATTGGAGAGAGGAATGGGTAAATACTAGTTGTAGTATTGGAGAGAGGTATGGTTAATGCTAGAGATAGTATTGGAGAAAGGTATGGGTAAATACTAGTTGTAGTATTGGAGAGAGGTATGGGTAATGCTAGTGGTAGTATTGGAGAAAGGCATGGGTAAATACTAGTTGTAGTATTGGAGAGAGGAATGGGTAAAACATAGTTGCAGTATTGGAGAGAGTTATGGGTAAATACTAGTTGTAGTATTGGAGAGAGGTATGAGTAATGCTACTGATAGTATTGAAGAGAGGTATAAGTAATGCTAGTGCTAGTATTGGAGAGGTATGGGTAATGCTAGTGGTAGTATCGGAGAGAGGTATGGGTATTGATAGTGGTAGTATTGGAGAGAAATATGAGTAATGCAAGTTGTAGTATTGGTGAGAGGTATGGGTAAAGCTAGTGGTAGTACTGGAGAGAGGTATGGGTAATGCTAGTGGTAGTATTGGAGAGAGGTATGGGTAAGATAGATAGATAGATAGGTACTTTTTTGATCCCCCGGGGGGGAAATTTCATTGTCAAGCAGCTACAACAAAAACACAGGGCAGGTGCAAAATGCCACAACGAAAGTACACAAAAGACAGATACAGATACACGGTACATGGTAAATATGAGTTGTAGTATTGGAGAGAGGAATGGGTAAATCCTAGTTGTAGTATTGGAAAGAGGTATAAGTAATGCTAGTGGTAGAATTGGAGAGACGGATTGGAAATGCTAGTGGTATTATTAGAGAGAGGTATGGGTAATGTTAGTGCTAGTATTGGAGAGAGGTATGGGTAAAAAACAGTTGTAGTATTGGAGAGAGGTATGGGTAAATACTAGTTTTAGTATTTGAGAGAGGTATGAGTAATACTACTGGTAGTATTGGAGAGAGGTATGGGTAATGCTAGTGCTAGTATTGGAGAGAGTTATGGGTAATGCTAGTGGTAGTATTGGAGAGAGGTATGGGTAAAAACTAGTTGTAGTATTGGAGAGAGGTATAAGTAATGAAAGTTGTAGTATTGGAGAGACTTATTGGAAATGCTAGTGGTAGTTTTGGAGAGAGGTATTGGTAATGATATTGGTCGTATTGGAGAGAGGTATGGGTAAATACTAGTTGTAGTATTGGAGAGAGGTATGGGTAATGCTAGTGGTAGTATTGGAGAGAGGTATGGGTAATGCTAGTGGTAGTATTTGAGAGAGGTATGGGTAATGCTAATGGTAGTATTGGAGAGAGGTATGGGTAAATACTAGTTGTAGAATAGGAGACAGGTATAAGTAATGCTAGAGGTAGTATTGGAGAGATGTATGGGTAATGCTAGTGGTATTATTGGAGAGAGGTATGGGTAATGCTAGTGCTAGTATTGGAGAGAGGTCTGGGTAAAAAATAATTGTAGTATTGGAGAGAGGTATGGGTAAATATTAGTTGTAATATTGGAGAGAGGTATGATTAATGCTACTGGTAGTATTGGAGAGAGTTATGGGTAAATACGAGTTGTAGTATTGGAGAGAGGTATGGGTAAAAACTAGTTGTAGAATTGGAGAGAGGTATGGGTAAAAATGAGTTGTAAAATTGGAGAGAGGTATGGATAAATACTAGTTGTCGTATTGGAGAAAGGTATGGGTAAATACTAGTTGTAGTCTTGTAGAGACGTATGGGTAAATACTAGTTGTAGTATTGGAGAGAGGTATGGGTAAATACGAGTTGTAGTATTGGATAGAGGTATGGGTAAATACTAGTTGTAGTACTGGAGAGAGGTATGGGTAATGCTACTGGTAGTATTGGACAGAGGTATGGGTAATGCTAGTGGTAGTATTTGAGAGAGGTATGGGTAATGCTAATGGTAGTATTGGAGAGAGGTATGGGTAAATACTAGTTGTAGAATAGGAGACAGGTATAAGTAATGCTAGAGGTAGTATTGGAGAGATGTATGGGTAATACTAGTGGTATTATTGGAGAGAGGTATGGGTAATGCTAGTGCAATTATTAGAGAGAGGTATGGGTAAAAAACAATTGTAGTATTGGAGAGAGGTATGGGTAAATATTAGTTGTAATATTGGAGAGAGTTATGAGTAATGCTACTGGTAGTATTGGAGAGAGTTATGGGTAAATACGACTTGTAGTATTGGAGAGAGGTATGGGTAAAAATGAGTTGTAAAATTGGAGAGAGGTATTGTGTAAATACTAGTGTAGTATTGGAGAGAGGTATGGGAAATGCTAGTGATAGTACTGGAGAGAGGTATAATAATGCTAGAGCTGGTATTGGAGAGTGGTATGGGTAATGCTAATGGTAGTATTGGAGAGAGTTATGGATAAATAGTAGTTGTAGTATTGGAGAGAGGTATGGGTAAATACGAGTTGTAGTATTGGAGAGAGGTATGGGTAAAAAATAGTTGTAGAATTGGAGAGAGGTATGGGTAATGCTAGTGGTAGTATAGGAGAGAGGTATGGGTAAATACTAGTTGTAGTATTGGAGAGAGGTTTGGGTAAATACTAGTTATAGTATTGGAGAGAGGTATGGTTAAATACTAGTTGTAGTATTGGAGAGAGGTATGGGTAAATACTAGTTGTAGTATTGGAGAGAGGTATGGTTAAATACTAGTTGTAGTATTAGAGAGAGGTATGGGTAAATACTAGTTGTAGTATTGGAGAGAGGTATGGGTAAATACTAGTTGCAGTACTGGAGAGAGGTATGGGTAAATACTAGTTGAAGTATTGAATAGAGGTATGGGTAAATACTAGTTGTAGTATTGGAGAGAGGTATGGGTAAATATTAGTTGTAGTATTGTAGAGAGGCATGAGTAATGCTAGTGGTAGTATAGGAGAGAGGTATGGGTAAATGCTAGTTGTAGTATAGGAGAGAGGTATAAGTAATGCTAGTGGTAGTATTGGAGAGAGGTATGGGTAATGCTAGTGGTATTATTCGAGAGAGGTATGGGTAATGTTAGTGCTAGTATTGGAGAGAGGTATGGGTAAAAAACAGTTGTAATATTGGAGAAAGGTATGGGTAAATACTAGTTGTAGTATTGGAGAGACGTATGGGTAAATACTAGTTGTAGTATTGGAGAAAGGTATGGGTAAATACTAGTTGTAGTCTTGGAGAGACGTATGGGTAAATACTAGTTGTAGTATTGGAGAGAGGTATGGGTAAATACGAGTTGTAGTATTGGATAGAGGTATGGGTAATGCTACTGGTAGTATTGGAGAGAGGTATGGGTAATGCTAGTGGTAGTATTTGAGAGAGGTATGGGTAATGCTAATGGTAGTATTGGAGAGAGGTATGGGTAAATACTAGTTTTAGAATAGGAGACAGGTATAAGTAATGCTAGAGGTAGTATTGGAGAGATGTATGGGTAATACTAGTGGTATTATTGGAGAGAGGTATGGGTAATGCTAGTGCTAGTATTGGAGAGAGGTATGGGTAAAAAACAATTGTAGTATTGGAGAGAGGTATGGGTAAATATTAGTTGTAATATTGGAGAGAGTTATGAGTAATGCTACTGGTAGTTTTGGAGAGAGTTATGGGTAAATACGACTTGTAGTATTGGAGAGAGGTATGGGTAAAAATGAGTTGTAAAATTGGAGAGAGGTATTGTGTAAATACTAGTGTAGTATTGGAGAGAGGTATGGGAAATGCTAGTGATAGTACTGGAGAGAGGTATAATAATGCTAGAGCTGGTATTGGAGAGTGGTATGGGTAATGCTAATGGTAGTATTGGAGAGATTTTTGGATAAATAGTAGTTGTAGTATTGGAGAGAGGTATGGGTAAATACGAGTTGTAGTATTGGAGAGAGGTATGGGTAAAAACTAGTTGTAGAATTGGAGAGAGGTATGGGTAAAAAGGAGTTGTAAAATTGGAGAGAGGTATGGGTAAATACTGGTTGTAGTATTGGAGAGAGGTAAGAGTAATGCTAGTGGTAGTATTGGAGAGAGGTATGGGTAATGCTAGTTGTAGTACTGGAGGGAGGTATGAGTAATGCTAGTGGTAGTATAGGAGAGAGGTATGGGTAAATACTAGTTGTAGTATTAGAGAGAGGTATGGGTAAATACTAGTTGTAGTATTGGAGAGAGGTATGGTTAAATACTAGTTGTAGTATTAGAGAGAGGTATGGGTAAATACTAGTGGTAGTATTGGAGAGAGGTATGGGTAATGCTAGTGGTAGTATTGGAGAGAGGTATGGGTAATGCTAGTGGTAGTATTGGAGAGTGATATGGGTAAATACTAGTTGTAGTATTGGAGAGAGGTATGGGTAATGCTAGTGGTAGTATTGGAGAGAGGTATTGGTAATGCTAGTGGTAGTATTGGAGAGAGGTATGGGTAATGCTAGTGTTAGTATTGGAGAGAGGTATGGGTATTGCTAGTGGTAGTATTGGAGAGAGGTATGGGTAATGCTACTGGTAGTATTGGAGAGAGATATGGGTAATGCTAGTGGTAGTATTGGAGAGAGGTATGGGTAAATACTAGTGGTAGTATTGGAGAGAGGTATGGGTAATGCTAGTGGTAGTATTGGAGAGAGGTATGGGTAAATGCTAGTGGTAGTATTGGAGAGAGGTATGGGTAATGCTAGTGGTAGTATTGGAGAGAGTTATGGGTAATGCTAGTTGTAGTATTGGACAGAGGTAGGGGTACAGCTAGGGGAGGTATAGTGGGGTAGGAATGAGGCTGGGGGTAAGGAGAGGAGGGTAGGGGTGTTAGAGAGGTGGCATGTGTGTGTCACAGTGCCCACACAACAGACTTGTAGTTCTTACCTTTCAGCATACACCCCTTCAATTATTGTCCTTAATTTGATATTATAATTCTTAAAGGTACCACGTTGGAACCAAAAGTTCAAGAGAGACTCTTAAATGATATTTGGCAGGAATATATTCTGCTGAATGTGACCCTGCTCTCTAGCCATATAGTTCTCAACCATATTCAGAACCTTGGAGGAATTAAATCACTGTTTAACACTCTCTGACTGGACAGTCTGGAGTTCACTTCTCCCTCTCTCCTCCTCCTCTCTCTCCCATCCCTCTCTCTCTCTGATCAATGACTTCCCATAGCTGACACTTGCTCTGCTCATGAAATAACCAGGCCCATTAAAGGACATACATCTTCCTCTATATTTAATACAGGCCAAACCTCCGGACACTCCATACATATATTAATATATAAAGGTAGATATTTAAAGGGCCGGTCCTAGGTGGAGAGGAAGCGGGAGAATACATTAATTGGAAAATTTCATAAAAGTGAGGCTGCAAAGATATTCTTGGCTGGCATCTCCCTCCCTCCCTTGGTCCCTCTTTCCCTCCTTCCTTCCCTTCCCAATTCAAGGCTATTAGCGCGAGGCTCGGGCCGTGACACCCCTTCTTCACCCCTCCTCTCGTCTGTCTCTCTCGTTCTCTCACTCATTCTCCCTCTCTCTCTCTCTCTGGAGGAGCTGACACTCAAATTAGAATGAGGCTTCAGTAGAAATGGGTCAGCACCTACACTGTCAGGTTCCAGCCAGGTGTGTGTGTGAGTCTGTTTGTGAGTGTGTGTGTGTGAGAAGCCAATGAGTGTGTGTGTGACTCTCTAATGAGGCTCTGTGATAGTGAGATGTGTTTCCACTGAGCTAAGTGGAACCGTCTTCGTAGGCCATGTCAGAGCTTACAGAACTCTCCAGAAGACCAGGAAGGAGGGAAGAAAAGGGAGGGAGGGGGAGGGATGGAGGGTACAAGAGGGAGGGAGGAAGGAAGGGAGAGAGAGGGGTGGGTTAAGTCAAATCTAACACCTCTCTGTAAAGAAACATAGCTACATGGAGTGA
>CM042410.1:18007721-18047721 GCA_023634145.1 Thymallus thymallus | reverse complement strand
ATATCCCCTCAAATTAAGACACTCCAATTCTAATTGACAATTAATTTCAACATCTTCATATTTTAATAAGACTCCTCATCAATCTGAATAATGAAATATTCATTAGATACCTAATAACAACCCTGCCTGTGCCAGCCAGCCAGCCTGCCCGAAGACACACAGCTCCATCCCTCAACACAGTGTTCATTTTGGCACTCTTTTTTAGATTTTAGTCAACTAAATGCCGGAAACAGCTGCTTTTTTATGGAATATCTTCATAGGCATACAGAGACCCATTATCAGCAACCATCACTCCTGTGTTCCAATGGCACATTGTGTTACCTAATCCAAGTTAAACATTTTAAAAGGCTAACTGATCATTAGAAAACCCTTTTGCAATTATGTTAGCACAGCTGAAAACGGTTGTGCTGATTAAAGAAGCAATAAAACTGGCCTTCTTTAGACTAGTTGAGTATCTGGAGCATCAGGTCTGCAAGGCTGTAATTGCTGCAAATGGAGGATTCTTTTGACGAAAGCAAAGTTTGAAGGACACAATTATTATTTCAATTAAAAATCATTATTTATAACCTTGTCAACGTCTTGACTATATTTCCTATTCATTTTGCAACTCATTTCATATATGTTTACAAAACTTTTGAACGGTAGTGTATATAAGAATAATATTATATTATATAAGATTTATCTGGCCATGTAAATTCCTAATTCAGCCTACATAAATATTGTACATGAGAGAGCGACAGAGAGAGAGAGACAATATCACCAGATGGTGCCACAAAGTATTCGCAAAGTACGGGAGCTAATGACTGTTTCTCCCAGTGATGTAGTCGAGTCACTAAACCTCGAGTCCGAATCGACTCTGCTGTGTCCGAGTCCGAGTCACGAGTCACGAGTCGAGTTATGAGTCCCTATATTTTAAGTCTGAGTCCCAGTGCTCAAGTCTAAGTTACTGGGTCCACATTAACTGAAAATAAAGTAATTTACCGATATAGCATAGTGGCAAGAAGAGTTTAGTCAATAAATTGTTTCCTATCCCTTTTCCTTTCTTTATTTGCCACCAAATGCTTGCATATAGGCTACTGGTGATGTTACCAGGGCCACGTTCAGTTGAAAAAACGTTCTGGAATGACGCAGATAGAAATTCCATTAAGAGAGCTGACGCTATTCCTTATTCTAGTGGTTCCCAAACTGAGGGGTCTTCAGTCCTTATAGAGCTATTTATAAGCTTTCAGAAATTTCCAGATATACTAGTCCCTGTCAGCTAATGTTTTTTTTAGCTACGTTTTTTAAATGTATAGAATTACAAGAAAATTTGCTTTAAAACTGCAACATTTTCACTGCACCTCATACATTTTTTTTTTAAATTAAGCTTTGAAACCTGAAAAATGTTATCTGTGCCAACAAGAGGGTGTGAACAGTTTGTGTCATGAACAGTGTTTGTGCCCATAGAAATAGACGTGGCACCCGCGGAGTGGGGGATGTTCCCCAATGCCGGAAGGGGGGCCTGAATGAAAAGTTTGGGAACCCCTGTCTTATTCAACATGTCAGAGAGGCATGTTTGTTCTACATAGCAAATTTCTATCTGAACATTCCAAAACGATGGGTTCTGCTGAATGCGCCACAGGTTGTTAGCTATAGCTAGCAAATGAGTTAGCGGTCATGTCCGCAAGTAGCCTAGTTTTGGCCCGTGAATGCACGATAGAAAGAAAAAAACGTAGCGCTGGTATTATGGGTCATATCTTTTGAACGATAGCCTAAGGGCTAGAATCAACCTGTTTTATCTGAGGAAAAGAGGGAGACTTGGCTATGTTGGCTATATAACCTGTATATGAAATGCAGTGGGAAAAGCGTGGGGGTTGAGCGGGACTACAACTTCAAAGAGCCTACTTTTCTTTAGCTTACTCAAGGGACAGTAAAACTTACTAGACTGTTGCTTTACTATTAAACTCAATCCGGCTATTGTATACATTTTGTAAAGTAGCTTGAGTTTCTTAACTAGGCAAAGGGTAGCTAACTAGAAGGCTGCTGGTGACTGGTTAGCTACGTAGAAGCAAGATAGTCTCCTGCGTGATGTGTATAATCAGAGGCAGAGCAGAGCCGGTTTACCAACACTCATCGCTTGAACCCCAGCAGCTCACCAGCTGATGTAGGCTGTATTTGCCGGTTGTGACTCATTCTTCCCACTGCTGAACAGAACTGTGCTGAACATCTGTGCTGCTAATATTAATTGAGCTTATCACTGGGAAGCTCTCAATCTCTCCAAAAACTCTTTGTACAAACAGAGATAATTTTGTCTCGTCTCGTCGTTTCAGTCAACTGAAATGAAAAATGTTAGTCAGTTAAGTCTTGTCAATTGCCAATTGTCAATAGGTGTTTGACAAATATTTTAGTCATTATCTTAGTTGACAAAATGAAATGAAAGGGAAGGGAAAGGGGATACTAGTCAGTTGTACAACTGAATGCATTCAACTGAAATGTGTCTTCCTCATTTAACCCAACCCCTCTGAATCAGAGAGATGCGGGCGGCTGCCTTAATCGACATACACGTCTTCCTGCGCCCGGGGAACAGTGAGTTAACTGCCTTGTTCAGGGGCAGAACAACAGAGTTTTACCATGTCAGCTCGGGGATTTGATCCAGCAACCTTTCGGTTACTGACCCAACCCAATGCTCCCACCCTCCAGGGAACACTGTCTCAACAGGGCATACTGAATGAGGGATGGCTCACACACACAAAAACATTCACCCACATTTCAATACTTTATTTGGATAAAGCTTGTGTGGTTTTGTAATTTATGCTGGTATTGTGATGAAAGGTTATGGAATTCTTGTAATCAGATTATTACTCCATTATCATTAATTATTACAGGGAACAGTGCTCATATATCCCTTAAACATATTTACATAGTAATAATGAACGCTATAGATAACCCTAAAGTGAATAAAGTCCAACTGTAAGCCTCACTGATCAACAGAGGGCGCAAACATCAAGCCTGACTGGACACACATACACTTCAGTAGCAACTGCTACAGCACGGTGAGAGCAAAGGGGTCAGGGGTGAGAGGTCAGGGACTCACAGGTTGGTTGAAAGGCTTTGGCTCCGATGGGCGCATGTGCAGGTGGGTCATCATGGCCTGCAGTCGCTCACTCTCCTTGGCCAGCTGAGAAACACACACATACAGACACACACGTCAGCAAAATAGTACTTTTTGAGTCAATGATTACTATCGTCATAGACGAGCAGCATGGTAGTAAGGAATAGGCTCACGCTCCATTCACACAAACCTGGTTTGTGTTGTTGTTTATAGACTGCAGGTTTATTCTCACACTGTGGACTTGATAATATCCAGTCAAGCCACATCAGTATCAATGCAACATCAGCCTCCCATTAAACCAGTAAAACACTATTTAGGGGAGGGTGTGAAGTAATGGGTGTTTGTGTTAGAGAAATAGGCATCCCCTTAGTCTATGATTTAGCATGTGGTAGTGTGTGTGTGTGTCTCAGGGCTGTTCTCACTGTCTCACAGCACCAGTCTCCCCAGGCAGAGAGAGAAATGGGAACCCCCTCTACACACACATCTAACATTTACCTCACACTTTACACACACACTCTCACAGACACATACACACTAGCCTGCAGACACACTCGTCCCTGTTTGCCATTGCTAACTGCCGTTTAGAGGGAGCTGCTGTGCTATAGCCTGTGCAAAAGTATGTGTGTGTGCACTATCGTAGCCTGTGGAAACGCCTCCCTGCATCTCCACTGAGAGACATCTCAGTCAGCACGCCAACACACCACAGCCAGGGGCGCTAGAGAACAGGAGACAGAGGCCTGGAGAAGCTGTCTGAATGAGGCACTAGACTGTGTGTTTAGTGGTAGGGCAGTATTGAGTGAATGTGTGTAAGGTGTGTGTGTGTGTGTGTGTGTGTGTGTGTGTGTGTGTGTGTGTGTGTGTGTGTGTGTGTGTGTGTGTGTGTGTGTGTGTGTGTGTGTGTGTGTGTGTGTGTGTGTGTGTGTGTGTGTGTGTGTGTGTGTTTATCTGTGTATGTAGGTAGTATATCAGGGCGGTAGTGGATGGGTTGGTGACATGGCAGGGGAAAGGGGAGAGGACTGGAGGCTTGATGTGATGTGACACTGCCTGCCTCTCTGTCACTTTGTGTTCCCCAGCAGTGGCTTCAGGCACGGGGCTCAACGCCGTTTACCAGGGGGACCAGGGCCACAGCTAACCCTAACCCCAGCTCCAGCCCCAACACCCTGGGTTCGCCACTACGCTGTTTGGGGGTTATTGTGGGGTGTGTGTGTTTGTGTTTGGCTGCTGTGTCAGGTTTGACAGGCAGGGCTCAGAGGTCAGGAAGTCTAAACACACTCATCATCATCCTGATGTCCACCCCTCTTCCTCCTCCTTCCCTCCTTTCACCCAGTACTCCCAGTACTCTCCCAGTACTCTCCCAGTACTCTCCCAGTACTCTCCCAGTACTCTCCCAGCAGAGAGGGACTGGACTGGCAGGTTTATAATTGGGGCCTGTGATGTCAGCTTTCCTCTTTTAAATTGAAGCTCCAGTGCTTTCACTAAACTCCCAGCCTGGCTCAGACAAGTACAGACACAGACAATGCCTGTTTGTGGGTGTGTTTGTGTGTGTTTGTCTGTGTGTGTGTGTGTGTGTGTGTGTGTGTGCGTGTGTGTGTGTGTGTGTGTGTGTGTTTGTCCCACCTGTATCTCCAGCTGTTGGACCACCTGCATCTGCACCCTGCACTGGGCTGTACTGCGGTCATCCAGAGCATGCTCATTGTTCAGATGCCTGAGAAAGAAGGATAGATGTAGAGGAAGGGGTAGAGGTAGAGGGAGAGGGAGCAGAAGGGGGAGAGGTAAAGGGAGCAGAAGGGGGAGAGGTAGAGGGAGCAGAAGGGGGGAGAGAGAGGGAGAGGAATTATAACCTACATGACAAGCAAAATAAAGCATATTAATCGGTCCTTTATTTTCTTCCATATTCACACATATTCAATGGAACACCAGACAGATGTGTCACTTTGTGTGTGTGTCATTCCCAGAAGACAGTAGGGAGATGGTTGTGAGTGAGTGTGCATGAGTGCAGCAGACAGTTTGTGTGATTCCGGCCAATGGGGACTTCATATATATAAATATTCACATTTATGTGACTGCAGATAGTTGTTTATTTTCCTGTTTGAGCTTTTCAAGAGACCAGAGGGCTTCATACTCCGTTCCCCACGGAAACACACGGAAACACACACAAAATCAAAATATGAAAGAGTTTAGTGTTGAACTCTGTGTTAAACAAAACAACTAAACAGTTTACACAGTGGAGGAGAGAGTGAGTAAGAGTGTGTGAGAGGAGGTAATGTAAAGAATAATATTATAAGTGTATAATTTCATTATGATCTTATTCCTTTTAGTGTAAAAGCAGTCTGTGTGTGTGTCCTGCTCTTTGGGCCATGCACTCAGAGTGTAGGAGAAGAACACCTGTATATCATGTGTTATCAGAGGAACCGAGAGTGGATCTAATCTCTGACTTACTCTTAATACACTTCTGTGTCTGAATGGTGCCACTGTTTGTTTCCTTTGCTGTGGGAGGATCCAGGACCTTCTGTTCTTTCCCTCCCTACCCCCTCTTTCCTCCTCCCTCTTTCTCCCTCCTCTTTCTTCCTCCCTCCCTTCCTCCTATTTCTTTCTCCCTCCATCCCTAACCCCTCTTTCCCTCCCTAACTCACTCTTCTCCTCCACTCCCTAACTCTCTCTCTACTCCTCCACTCCCTAACTCTCCCTCTACTCCTCCACTCCCTAACTCTCCCTCTACTCCTCCACTCCCTAACTCTCTCTACACCTCCACTCCCTAACTCTCTCTCTTCTCCCCCACTCCCTAACTCTCTCTCTACTCCTCCACTCCCTAACTCTCTCTACTCCTCCACTCCCTAACTCTCTCTACTCCTCCACTCCCTAACTCTCTCTACTCCTCCACTCCCTAACTCTCTCTACTCCTCCACTCCCTAACTCTCTCTACTCCTCCACTCCCTAACTCTCTCTACTCCTCCACTCCCTAACTCTCTCTACTCCTCCACTCCCTAACTCTCTCTCTCTTTACTTGCCCACTCTCTCTAACCTAACACTCTTTTTTCCTTTTTCTCTCTCCAATATCCCACTGTAACTCTCTCTCTCCCCTCTCTCCCCTCTCTCTTCTCTCTCTACCCCTCTCTCCCCTCTTTCTCACTCCTCTTTCTTTCTCCCTCCCTCCCTAAATCCCTACCCCCCCTTTCCCTCCCTCATTCCCTCCCTCATTCCCTCCCTCGCTCGGCAGGGTTATTTGCAGGTTGCTACTGCCCACCCAAAATGTCTGTGTCTGTGTTCAACTATTGTATGTGCCATGAAAAGAGTTTCTGGAGTTTCTATATGACTATCTGTGACCAAGGACTGCAGGGAACATCCCTTTTTCTCTGCTCATGACAACTCTGAGACGTGGGTGTGTGCCGTTTAGAGAATTATGACCCTGTGTGTGTGTGTATCTTTAAGAGAACGGGGAGTTGGGCAATATCAGAAGGAGAGAAGAAATGAAACAATAACAATGATGTCATGGCATAGCTAATCCCGGCATAGATAGACGGCTCAAGTGCATGATAATAATAACAAAAACATGATCTCACCCTTCTCCCTCTACTCCCTTTCTCTATTCACCTCCACTCCCTAACTCTCTCTCTACTCCTCCACTCTCTAACTCTCTCTCTTCTCCTCCACTCCCTAACTCTCTCTTCTCCTCCACTCCCTAACTCTCTCTACTCCTCCACTCCCTAACTCTCTCTTCTCCTCCACTCCCTAACTTTCTCTACTCCTCCACTCCCTAACTCTCTCTCTTCTCCTCCACTCCAATACTCTCTCCCTACTCCTCCACTCCCTAACTCTCTCTTCTCCTCCACTCCCTAACTCTCTCTCTACTCCTCCACTCCCTAACTCTCTCTTCTCCTCCACTCCCTAACTCTCTCTCTACTCCTCCACTCCCTAACTCTCTCTTCTCCTCTACTCCCTAACTCTCTCTACTCCTCCACTCCCTAACTCTCTCTCTTCTCCTCCACTCCCTAACTCTCTCTCTACACCTCCACTCCCTAACTCTCTCTACTCCTCCACTCCCTAACTCTCTCTACTCCTCCACTCCCTAACTCTCTCTCTACTCCTCCACTCCCTAACTCTCTCTACTCCTCCACTCCCTAACTCTCTCTTCTCCTCCACTCCCTAACTCTCTCTTCTCCTCCACTCCCTAACTCTCTCTTCTCCTCCACTCCCTAACTCTCTCTACTCCTCCACTCCCTAACTCTCTCTCTTCTCCTCCACTCCCTAACTCTCTCTCTACTCCTCCACTCCCTAACTTTCTCTCTTCTCCTCCACTCCCTAACTATCTCTCTACTCCTCCACTCCCTAACTCTCTCTCTTCTCCTCCACTCCCTAACTCTCTCTTCTCCCCTTTCTCTTCTCTCTCTCTTCTCTCCCCCCTCTCTCTTCTCTCTCTGCCATCTCTCTTCTCTCTCTACCCTCTCCATCCTCTCTCTCTCCGTCTCTGTGGCTCAGTCATAAACAGTAGCAGGGTTTTTTCCAAGAACCCCGACAAAGAGTCTCTGTTTACTCCTCAGCCCTCTCAGACAGAGATTCAACCCACATTACATATTACCCTCAGCCCCACTAACCACAGCCAACAGAGTACTATACCAGACAGCAGTGACACAGAGAGAAAGGGAGAGAGAGAGAGAGAGACAAGAGGAGAAATGAGTGAATGTCTCTACTATGCAAAAAAAAAAATTATGAGATAGAAGAGGAGAGGAGAAGAAAAGAGGTGATGGGAAGAGGATAGCGGGGGAAGAAGGGAAGGGAAGAGAGAAAAGAGGGAGAGAAAGAGAGAGATCACAGATCAGATGAAAGAAAAGAGCTGGAAATAGAAGAGTGTCTCCTATCGTCTCTTCTCTTTCTGCCCGGAGCGATGACTAAGGAAGGCTGGAGGGGAGCGCATTATCTGTCACCGTTTGGTTTCTTTCTCTCCCTCCATCTGCCCTGAGGCTGTGTGAAATGAGACACCAAACAACAGCTTTCGTCTCCAAACTTTCCCAGCCTGCCTCTGGCTTTGATCTGACTGTCCGCTGCCATCATCTCACAACACACTTCTCTGTCTGTGTGTGTGTGTGTGTGTGTGTTAATACACACTATCCCTGGTGATATCAGCTCAGAGTTGATAATTAGAAAGACAGACTCTCCCTTACGGACCATTATTTTGGTTAGGCCTTGGTTAACGGTTTGTTAGGCCTCTGTTAAAAGGTTCATAATGGGTTTGTTAGGTGTTCGTTATGGGGTAGCGACAGGTGGACTGTCCTGAAGCTGACAGTAGTAGAGATATGAGGATCTCAGTGGGTCAGACAGGGTGTATGGATGTGCCTGTGTGTATGACTGTGCTCGTACATGTGACATGTTGTCTGTGGTGTCTTCACTCTAACAAATAGTGACAGCTGACTGTTTACACAAGGCTTAGATGTATCACCCCTTATTCCCACCAGTACACACAAGCTCGCACAGACACGCATATATACACACACACACTCACACACTGATCTCCCCTGCTATACCCCCTCCCCCCTCCCGCTTCACACACCATCCTAACGACTCCAAACTGGCAAACAGACAAGAAAGAGGGATAAAGAAAGGCAGAAAGAAGAGAGAGGAAAGCAGAGGGGAGATGGATGGAGAGGGAGCTGCCATTTGATGTCTTTGCTAGTGCCATGGAAACAAAGAGATGTGATTGTAAATGAGCTTATTAAGTAAATCGCTAACGAAGCGTGGAAACAATTTGCTTGACCCTTCAGAGCAGAGAACTCTGGGAGCACAACACTAATCAGCTAGAGACGTCAGGGACACACACACACACTTGTACTATCTTGTTAGGTGTAGCCTCAGATTCTTTGATACCTTCTCAGGACCGTTACTACTAAAGCCCATAGAAACGCAATGAATAACACATTCATAAATGGCAAAAAGGACAGTAAAACATTTTAGGGGATGAAAAGGTTTTGAAGTGTCTAGGAGATATAAAAAAACTCAAGAAATATATATATATATATATATATATAATCTATATATTTTTACACATATTTAACCCCTTTTTTGGGGTAGGCACAAAACTACCTTCATACTTCCATTTGTTTTTTTAAACCGGTACCGATTACCTTCAGACGAGTCCCGTGACACTTGTCCCGTAACACAAAACGGAAAAGACCATGTTCATGAGAGTCTTCCCTTTCCATAGAGGGGTCATAATAGTTTATAGGTCAAACTGTTCGGACGCTACAGACGTTTTCATGAGAATACCGATTTTCGGGATGTCTCATGGTCTGACAAACACCGCCACCTTTCACCGCAGATGCGGATGTGCGACATAGGCGGATGCGGTGGATTGAGACGCATCAAATGCAGATATCTCTAGCTTAAACTGACAGATTTTTATTGTGATTTTCTTGTTATGTAACTTAGATTGATTGTCAATCGACTCTAGGGGGTTAAATGAAGGCTGTAGAATGCAATATTGATTTACACTCCCGAGCGGCGCATTGATCTAAGGCACTGCACCTCAGTGCAAGAGGCGTCACTACAGTCCCTGGGTCGAATCCAGGCTGTATCACATCCGGCCGTGATTGGGAGTCCCATAGGGCGGCACACAATTGGCCCAGCGTCGTCCGGGTTTGGCCAGGGTAGGCCGTCATTGTAAATAAGAATTTGTTCTTAACTGACTTGCCTAGTGAAATAAAGGTTAAATAAAATAAAAATAAAACACTCAGCGGCTGCTAGTTTGCTGGTAGTGTGTGTCAGGGCTGACTGATATAGTAGTATTCACTGTAGAGCAAGTACTACACTAGTCACTAGAAAGTCATGCTATAAAGAGTGGAAGTGCCAATCTTTTAGGGGCCACTTCCATTATTTGTAACATGAGCTACAAATAAGTGGCTGTGTGAAGGAGAGTAGTTTGGGAATGCAGCTTCAGGGTGTTACTCACTTGATGAACTGTCCCATGTCATCACATAGCGCCTCGCAGCCAGGCCATTTACACTCTCCATGGCCATAGAGAGGATGGGAACCTGTATGCTCCTCATGGCTGGGAGAGGGAGGGGGGAGAGCAATAGCTGGTTAGAATGACCTCAATCTGACATTACAAATGTACAGACATCACACACTGTATGGGAAAGCGAATTAGTGAGCTCTTTTCAGATGATCAAGGACAGCTGAAATAAAGCAAGCAGACACTGACACATCAATACCACCAAACCATGCCTCTGAGCAACAAAAGCAAACACACAGAGAAAACATCCATTGTTACACAGTAAGGCCATAGTTCTTTAGTATGATAAGTGCGTAGTTAACATGGAGTTAAGAGCAGAATGGTGTGTGTGTGTGTGTTCCTCTGTTCCAGACAGTCATCCTCATGGGCGGGCAGACACCCAGACGGCCTGTCTGATTGGTGCGTAGTGGCGGTGGTCTCATCCCTCATACGGCGGTTGATCTGAGATGTGGCCGCAGGCTCTGTTTTGGTGGGACAGTGTGTGTGTGTGTGTGTGGCTCGGGGATGCTGAATCTGGTTTGGGCCGGGTCCAGGCCAGTGTACGTGGTTCAGATTGTGCTCCAGATGTGGTTTGGCCCAACCTGACATCATGTCTGACACACTACTACAGTTTATTTACATTAAATCTACTGCCATCCAGAGGCTGGAACAGCAATGTGCGTATGTGTGTGTGTGTTTGTGTTTGTGTGCGTGCGTGGAGGCGATTGAGGCTTCTCCCAGATCCACATCATAGGGTTGTCTAACACAAACCATCCCTCTCACAGATGGGCGAGCACACACTCTTCCCCTACTCTCCTTCCCATCTTTTCTCCTCCTTTCCTTCCCTATTCCCCTCTCCCTGGTCAGATAAACTGGCGGTGGTTGTGCTGTGTGTGTGTGTGTGTTTGTGTGTGTGTGTGTAGGTGTGTGTGTATGTGTGTGTGTGTGCCTGTGTGCCTGTGTGTGCGTGTTGGCTGTGGTTGACTACTCTCAGTTCAGAAGCTGCTCAGACTGCAGACATTACAAACTACTGGAAAACCACACACCCGTTCACATCAGCCATGCATTAGCTGTAGCATGCTAGCCCCCTCCTTTCTGCTCCCTTCAGTCTCCTCTGCCTCCCTGTTAGCATGGTGGCGTAGTGTTAGCATGGGCCATACAAATTGCTAGCTCTCATACAGGGAGAATGTCCTCATTCTGGGCATGTCAGGTAAGTGTGTGTATATGTGTGTGTATGTGTTACTCACTGGCTACTGGATAGTGGGCCGCTTTTGGAGTAAGGCATGAGGTGTTCATCTCCGAGGTCTGCCTTGCTGAAGGAGGAGATCCATTCAAAGAGTCTTGCTCTTAAAGACAGAATAGAAACAGCCCACAGGTGAATACAGATGCACCCCTAACAGAGGAGATGTGTTTTAATTATTAAAATCACATCTCCTCTGATCACACAGGCACCTAACAAACACACACAAATAACAGCACTATACACACAACACATTTTCTACTTTGTGCTCACATTCGCACAAAACATTTCTCAGTCACGCCTTTCCCAAGAAATGTCCCCCTCGGGGATCAATAAAGTATCTATCTATCTATCTATCTATCTATCTATCTATCTATCTATCTATCTATCTATCTATCTATCTATCTATCTATCTATCTATCTATCTATCTATCTATCTATCTATCTATCTATCTATCTATCTATCTATCTATCTATCTATCTATCTATCTATCTATCTATCTATCTATCTATCTATCTATCTATCTATCTATCTATCTATCTATCTATCTATCCTCTTCCCTCCATCTCATAATGTTCACCCAGACACACTCATGCCAAACTGGCACCTGGGCGGCAGTAGTATAAGCTGTGCTCCACTCCAGATAACACACTCAAACACCACATACCAAATAAACTGAGGGGCATTTACGCTAGAGTATTACACACACCAGCCTACTGCACAGTACTTCACGCAAATACGCACACACCCTACACACAACTACACACACCATCTTCTTACACAACACTTGAATACACAAACACACAGCATGGTAATACACAGAGTCTCTTTGTAAGAGTGAACTTCTCTCTAAACAAAGGAGATGCAGTCCAAAGACATAGTATCTATGTGTGAATTAGTTCCAGCACAGTTCCTCTTCAGGGCGCATGGAGGACACATCAGTCACAATGTATCCCTCTTTGTCTACATCACACTCTCTCTAGCTCTATTGGAGCTGTGTGTGACCGTCTCTGTGTGTGTGTGTGTGTGTGTGTGTGTGTGTGTGTGTGTGTGTGTGTGCCACGTTTGTTCGCAATCATCTAACAATAACTTGAACTCATGTATGGAATATTCCCCTGAGATATATCTACATAGGATTACGTTGATTTATATCTGCGCTGTAGCGCAGGAAGACGTTTGTAATGCACCCAACTGTACCTGTCTCTGTACCTGTCTCTCTTTGGGGTGTGGTTGTCCTGTCCGTTGTGCAGGGTGCTGTGCAGGGTGCTGTGTGTGTTGTTTTTAGGGAAGGAGGATGAGGTAGAGTTGGTGCTGAGGTCCAGGCCCTCTCCAGTCTGCTGCTGCTGCTTCAGGGCCTCCTCTGCAGACTGCATCCCCGACACATCCTTCCACAGCTGCTGCAGGTCCCCTGGACACATGGCTGCAGGGGCGAGGAGGGGGGTGGGGTGGATGAGGGAGAGGGTGGGAGGTGGAGATAGAGTTATTAGATATGAGTCACAATAAATAAAAAAAACTGTGACACATGCAGGCTATCCACACACATATGCACACATGCACTCACACTGGGACGAGCCCTTGGGAGGGGTTAAGTATGAGGGAAATGATGGGGTAGGAACTGGAGGAAGCTAAAGGCTAATTTCTGTATGTTTTTGTTATCTCTATTTCCCAACCTCCTGTTAGTAATTACTGCAGTCCGATGCTAGCAACGCTTCTTTTGTTACTGTGAGCGCTATGCTGTGAATGAGCGTGTGGGTGTGTGTCTGAAGCTCAGTTTGGAGGCTTGTTGTAGCTTTTTCTGCTCATATTTCACTGTGAGAGGAGAGAAAGATCCACCCATCAGCCCCCAACAAACACCAGACCACCCTACCCTCTCTGCATCTGGCCCAAGCTGTTCCTGAGCCACAGACTTTACTCCTCTCTCACACATGGCAGATAGTACACACACACACACACACACACACACACACACACACACACACACACACACACACACACACACACACACACACACACACACACACACACACACACACACACACACACACACACACACACACACATGGCAGATAGCACAGACACACACAGACACACACAGACACACACACACACACACACACACACACACACAAACACACAAACACACACACATATGGCAGAGTCCTAACAGAAATCCAAATATTATGTCTGCTCCGTCTGCATTCTTCTCTCGGGCCCGCAAAAACAAAACCCCTCTGGAGGAATGGGATTCTGTGTGTGTGTATGAATTTACGTGTGTGTGAATGTATGTATATATTTGTTGGCAACCGTGAGTGTGTGTGTGTGTCTACATATCTAACATTATACCTGTCAAGTTAGATTACCGCAGAAATGCAGTTGCCCCAATCAACAACAATTTGTTTTTGTAAAGGAATGTTTCATGTAATGTTTCTCAACTGTAAGCTACTAACGCTAACACTAATATTAAGTATATATAATCTATAAACTCAATATACAAAATGAGTCCACCACACACACACATGCATGCACACACACCGGATAGATGGAGGGACACTTTGAGGCGGGGCAGCGGAGCGCACACACACACTCCACGGGTAGCGGGGCTCGGAGGGGCAGGGCTACCAGGGTGTGTGTGTGGCATGGCTGGCCAGAGGAATGCTCTTGCTCACGCTTGGCTGAGCCGTCACAATGGACAGGCTCTTTCACACTGCAAGGAAATTCCACTCTGACGAGAGGGAGAGAGGGAGTAAGAGAGAAGAGGAGAGAGATAGAGGAGAGGGAGAAAGACATCTACAGTCTGTCTATCACACTCACGTTTCATGTAATGTTTCTCAGTGCTTTTAGAGGGGAATGCTAGAGTAAAAAGTCTAAGCCTCCAGAACTGAGGGATGGGGGTCGCTAGTGTGCTGCGATGGAGAGAGAGAGAGAGAGAGAGAGAGAGAGAGAGAAGGAGGGAGGGAGGATGGGGGAGGAAACTCTATACTGGTCTGTGTTTGTTCTTCCCAGTCAGGGCTTTAGTAATGTTACGGCCACTTTGGAACTCCTAAGCTCTGTGTGTGTGTGTGTGTGTGTGTGTGTGTGTGTGTGTGTGTGTGTGTGTGTGTGTGTGTGTGTGTGTGTGTGTGTGTGTGTGTGTGTGTGTGTGTGTGTGTGTGTGTGTGTGTGTGTGTGTGTGTGTGTGTGCGTGTGTGTGCATATGTACACCCCTAAAGCTGGGGTTGGTTATGGAGGGCCGCACATACGCACACAGACACTGGGGCGAGGCGATCAGCAGTCAACATTCATATCTGTAAAACCACTGTGACAAAGGAGGACAGAGGGAGAGTCCAGACAAACACATAAGTACAAACAGACTCACACAACCATAGACAAAACAAGAATGTAGCACCCTCACTGTATCTGGCTCATCTCAAGCATTAACACAAACACACACGCATGCCCACTCCCTTCCGCCATCGAAGCCCAGAATTTGGTGGCATATTTTACCTATTATCCAAATGACTGCCTTCCTCAAACCCAACAATCAGGTTTGCCTTTTATCTTTTATGAGCTGATTAAGTTAACAGGCTTCACATGTGGCCGTGGGTACTAGGGCTGTGTGTGTGTGTGTGTGTGTGTGTTGTGTGTGTGTGTGTGTGTGTGTGTGTGTGTGTGTGTATGTGTGTGTGTGTGTGTGTGTGTGTGTGTGTGTGTGTGTGTGTGTGTGTGTGTGTGTGTGTGTGTGTGTGTGTGTGTGTGTGTGTGTGTGTGTGTGGCTGGGTTGAGGGCAGTGCTAGCTCTTTACTACTGTCATTATTAGCACTAAGACACTCCCACCAACTGGCAACCAGACCTCTGGGCGATGTCTAGTGGGGAGGTATGGAGGATGGGGGAGGGTTTGTTGGGTAAGGAAGCAATGGGATTTGTGAGGTAATGGTAAAGGTGAAGATGTGAGCTGTGTGTGTGTGTGTACCTTGCTGCAGGCTCTGCATGGGGTTAGTGGGCTGCAGGGAGACCAGGCCTTGTCTCTGCAGGTTGAGGATGTGCTGCTGCTGAAGCTGCTGCATCTGAATGAGCTGCTGCTGGAAAGCCAACTGCTTGTTACCTATCTGCTGCTGTGGAGAGAAGAGAGGCAGAGAGAGTTAGTACGTGTTACATTCCCAACCTTTCTAACCCACTCCATTTGGAGAATATTTATATTAAGGTTGGGTGGCCCATTCCATCAATGCATCTCAGATACAACTTAAAATTAAGTATATACGTCTCCACACATAGTAGTAGTGTTGGAAAGTAAAACTATGAGATCCCAAAACTCTAATCTTCCAAGGGGGAAGATACTGTTGTATGGAGACTCTTGAGGAACGAGATGGATGGAGGCAAGCAGGGAAGGGATGGAGGGAGTAGGTGAAAGGGTGAGTGGTACAGACTACATGGCGTGTGGTGATAACGTCAGTGTGTCGCAGTGATGAATGTCCCCCTTTCTGGTTTCCCTGTCGGTACTGGTCCTAGCCTGTGTTACATTGTTTGATGTCCCCCCAGAGAGATAACCCTTATCTTCCCCAGATAACTAAGGGAGAGGAAAGACAGAGAGAGAGAGGGAGAGAGAGAGAGAGAGAGAGAGAGAGAGAGAGAGAGAGAGAGAGAGAGAGAGAGAGAGAGAGAGAGAGAGAGAGAGAGTGGAAAAATAACTAAATAAATTATATTGGAGAGTGAGTGGTGGCCAGCAAGTCTTTGAACAGACAGGAGGAACTCACAGGAAGGCCACCGAGGTCACTTCCTCCGAGACTGGGCGTCCGGGGAGGTAGGGTGTGTGTGTGTGTTTAGGGATGCATGCAGAGGATCACTATGTCAGCACTACAGGCATTTCTTTCCAGAGAGGGAAGAGAAGAAAAATAAATAAGTTATAATGTTACACCATTTGTTCTCTTGACGTCTGTCACAACTACACTCAACAGCCTTCTCGTAGACTCGTACCAAGCAAAATATACTTTAGTGTCTACAGCTAGGTATAGAATATTTTATTGACCATGTAACTAGGGCTCAAAGTTTTCCCTGTTTCAGTCATTTGGTCAGGATCAGGAAAAACTCCTGGCCTTATCTTAGCTCTTGCCCACCTAAGAGCTGTTTGAAGCTCTCTAGCACTGTTCAACACTTTCCCTCTCTCTTGGCCCATCTCTCCTCCTTCTGGTCATGTCTGTCCGTTTTATGTCCCTCCTCTACCCCTCCCTCCCTCTATCTCACCCTCTCTCTCCAGAGACATGGTAGTGGTTCTTTAACACATTGTGTGTGTGTTCTGTTTACATTAGCTGCGGCTGAGTGGCCAAAGCTAGCGCAGTAACAGGCTGTCAATGTGATTTATGAGCACATCACACACTGTCTGAGCCTGCCAGTCACACACACACGCGTGCACACACACACACATACACACACACAGCGGGTCCCAAACGTCTAGTGTGACAGACAGAGTCACTTCATCAAGCTGACTTCTGACCAGCCTCAATGCACTACTCACAAACACGCGCGCAAACACACACACTCTCTCAGCATCACTTCTACACAGAAAAGAGCGAGTGGAACAATCAGAGAATAGAGAAGGGGTCAAAAAGTTACAGACATCGATGCACAAACGCTCAAAAAGGCACAGGGGAGATCTTTCTTTTTTTTCGACTCTCCCTCTCTCCATCCCTTTCTCTATCCCTCTTTCCATCTGGTGAGTGACCAGCAGAGAGTGACCAGCAGTTTTTACTCATTTAATCACATCTTTCCATTCATCCATTAGATTTTTCCATTATTATTATTATTATTATTATTATTATTAATCAGAATAAATATAATAAAGGCCTAATTAAGTACTTCCCCTATCCCCTAGGCACTTCCCCTATCCCCTAGGCACTTCCCCTATCCCCTTGGCACTTTCCCTATCCCCTAGGCCAGTGGTATTCAAACTCGGGGTTGTGACCCCAGCTGGGGGTCGCTAACATTTAAAAAATGTTTTTGGAGGAAGATATTTTGAAAAATGTTATTTGATTGATGTATTTATTGGTTTCCTTTCATTTTGATAAGAGATTAAAATGTTATTTGTTTCTGTAACAATTGAAATGTACCGATTTTAAGTTTATGTCATTACATTTGGGGTGGGGTGTAGTCGCAATAAATTATTTGGGTAAAAAAAGTTTGAATACCACTGCCCTAGGCCTTCCCCTACAGTGTCTGCGGGTTTTTGTTTTTTTCCTTTCAATTAAGGCAGAGACAACTAGGTGAGGAGAGTTCCTTACTTAGTGACCTTAATTCATCAATCAACTACAAAGGTGGAACGAAAACCCGCAGACACTCGGCCCTCCGTTTAATAAGTTTGATACGTGCCCAATTTCCTGGGCACTTGATAAGTAGGTGATCTACATAGGCCTATGTAACCTACCTGCCATACCCATTTCCTTCTTCCTCTCAGACCTGGCACACCAGGTGAGTGGAGACTCTGGCCAATCAATGCCATTAACCATTCAATTAACCATCAGTTAGAGAAGAAAACAAGCAGTATTGTGGTCCTAGAGGCATTTCAATATTTCTGAGTTGGACTATTAATGACTATAAGGCATTGAGTTAGACTGTAGAGCAGGCTTAGCTTTAGCTGTACACAGGGGAGGATGTATGTCCACAACAGTGGGTGTGATGAACCATCACACATCAACTGCGGTGCGTGAGTGAGTGTGTGTGGTGTGTGTATGTGTGTTTGTGACCAGTGTTTGCACTCGTGCGGTTGTTACAGGAAAACAAAACCGGAGAATCAGACAGAAGATAGAAAAAATAACTGCATCAGACAGTCTCTACATGCCAGTCAATCACAACTGCATCAGACACAGTCTCTACATGCAAGTCAACCACAACTGCATCAGACACAGTCTCTACATGCAAGTGAACCACAACTATATCAGACACAGTCTCTACATGCAAGTCAACCACAACTAGTTTGCTTTGGTCACGGTTCAGTTGGCTTACTGCTGTAGGCGAGGTGGGAGAGGGTCCACAGGGAGAGGGGGAGAGGGGATGGGAGTGGAGGAAAGGATGGTGGGAGGGAGAAAGGAGGGATGATCTAGGGTGAACCTCCTCATGCAATTCCCACAATAGTCTCTGGAGTCCATGAGCTCTCTAGAAGCCTGTCTCTGTTTCCTACCTGCTCTCTCCCTCTCTCTCTCTCTCTCTCACTTCTCTCTCTCTCTCTCTCTCTCTCTCTCTCTCTCTTCTCCTTTCCTCTGTTACTGCCACATCCCTCCTCCTCTGCTCTCTGAAAATGTCAGGTTGGATGGGAAGTGTGTGCATGTGTGCTTGTGTGAGTGTGTGTGTGTGTGTGTGTGTGTGTGTGTGTGTGTGTGTGTGTTTGTGATAAATCCCCCTATATTAATGTTATCTTAGACACCTCTGACAACTCACAACCAATGTTCCCTAAAAAAATGCTCAATGTAGGCCTACATTCCATTACACTTTTGAAAGATATGCAGGGCTTCACATTAACCTGTTTATCTAAATGTCCTTCAGACAAGGAGGTGACTGAAAATGTTGTTGTGTTGTTTAATGCAAGAAACCATTTTACAAAATAAAATACATCATTATTACCATACCATTATTACAGAGAATCAGACAAATTATGCTACCCTCTGCCTATTGGCTACTTTGCATATTCAAGACTGTCTCAATGCGTTCTGCCTACAACAAAATCCCTTACATAGTTAGTTCTGCAATGTTCATTTTCTTTTGGTTTGTTGCATTGAAAGTGGCTAATATTGTGTTGATTCAATCACTATTCTCACAGTAAAGGGAAACATTTATAGTGTTAAGGGGGAAAACTGTAGAAAGTTGAGTGAAGTTCAATCTTGTGCTTCTCTGCGTTTTGTCAGGCCCCTCCTATAGTGAAGCTACAACAGGATTTTACCTCAGGCTTCACACACACACACACACACACACACACACACACACACACACACACACACACCCACACACACACACACACACACACACACACACACACACACACACACACAAACACAAATACACACACACACACAGAACACACAGGCTTAACGCCATGTAAATTAATACTTTTCCTGCATTAAGACAGAGCTCTCTGTGAGTGGGGTTTGGCATGTTGTGTTAGCAGAGAAAAATGTAAAGCCATATTCCATCACTACCATAATCCCTGTTTGAAAACGCAAGTACACAACACAGAAATACAATATGAAGACAGGAGGAGGAAAAGAGAGGATGAGAGGATAAGAGGAAACTAGGAGATAGAAGAAGAAGAGGAGGATGAGTAGAAGAGGTGAACACTCTAGAAGAGGCCCTACTCCACAATCCCCTAACTCATGTGTTGGCCACTTCAATTGTGTACGAGTGTGCTTGTGAGGGCACTTGATAACACCACTCAGTAGGGGTCTCACCTCTTTGGCTGCCTGCTTCCCAGCCTGCTGCTGCTGCTGAGTCAGAAGCTGAAGATGCAGCTGCTCTTGTTGCTTCTTATAGTACTCCTGTAGCTGGAGAGGGAGGGAGGGAGGGAGGGAGGGAAAAGGGGAGACAAATGTATCAAAAGCATCCTGTGACAGCAAACCCCAGGCCTAGCTGCAATATCACAAAGTACAATAGAGAGCAGTGAGACTGAGGCGGCGTGTGTGTGTGTGTTTGTGTATGTGTGTGATGTATAATCATTTTCCACAGCAACTAAAGCAAGTAGACAACATGTTATTGTAATGTGTATAGGTGTATAATATGTGAAGGGAACCAGCTGGAGGTGCATTATTACGGGGAAGAAGCGGTAGATAAACCAGCTAGCGTGACCAAATACACACACACACACACACACGTCTTTCTAGAAAAAAGGGTGAAAGAGTTGGAGATATGTGCTAACATGACCCAACAGGATTTGTCTGTCCCTCTAGGGAAGATGTGCTGCTGAAGTCATGGAGAGACGCACATAGCTGTTTTTGTTTTACTTTCTTCCTTTAAAAATTGTTATTTAATGTTCACCTGAAACACCTGGACAGAGGTGGGCGTGGGTGTGTGTATGGGGCCAGTGGGGGTGTAGGTTTGAGGCGCCCGGTAAATCTTGGTGCCCTACAGTAGCTGTCATGTAAAAGGCGTCACCATATCGCCAGAGACAGATGTGACACAGACCCACTGTTATTTATGGCCTGCTTACTTATCACTGCCGTAACTGTCTGAGTAGAGGGGTGTGTGTATGTGTCGGTTGGGGAGGAGGGACATGTTCAGATGTGGCCATTTTGAAGAAGAATCAAGGTGTATCAGCCTCATCGCTAGAAATATACTTTTATTTTGGTCATTTGAACATTGTCCTGAGAACAATATATGCTTTCCTCGGCACAAAAATACAAATAAATGAAAAATACTGCCCAGCACTGGAGCGCGCTGCTCAGACCACTGCGCCACCACAGTTCACAATGCTCTAGCAAGCCGTGAGAATACTTAATTATACTTGTTTTAAGCCTTCCCCAAACTATAGCCCTAACCTTAACCACTCAGAATTAATGCCAGAACTGTTAACCTTCAAGTTGTTTCTGTTTTAATCCTGTAACCACGCAGAATTAACCTTGTAACCATGCAGAATTAAATAGACGTTCATCCATAATACGTCACATTTCGAAGGGAAACTGAGATCTTGTTGATCTTTATAGTCTGATGTGAACAACTAGCCTAGTAAAGGTAAAAAGTAAAGTCATCTGGTTTCAACCAGCCTGTGTTTTCAGATTAGAGAAGATGAGGTAAGGGTCCGATAATAGGGAGCCCCATTGGACTTCTACTGACTGGTACTGTTTCTACTGACTAGCCACAGCCTGTTTCTGTTTGTTTGACTAACTAATCAATCATTTACCAAGGACACTCCATTAAGATAAGCATCTCCCTGTGCTCTGACAGCATGTCTCTACAACAGGGGAATGTGTGTCTGTGTGCATTTCTCTTTCTATTACTTTGATTCTGTCCATTTCTCGTCTTTACTCTTTGTCCCTCCCATTTTTCCCTCCGTCCCTCCTCCCTCTCTTTTCACACTCCATAGACAGAGTTAATCTCTCCTCTCCAAGTCACTGGCTGCCTCTCTTTCACACACACACACACATGTACGCACACACACGCTAGGCTGGAGCTGGAGAGTTGTAAGAATAATTAAGTGATAATTAAGGTATTTTTTATGATTTGATTCAGTGGCTCTGCAGCATTAAGAGAGCCACTCACCTCACCAGCCTATTACCGTGACCTTGACTTGACTAACACACCAAGAAAGAAACTAGATCAGCTGTGGTGTAATTAAAGGTTAGAGGAAACGTAAAGGTTAAACACACACACACACACACACACACACACACACACACACACACACACACACACACACACACACACACACACACCACACATGAACTCAAACCCACACACTCCCACACACAAAATGCAAAGTCTCCATGGGGATATGAAATGTAATGCTCCGATGACTGATGTGGTCTGTAATTGCTGCATGTGTGTGTGTGTGTGTGTGTGTGTGTGTGTGTGTGTGTGTGTGTGTGTGTGCTGAATTGTGGCTGATTTGCTGATATAGACTAGGAGGCAGTCATGGTGTGGTTTATTAAGTGGGAGAGTTGTGTTAAACTCAAGTGGTTTTAAAAGCAGAGGTAAAATAGCTTTACACAAGTGTGTGTGCGTGCATGTGAGTGTGTGTGGGTGTGTGTATAAGTGTTTCACTCCCACCGCCTCTCTCCTCGTTAGAGTAAAACGAGCTGTGCAAGCCTTTCTTAACCGTCTCATTCGCAGAAAGCTACCATATTTCCATTACCATCCATTTTGTCAGATCTTCCCACTGCAATTTATAGTGGCCTAAAGCAACACGTCCTTATTAAATCTACTGTCTGTTGAAGCCCTGGAAGTATGTGTGTGTGTTAAATGTATCTGTTCTAGCCCTGCCTCTGTCACAATCACTGTTCTGTCCACACACTTTTAATTGCTGCCTATTCAACACGTACAGGAGAGGAAGTGTGTGTACAGTGCCTTCGGAAAGTATTCAGACCCCTTGACTTTTTACACATTTTGTTAGGTTACAGCCTTATTCTAAAATTGAAAATATAGTTTTTTTCCCTCATCAATCTACACACAATACCCCATAATGACAAAGCAAAAACAGGTTTTTAGAAACGTTTGCTAATTTCAAAAAAAAAAGAAGGGAAAAAAAAGAGACAAAACAAATCACATTTACATATGTAAGTATTCAGAACCTTTAATCAGTACTTTGTTGAAGCACCTTTGGCAGGGATTACAGCCTTGAGTCTTCTTGGGTGTGACGCTACAAGCTTGGCACACCTGTATTTGGGGAGTTTCTCCCATTCTTCTATGCAGATCCTCTCAAGCTCTGTCAAGTTGGATGGGGAGCGTTGCTGCACAGCTATTTTCATGTCTCGTTGTCATGTTGGAAGGGGAACCTTCGCCCCCGTCTGAGGTCCTGAGCGCTCTGGAGCAAGTTTTCATCAAGGATCTTTCTGTACTTTGCTCCTTTCATCTTTGCCTCAACCCTGTCTCCCAGTCCCTGCCTCTGAAAAACATCCCCACAGCATGATGCTGCCTAGTGGTTAGAGCGTTGGGCCAGTAACCGAATGGTTGTTGGTTCGAATATCTGAGCAGACAAGGTGAAAAACCTGTCAATGTGTCCTTGAGCAAGGCACTTAACCCTAATTTGCTCCAGGGGCTGACCCTGTAGGTAGGCTGTCATTGTAAATAATAATTTGTTCTTAACTGACTTGCCTAGTTAAATAAAGGTTAAATAAAATAAAACACTGTAGTTATGGTGCCAGGTTTCCTGCAGATGTGATACTTGACATTCATGGCAAACTCCAAGCGGGCTGTCATGTGCCTTTTACTGAGGAGTTGCTTCCGTCTGGCCACTCTACCATAACGGCCTGATTGGTGGAGTGCTGATGAGATGGTTGTCCTTCTGGACGGTTCTCCCATCTAGAGCTCTGTCAGAGTGACCATTGGGTTCTTTGTCAACTCCCTGACCAAGGCCCTTCTCCCTCGATTGCTCAGTTTGGCCAAGACTCTCTAGGAAGAGTCTTGGTGGTTCCAAACTGCTTCCATTTAAGAATAATGGAGGCCAGTGTGTTCTTGGGGACCTTCAAAGCTGCATAAATGTTTTGGTATCCTTTCCCAGATCGGTGCCTTGACACAGTCCTGTCTCTGAGCTCTATGGACAATTCCTTCAACCTCATGGCTAGGTTTTTGCTCTGACATGCACTGTCAACTGTGGGACCTTATATAGAAAGGTGCGTGCCTTTCCAAACCCTGTCCATTATATAGAAAGGTGTGTGCCTTTCCAAACCCTGTCCATTTATTTGACTCCAATCAAGTTGTAGAAACATCTCAAGGATGACCAATGGAAACAGGATGCACCTGAGCTCAACTTCGAGTCTCATAGCAATGGGTCTGAATACTTTTAAAAACGTTTTGTTTTTTATTTTGAAAACGTTTTGTATGTAGATTGATGAGGATTTTTTTATTTATTTCATCCATTTTAGAATAAGGCTGTAACGTAACAAAACGTGGAAAAAGTCAAGGGGTCTGAATACTTTCCGAATGCACTGTATGTGTGGCTGTTTGAGTGTATATCTGTGCACATCTGTGTTTGTGTCTGTACATGCCTGCACTCTAAACAATCATGGGCTAAAAACAACCCATTTTGGGTTATTTGATAACACAGTGCTGGTTAAATAGAAAACTTGTTAGGTTGTTGGGATTACCCAAACATGGGTTAATTTAACCATCAGTTGGGTATTTCAGGAGTTGTGGCTTATTAGGGGCGTGGCTATCTCTTATTTGCCACCCACGAGAGTAAATGTCATTCCTGTTCATCATGTTAAGTTTACATACTGCAAATTAAAATGTCAATACATTTTTTTCACACATTCTTCTATAATATTAACATTATTTATTACCTATTATAATAAAGTGTACCACCTTATTGTATCCAAACAATGGGATTGACATAGGCTTCCAGGGAAGTCATACTTTTTCTGTAAGCGTCATTGAAGCCACAAAAATGTCAATGGTCGACCTTAATATGTGATAACTATGCAACAGAACATATGAATAGCAATTACATTTACTCTCATGGGCGTCTAAAAATAACTGACACGCCCCTACTAAACTATGCCTCCAGTCTTCTGATCTGACCCACAGGATCATATCTCAATAACCAAGCACCAATAACCCAGCAGTTTTTAAAGAAAACTAAGTGACCCAACACCTGCAACCCAGCAATTGGGTCAACCAAACAACCCAGAATGTTTTAGTGTGTGTGTATTTGCATTTGATGTGTGTATGTGTGTGTATGCGTTTTTGTGAGTCTGTATGTGGACTCATTTCCGTAGGTGAGAAGGTCAGGGGACGTGTTTGGTGCTAGCCACGACGGTGCTGTGTTAAATATTTGACAGTTGTGTTGTGTGTGTATGTGTGGGAGTGTGTTTGTGTATTTTATGTGTGATGTGTGTGTTAAATATATGACAGACGTGTGATGTTGCCTGCCAGGTAAGAGTGGTTACCGTGCCGAACCAAACGGAACAAACACACTCCCGCCTCCAACACACACCCAGATCATAGCACCTCAACACACACCCCTAACCAACCAACAACCAAGACATGTTAAATGGTGCCCAAAGACGGCTAACATAAGCTCTCGCTGGCTGTGAGGTGTGTGTGTTGCTGGGTGTGTGGCTGGGTGTTACATTGCTAAAATAAGCATTTGTAAGAGTTTGGCTATGCTCACTGATGGGGAGGTGCTCGAGGACTAAACAGGCTTTATAGAATTGGCAAGTGTGAGACTGCGTGCGTGTCTGTGTGTGTGTGTGTGTGTGTGTGTGTGTTACACTCTGTTCAAAAGCCTCAAAGCGCTCAGTAACTGTGCCAGAGGATACAATCACAACCAGTGTGTCAGCACCTCAACATAGACACATCTAGACATGCTGGGCTGGGACTGAGCCCAGGAAGGAGAGTGTGTGTTCATACGAGAGACTGTGTGTGTGTGTGTGTGTGTGTGTGTGTGTGTGTGTGGGGGGTGGGGGTGGGGGGTTACCTGCTGTAGCATGAGGGCCTGTTGTTGTTGCAGCAGGGCCTGTAGCTGAGGAGGGGACAGTATCTGCTGCATCTGTTGAGGAGTGATCATATGGGGGGTCAACATAGCCATGGACACTGGCACCTAGAGGGAGAAGAGGAGAGAGGGGGTTACATATATAGTACACACACTCACATGTATGTGCATGTGCACACAAGCACGCACACATGAACACACACACAACGTTGACACTGTGACACACACTGCTGGCATTGTGATAAAGTTGGCAGAGTGTGTGTGAAATCAAAGAGAGATAAAACTTAGCGATGTAATCTCCCTATGGAATATAAAGTCTTATCTGCTTCAATAAACAGATGATTATGAGTCTCTATCCACACAATCAGGTCTTTGAGAGCAGAAAGGAACAACAAACAATCAGATCAGATGTTATCTGGGGAAAGGCTGGAGGCAGGCTGGGACACAGACACATTTGGCAGCAATGGGTGATGCGCTGCGCTAGCAGATTCTAAACACACACACAGATTTGGCAGCGTGCATCGGGATAGCAGATATGGCGCGATGCTAATCTGATTACAAACATACTGTGACTGAATGGAGACAAACTAACCTCTCAGAGAATAACACACACACACACACACACACACCACTGACAGAGTAACATAAATATTAGCGTTGATGCTATCCTCTGGCCAGGAGCTAACACAAAGAGCATCCACCTGTCGATTGAACACACATGCAAGCACGTATTGAATGGTACGCACCCACACACACAAACATCCACCTGATGATTAAGACTTTCCTCCTCAGTAAGTGAATTTGCCTACAACACTCCAGATTTTGCATCCATCAAGTAAACTCTACAGTCAGCCCACAGAGAGAGAAGAGGGGAGAGAAGAGAGGAGATGAGCGAGAGAGAGAGATAGAGAGAGAGAGATAGAGAGAAAAGAGATAGAGAAATATAAATAGACATATAAAAAGAGAGAGCAAGAGAAATCCATGATGTTGTTTAGTCCTACTCTTAGAATTTGTGGTGACTTGAGGAACCCTGGAGATCATCAAGGAACCCTGGAGATCATCAAGGAACCCCTGGAGTTCCTCAAGGAACCATTCCTAGTCAATGGTTCATATTTGTGCCTTCGGTTAGTTGAGGGGTTCTTGGAGGAACCTTTAATGGTTCAATGTAGCAACGGGTTCCTGGAGGAAGCCTGGAGTGGAGGCGTGGCTTAATAGGGGGGGGGGGGTGGCTTTAAGATATATATTTTTTGGCCACCCATTACAGTAAATGTCATTCCTGTTTATCTGTTCTGTTGTATTGTCATCACATGTTAAGGTTGAATACTGACATTTTTGTAGCTTCAATTAGACTAACAGATGTTTAGGAGTTCCTATGCAAATCCCAAAGTTGGAATAGTTACCACTTTATTACTGTGTGTAATCAGCAATGTTAATATTATTAATATTATATTAGAATATGTAACATGCATAAATATTCAAGGACCATTTTTAATTTGCAGTGTACAAAATGGTGCCGTTCGAACCTTTACACAGGAGTTCCTTGAAGACCCTTTTCAGAAGGATTCCTTTTTCAACTGGAAAGGTTCTGCCGGTGTGGCAACCCAAAAGGTTCTTCCAGGCACCTTTACTTCTAAGAATGTACAGCTGATGCCCAGCTGGTGAGCTATGATCCTCTTCACCGAGAGATGAAGAGAAAGAGAGGGATGATAACCTCTTCCTTTACAGCCTACAGCTCAAAACAAATAATACTCTGTGCTCAATACAAATAAGGGCTTTTAGGGAGAGATGGCTGCTTTAACAGAGATATATACGACCCTGGGTTAGAACCTCCTGTATATGGACATTAATCTCAAATCCCCCCGTGGAAAAACAAAGCTTTTCTCTCTCTTCCTCTCTTCCCCTCGTTCTGTCTGTTTCTCTCTCTCTGCCTCTCTCTCTCTCTCTCTCTCTCTTTCTTCCTCTCTCTCTCTCAGCCCTTGTCTGTCTGTTTCTCTATCTCTCTTTATCTCTTTCTCTCTCTCACTCTCTCATTCTGATATTGGCAGTCATCTGTTTTGCAGCGCTGCATGGCTACGCGTTTCCCTGAGCAGTCTATTTATTTGCTGCCTGAGGGATGGCAGGGGAGAGAGGGAGGGAAAGATAGAGAGATAAACGGAGAGAGAGAGGAAGAGCTGTAAGTGGTAAATTAAATCTGTAAAGGGCTGATTTGACTTTGTAAACAAGATTGGCCATAAATACTAACACCCTCCCTCCTTCCCTCCCTCCCTCTGCTATCAGCTGCTGCCTGTGTGTCGGGCCCTGTCCAATCCCTTATTGTAAGCTGCCGTATCGTGATCAAACAAGCCATCCATATCTCAACACACTCACTCATCACAGGGAGAGGAGGGGAGAGGGGTAGTCTGAGAGGGAGGGTAAGGGGTAAAGGGAACAAGGGTAGACAGATACAACAAGGGTGGGTGCCAAGAGAGCTGTGTCTATCCCCCTGTCTTTCTGTGTGTCTGTAGAGAGGGAGTGATCCTTTACTGTTTATCTGACTTCCACACAGAGAGGATCACAGTGACATAATAGCACAACAACACAATACTCTAACAACACACGACAATGGGCACTGGGGGGGGGCAAATAGTAGTGTGAGGGGGGGTGGGGAAGGGTGAGGAAGGGGTAAGCATGTGAGACGGCGTGGGTGAGAGTGGGTGAGGCTGAGGAAGGGGTGATGTACGCTTGGTGTCACACAATTTGCCTCCACCAGCGCCGCCGGTGCTGCTCGTCACTCTTGGCTGAAAAATGAAAACCTGTAATTAATTGCTCTTGTGCATCCCATCCCCCCCCCCCCACACACACACACACTGGAGTTACTGGAGTTATAGCACCTTTCTGTGTGTTGCCGGACGCCCTGATGGCAGGCCTGAATATGTGCGTGTGTGTGCGTTCATGTGTGTGTGTAGTGTGTGACAGGGGCTGAATGCTGAGTTGTTAAGGTTTGACGCCATTAATTGCCCCTATAATCTAATATCACAAAGCGGTGTGATTACGGAAGCGCACGGCGCGTCGGCTATACCTCGCCACCGCCTCCCAGCACCAGGGAGAAAACAAAAGAGGCGCCATTAGCGGTTTGACGGGCCCTAACAAAAGACGCTCACAATGTGGAATTATATTTTCATTCGGCTTTGTCTCTCCCTGTGAATGATTTCCCCCCTTTCATTGTCCTGTGAATAGGGGAGAGAGTGAAAAGCCAGGCGATTTAAAGTCAGCCATTTATTAAATGCATTTAATTTTTCGCTCTCCCCTCTCTTCTTTGGCGTTGCATGTTAATTTAAAAGAGAGAGATGTGAGGTAGATTAGTAGGAGCGGAGGTGGAGAGGGGGAGAGGGGGGAGACAGGGATGAGGGAGGGAGGTGGAATGAGACAGCTTACACATCCAGGCTCTACTCTAAAACCTAGACAAAGACACACACTTTCCCTTTCAGAGAGACCGGAGAGAAAGGAGAGAAGGAACAGGGAGAGAAGTGAAAGAGAGGACAGAGACAGAGAGAGAAATTACAGATAGGATGAATCATTGAGGGGGATTGGTGGAAGAGGGAGATAGAGAGATAGAGAGAATGGACTCTGTGTGGCCTGGTGTAGTACAGGCCTAAAGCCTGTGTGTGTGTGTGTGTGTGTGTGTGTGTGTGTGTGTGTGTGTGTGTGTGTGTGTGTGTGTGTGTGTGTGTGTGTGTGTGTGTGTGTGTGTGTGTGTGTGTGTGTGTGTGTGTGTGTGTGTGTGTGTGTGTGTGTGTGTGTGTGTGTGTGTGTGTGTGTGTGTGTGTGACAGACACACAGCACTATAAAAGTCAGAGACTGACAGAGGTCAACCTTCGCCACAGAGAGACACAGAACGAAGGGAGAAGAAGGGGAGGAGAGGGGGAGGAAAGAGAAGGGGAGGAGAGAGGAGGAGAGATACACAGCCCTGTCATTTCCAGAGAGTGGAGGGGTAATTAGAGAGGTTGTTTGAAGAGGGAGTTTAACTGATTAACAAAGGAAGAGAGGGAGCAAGAGAGAGAGAGAGAGAGATGGAAGGAGAAAAAGTAAAAGGCATCGCATCCCAGAGGGAGGGAGCAAGGGAGAGAGGGAGAGAGGGTGATGTATCACGCATTTCAATGAGGCTAGATCTCTCACTCCTCTCCTCCCTTGATGACTTTTAATTCCAGACAAGGACAGCCCTGATTTCCATTTCAGATGAAATCACATGGATGTGAGCAGCTATGGAGCACGGCTGGACCAGGCTAATAACCACACCGTAGACTCAGGCCTGGATACAAATGGAACACATGGCATTTCATATGGAGGGGTGGGAAATGGCAGCCATAAATTGCAAGAACTTTTTTAGGATGATGACCCTACTGTATGGGTGAAGAGAGAGCAATGGAAAAGGGTACTTTTCTTTTGAATAAGTGCTTGACAAGAAACCAGTGAGGTGGATGGGTGTGTGTGTGTGGGGTGGGGGGGGGGGCAGTCTAGCTGTAATGAACTGTTCACTAAATTACCGTATTTAAACACACACACACCGTATTTAAATAAAGACATGACGAATACAGCCGCATTCTCTAGAGGCTCCTCTGCCAACTCCTATTAATGGCTAATTATCACATGGAGTGCTGCCGCACACCTACACATATTTTTCATTGCGTGTAAGATACATGTAAAATGTAAGTAAACTTCCCAGTAAAAAAATTTGAATAATCCACACACATAGACAAGCGAATAGAAACCCCTGTGAACTTAACAAGCTGATGAATTTACTTTCACCCCTAGCCCCCTGTCTTTCGTTTATTGTATTGTGTATGTATATGACTGTGTGAGCATGTACTTGTGTGTATGTGACTGCACTACACTGTGTATGAGTGTGTGATGGCCCAGAGGACTGATATGAAAGAGAGAAAATAACCTATAATCAGAGTATAAACAGCCTCTCCCTCTAAGTGATCTATTCTGCCTGACACTCTATGGGGACACACACGAGAAGGCTGGAGGAAGAGAGAGAAAGACTGACACAGAACTACCCCCTCCTCTCCTATCCTCCCTCCCTCATCCCCGTCTCACGTGAGGAACAAACCCCAGCGCTGTTTGTCCCTGTCACTAAGAATTACCCACCTCACCCTGGGAGAGACCACTGTCACACACGTGTGCACATACACATACATTTCACTCTCTACTGTCCCCCTTTTTCATCCTGGCGTCTTTCTGTCATTCCCTAATTTCTCGCCCCATCAGCCTACAGCCCACACTATCTCTCTCTCTCTCTCCCTCTCTCTCTCTCTCTCTCTCTCTCTCTCTCATGGTGTGTGGGTAACTCCTCTGCTCCCTGTTCATTGGGTCATGATTTGTTTATTCATACAATATCATCATCATCCCGTCCTCCAGATAAACAGGCTGTCTGTACTCATTAGGCTGAGGAATGAGGGATGAGGGAGGTGAGAGGGGCCATTAGCAGTATGCGGAATACTAGGAGAGGAGGAGAGGAAAACAAAGTAGAGGAGGAAAGAGGAAAAGGAAATGCTGGACTATGAGATGATGAAAGAAGGAGAGGAGGGACAAGTTACTAGGCTAGGAGGAGAGAGGAGGGACAAGCTACCATGCTAGGACGAGAGAGGAAGGACTAGCTTCTAGGCTAGGAGGAGAGAGGAGGGACTAGCTACTTAGCTAGGAGGAGAGAGGAGAGACTAGCTACCATGCTAGGAGGAGAGAGGAGAGACTAGCTACCATGCTAGGAGGAGAGAGGAGGGACTAGCTACTAGGCTAGGAGGAGAGAGGAGGGACCAGCTACTAGGCTAGGAGGAGAGAGGAGGGACCAGCTACTAGGCTAGGAGGAGAGAGGAGGGACTAGCTACTAGGCTAGGAGGAGAGAGGAGGGACTAGCTACCATGCTAGGAGGAGGGAGGAGGGAGGAGGGACTAGCTACTAGGCTAGAGGGAGATAGGAAGGACTAGCTACCAGGCTAGGAGGAGTGAGGAGGGACTAGCTACTAGGTTAGAGGGAGATAGGAGGGACTAGCTACCAGGCTAGGAGGAGTGAGGAGGGACTAGCTACTAGGTTAGGAGGAGAGAGTAGGGACTAGCTACCAGGCTAGGAGATGAGAGGAGGGACTAGCTACCAGGCTAGGAGGAGTGAGGAGGGACTAGCTACTAGGTTAGAGGGAGATAGGAGGGACTAGCTACCAGGCTAGGAGGAGTGAGGAGGGACTAGCTACTAGGTTAGGAGGAGAGAGGAGGGACTAGCTACCAGGCTAGGAGGAGAGAGGAGGGACTAGCTACCAGGCTAGGAGGAGAGAGGAGGGACTAGCTACCAGGCTAGGAGGAGAGAGGAGGGACTAGCTACTAGGTTAGTAGGAGATAGGAGGGAGTAGCTACCATGATAGGAGGAGAGAGGAGAGACTAGCTACTAGGCTAGGAGGAGGGAGGAAGGACTAGCTTCTAGGCTAGGAGGAGAGAGGAGGGACTAGCTACTAGGCTAGAAGGAGAGAGGAGGGACTAGCTACTAGGCTAGGAGGAGACAGGAGGCACTAGCTTCTAGGCTAGGAGGAGAGAGGAAGGACTAGCTTCTAGGCTAGGAGGAGAGAGGAAGGACTAGCTTCTAGGCTAGGAGGAGAGAGGAAGGACTAGCTACTAGGCCAGGAGGAGAGTGCTTTTTTTCCCCTTTTTCTCCTGTACGGACTCAGGAGAGGCGAAGGTCGAGAGGTGCGCGTTCTCTGAAGCACAACCCCGCCAAGCCGCATTGCTTCTTGACACAATGCACGCTTAACCCCGAGTCGGAGGAAACACTGTACACCTGGCGACCGTGTCAGCGTGCATGCACCCGGCACGCCACAGGAGTCACTACAGTGCGATAGAACAAGGACATCCCGGCCGGCCAAACCCTCCCCTAACCTGGACGACACTGGGCCAATTGTGCGTCGCCTCATGGGCTGCAAAACAGACGGGGCTCGAAGCAGCATCTGTAGCAACGCAGCTTGCACTGGGATGCAGTGCCTTAGACCACTGCGCCACTCAGAAGGCCAACTATTTGCACATTGTTACAACACTGTATATATACATACATATAACATTTGAAACGTCTTTATTCTTTTGGAACTTATGAGTGTAATGTTTACTGTTAATTTTTATTGTTTATTTCACTTTTGTTTACTATCTACTTCACTTGCTTTGGCAATGTTAACATATGTTTCCCATGCCAATAAAGCCCTTAAATTGAAATTGAGTGTCACGACTCCCACCGGCTTTCGGCGATCGACATCACCGGCCTTCTAGCTGCCGTCGCTCCCCATGTCATTTTCCATTAGTCTTGTCTTGTCGTTGTTCACACCTGGTTTAGATTCCATCATCATTATGTGTATATATACCCTCTGTTCCCCCCATGTCCTTTGTGCGTTATTGTTGTTTGTCAGATCTTGTTATTTGGAATCTCGTTCTCTCCGGGCATTGTGCGCCCGTGTTTGTTTCCGGGCCTTGTCGTGCCTATGTGTTATATTTGAAGATAGACGCTGTTTCTCTGTCTGCTCTCGTGTGACTATTAAACTAAATTCCATTTGGATATTCTCTCCTGCGCCTGACTTCCTCACACCCACTACATCTTGACATTGAGAGAGAGAGAGTAACAAAAGTTCCCAAAATATTAAGACATTTCAAATGACATATTATGCCTATGTATAGTGTTGTAATGATGTGCAAATGGCTAAAGTACAAAAGGGAAAATAAATAAACATAAATATGGGTTGTATTTACAGTGGTGTTTGTTCTTCTCTGATTGTCATTTTCTTGTGGCAACAGGTCACACATCTTGCTGCTGTGATGGTACACTGTGGTATTTCACCCAGTAGATACGGGAATTTATCAAAATTGAATTTGTTTTCTAATTCTTTGGGGGTCTGTGTAATCTGAGGGAAATATGTGTCTCTAATATGGTCATATATTTGGCAGGTTAGTTAGGAAGTGCAGCTCAGTTTCCACCTCATTTTGTAGGCAGTGTGCACATAACCTGTCTTCTCTTGAGAGCCAGCTCTGCCTACAGCGACCTTTCTCAATAGCAAGGCTATGCTCACTAAGTCTGTACATAGTCAAAGATTTCCGTAATTTTGGGTCAGTCACAGTGGTCAGATATTCTGCCACTGTGTACTCTCTGTTTAGGGTCAAATAGCATTCTAGTTTGCTCAGTTTTTTTGTTAATTCTTTCCAATGTGTAAGTAATTATCTTGTTTTCTCATGATTTGGTTGGGTCTAATTGTGTTGCTGTCCTGGGGCTCTGTGGGGTCTGTTGGTGTTGGTGAACAAAGCCCCAGGACCAGCTTGCTTAGGGTACTCTTCTCGAGGTTCATCTCTCTGTAGGTGATGGCTTTGTTTTGGAAGGTTTGGGAATCGCTTCCTTTTAGGTGGTTGTATAATTTAACGGCTCTTTTCTGAATTTTGATAATTAGCAGTTATCGGCCTAATTCTGCTCTGCATGCATTATTTGGTGATTTACGTTGTACACTGAGGATATGTTTGCAGAATGCTGCATGCAGAGTCTCAATTTGGTGTTTGTCCCATTTTGTGAATTTTTGGTTGGTGAGCGGAACCCAGACCTCACAACCATAAAGGGCAATGGGTTCTATTACTGATTCAAGTATTTTTAGCCAGATCCTAATTGGTATGTCAAATTTTCTCCATTGTCTGAAACTCTCCCTCATCCTCCCCCACTCCCCCTCTCTTTAATCTCTACCAGGGGCAGGGGCCACATTTCTCAGGGGGTAACTGATGATGGAAGCCATGAGGGGGGAACTGATAAGGGGCGTCACACTGCCCGCTTCAAATGGCCCCTGAGGTAATAGGAGTGTGTGAGGAGAAGGAAGGTATATTTTATGAGGGGGTGAAGGCTGTGTGTGTGTGTGTGTGTGTGCACCTCTGTCTGTGTGTGTGTGTGTATGTCATAAACAAAGGGTGAGGCTTATCATATGAGTGTGGGTATAGAGAATGAAGGGTCTCCTTTGAGTGGGAGAGCTGTGCTCTCACTCTCATTACAGAGCTGATGACAACCACACCAGTGGGTTACCAGCTGTCTCTAACAGGAGATGCTAGGTCTTCTAGCCTACTGTATCTAAAGTGGACAACATGGGCCTTACAGAGAGGACAGACTGATGGATACTGTATAATTTATTAACAATTAAGTATTTATTTATTCCATAGTCCTGTAAAGACCTGTGGAGGGCTCTGTAGTAGAATCATGGCATAATGTTGCTAGTGAGAGGAGAGATACTGCAGAGAGGAGTGGAAGGAACAGGAGAGAGGGAAGCCGTGTGTAGAGAGTATGGGGACTGCTGAGCAAGGCTGAGGACTGGGGACAAGGGGACTTGGAGGGATTCAATCCCCAGAGTTGGGGAGGTCACTAGTGGCTTTAAAGGGACTCAAGGGGCTAAGAGACTGCTGAGGTGGAGGTAAGACAGAGAGGGGACAGAGAGGCTGGGATGAGGGGGAGAGGGGCTGTGCTGTGGTTGGACTTAAGGCAGGGGAACAGGGGCTGGGGATCTGGGGATTATGGTTGGGGGGCGGAGGGGGTTTGTCACTGGCGTATTTTCAAGGTGTACTGAGGCTTGTCCATCCCAGTATCCTGGGACCACTCTGACAGGGGCATGACACACGCACGCACGCACACACACACACACACACACACAAACACACACACACACACACACACACACACACACACACACACACACACACACACACACACACACACACACACACACACACACACACACACACACACACACACACACACACACACACACACACACACACACAGAGAAACAGAGAGAGAGAGAGAGAGAGAAACACACACACACAAACACACACACTTCGGGCACTTCAGAGGCGGGCACTTCAGAGGGAAGTGTAAGAGCCGTTATCGACCCGGCTTCATTACTGATTTCACTCATGTTTCAAATCACAAAATAGTTTCACACTCCACTATCCAGACACAAACTCTCCCACTCCATCCCCACACTCCCTATCCCTCCCTCCTCTACCCCCTTCCATCCCCACACCCCCTATCCCTCCCTCCTCTACCCCCTCCATCCCCACACCCCCTATCCCTCCCTTCTCTACCCCCTCCACCCCCCCCCTCTACCCCCTCCATCCTGTCTTCACTCCAGCACCAGACCCCAACTCTCCTTCTATATCACCCTATCCCTTCCCCTCCCTCCCTCCCTTCACCACCCTCTACCCCCTCATCCTCTTTTCACACACTGTCAGTACACCATATAACCCTGATACCCCCCTCCCCCTCTCTATCAAATAAAATGAGAAAAACTGCCAACTAAGCACTTTCACTGAGTGGACAAAAGAAGTGCTTTGGGAAAAACACTTTGGGAAAGAAGCACAGAAACTGTCTGCATTGTGGACTGTTTTAAGTGAAGGAGGACTTAGCTCCTGATTCACAGGGATAGCTGGGTTAGCTCTCAGAACTAGCCTTGGTTAACTTTAAACAAGGCAACATACACAGTGAGCATAGAGAAATAATCCTCATCTATAAACTTTCAGTTTAAGAATTCGATGAAGTTACCAAGATTTTGTGATAAACTTTATTTGAACCATGATAAATCCATTTTAGGAAAGTCTGACTTTGATAAATCTGTTTCAGGGTTGGACTAGGGATCCTTTGTCCTAACATCTGACCTATCTATTCTGACACTGAAGGAAGGTTCAATCTGCTGTGACAGACAAAGGAATGGCAGAAAATACATTTATCAGGGTTTAGATCTGATCGGCATTCACAAGTAATGCTAGTCAGTCTAAAGTAACTTGAAGTACAGTGCCTTCAGAAAGTATTCACACCCCTTGACTTTTTCCACATTATGTTGTGTTAGAGATGTTATGTCACTGGCCTACACACAATACCCCATAATGTGAAAGTGGAATTATGTTTTTAGAAATTCTTTACAAATGATTTAAAAACGAAAAGCTGAAATGTCTTGAGTCAATAAGTATTCAACCCCTTTCTTATGGCAAGCCTAAATAAATTCAGGAGCAAAAATGTGCTCTAACATGTATTGACGCAGGGGTGTGAAGATATTTCTGTAATGGATTTCTGTGTCAAATCGCCAATTGGCAACCCATCCCTTATGGGATTAATTGACACATAAACAAATATGACAATAATTCACTGTGGTAATTCAGTGACAATTCTTCCAGTGTTCTCTGCAGTGCGCATCGCATAAAGAGTGAAAAAATAAAAAATCGGGGTTGCAGGCAGCCTAGCGGTTAGAGTGTAACCGAAAGGTTGCTGGTTCGAATACCTGAGCCGACAAGGTGAAAAAACCTGTTGATGTGTCCTTGAGGAAGGCCCTTAACCCTAATTTTCTCCTGGGGCTGACCCTGTAGGTAGGCCTTCATTGTAAATAATAATTTGTTCTTAACCGACTTGCCTAGTTAAATAAAGGTTATAAAAAAAAAACATAATAGTGAATAACAATAATTATATGTACATAGTGCTCTTTTATTTAGTATCAATTTCCTTCACAGGGCAATTGTGAAGGAAATTCACAATTGCCCTGCCCCCGTTTGTTCTCTCTCTCTTTTTTCAAATTAAACAAGCTCCTTAATAATACATGACATCAGGACACTACACACACACCATGCTATTCAATTACACACACTATAAATGGGCTGGAGCCAAATGTGTGGGTGCCAATTGTGTGCGTGCGTGTGCCAACTGTATCAAAATTGTATGTAATCAGCACCCCCCTGCCACCTCCTCTGCCAACCCCCCTACCCATCCTTCCCTCCCCCTACCTATCCCTCCATCCCTCTCTGTCCCTCTACCTATCCCTCCATCCCTCTCTGTCCCTCTACCCATCCCTCCATCACTCTCTGTCCAACTACCCATCTAACCATTCATCCTTCTCTTATAAGAAGCCCACAAGTAAAACACATACAGGCTATTTCCCCTATAGGCCTACAGTGAACTACTTTTGACCAGAGGCCTTTAGGGAAAATAATGTTATTGAAGACATGTTTTCATTCTGTCCCAAATGTCTTCTATCATTCTAAAATTAAACAATATAAAAAAGGTGAGATATGGAGGAATATGATGGAGAGAGGAAGGAGAGCAGTGGTAGAGGCTAGTCTGGCAGAGCCAAGGTTTCTCCTGAGGGCTCAAACAAAGAAAGACAAGTGTAAACCTCTCTCTCTCTCTCTCTCTCTCTGTCTCCCCCTCCCTCAGAGAGAAGAGAACCATCTAATTATCGAGCTCCAGAAAATGCCATTATTCGGTAGGCCTCATTTGCATGTGTGAGCCCCGGCACGGCCCAACCTGAGCAGCAGACATTTTGTGCCTGAAGTGAGCCAATGTGTCACCAGTCACTCAGTCATTCCTCTGAATTGACTGGATTAAATGCCCTTTCTCCGCAGCACTCACTCACACACCCTCTCACTTATTCTCCTGTTCTGCCATTGCATGATTGCTTAAATTACTCCAGTGGAGCTGCCAAGATATGAAATTATAAAATAGTCCTTTCAATAAAAATATAAAAAAACAAGGGGCTCTTGATGTTCAGGTGCTGTAGTCACTTGAGGGAAATAGAGACAGCGAGAGAGAGAGAGAGACCATAGACGACCACACACGCACACACACACACACACACACACACACACACACACACACACACACACACACACACACACACACACACACACACACACACACACACACACACACACACACACACACACACACACACACACACATGTAAAGAGTGGTAAGTAAATCAGAGTGCTATGTGGGGGTAGGAGTGAGGGTGGCTGTAAAGGAACAAGAACACTGACAGCTCACAGTATCGAGGCAAGGGGAACTGATGCGAGTCACAAGTAAGGGAGCAAGAGACAAACAGAGAGAGAGAATGAGATTGAGAGATGGAGAGAATGATAGAGAGACACAACTATGAAAATCAGTGTGTGCACGTGCGTGTGTGTTTGAGTGTGTGTGTTATAAACATTTGTCTTATACAGTGAGGTATAAGATCTGAATAAATACATTTCTGTGGAGCTAATCTGTTATAGAAGAATCCTTTGTTCCAGACCCATCCTAGCTCAGTTTCTTAACTTAACTGGGCCTTGTCCTTTCCTTCTAGATTCCTCTTTCTCCCCCTGTTATTCTACCTCTTCACTTCTCTCTGTTCTTCTTCTCTGCAGCGGTAGCAGTGAGTGACAGTGTAATGTAATTAGTGAAGTTTGGTAATGAACAGAGCGCTGCATTAGCGAGAGAGCCAGCACCTCTGAGCTCCACCCCTTCACCCTTCACCCTCCTCCTCCTCCTCCTCCTCCTTCTGCTTGTTTATGGTCATGTATGTCATCTGTGTGTATGTATGTATGTATGTGTGTGTGTGTGTGTGTGTGTGTGTGTGTGTGTGTGTGTGTGTGTGTGTGTGTGTGTGTGTGTGGTGTATGTATGTATGTGTATTTGTCTGTCAGTTGGGATCCTGCACTCTAGCTAACCCCACACTCTCTACTCATCTACTCACTGAGGAATTCAGCTCTGAAAACAGCCCAGTGCCCCATCATTACAAAGGCCCCATTCACAGAAAGAGAGAGAGAGAGAGAGAGAGAGAGAGAGAGAGAGAGAGAGAGAGAGAGAGAGAGAGAGAGAGGAGAGAGAGAGAGAGAGAGAGAGAGAGAGAGAGAGAGAGAGGAGAGAGAGAGAGAGAGAGAGAGAGAGAGAGAGAGAGAGAGAGAGAGAGAGAGAGAGAGAGAGAGAGGCATATGGACATTGTATTATTGACGTGGCAATAACTCTGAGACACGTACACACACATGCACAGGTACACAACACTATGCTGACTCCCTGAAATGTAGTGTATATTTTACAGGTCAGAGAGTATCAGAGTGTACTGTGTATGACTCATGCAAGTGAAACTGTGTGTAGGCTTGAGTCCTCTATGTACTTTATGTACGTGTGTGTTCTGACCTGCACAGGGCTCTGTTTAACCTCGTTGCTGCTGGGGGGAGTTCAGTCCAGAGGCCTGTTGGAGGAGGAACTGTCTGGCTGCCTGGAGGGCCTGGTAGAGAGAGAGAGAGAGAGAGAGTTAGACAATGTGGAGGTCTCAACCTGGCACCTCATAACCCATTCAAGAGAGTATATTCATACACACACTCAAAGACGCACACACACTAATAAACACACACTCAGACATGGTAGCCTGCCACACATACATACTGTACCCTGCCTCAGTGTCCACTCCCTCTTCCAAGCTGCCCAGGCCTGATTTCCTCAACACCAGAGAGCCCCACCTGGCAAAACACTGTGTGTGGCATTCCCTAATTTCCTCCTTCCTCTTCTATCACTCCTTCCCTCGATTGGTTGTTCCTCCCTCCTACATTTTCCCCTTCCATGACCATCTCTTCCTTCTTCATTCCCTGTCTCCTCTCTCCAACCCTCTTCTATCAGGTGATAAGTGGGCTCTTTGCATCCTCTCAGGGTAAAATGTGTCAGTGAATCTATGTGTGTGTGTGTGTGTGTGTGTGTGTGTGTGTGTGTGTGTGTGTGTGTGTGTGTGTGTGTGTGTGCCAATGTGGGTGTGATGA
>CM042410.1:17986684-18007521 GCA_023634145.1 Thymallus thymallus | reverse complement strand
ACAACGCCGCCCTGTGAAGAGCACAGTGTGTCTGAGCGTGTGTGGGTATCTCTGTGTATGTGTCCCTTACGTAAAAACCACATGATTTCACATGTGGAATATCACACAATTTCACATGGAATTGTACATGATCACACATTTTCACATGTGTAGTATTATGTTACCACATGTTGCTTAACATGTTATCAGGGGGTGTGTTTACACGTGTGTATGAAAACTGGTATTTTAAGCTATAGCTGTGATATCAAAGGATCATGCAATGCTCACTGGCACGGAACTCAGATCTGGGCTGGAGAGGGGGGAGCTGGGAGTGGGGGGGGGGTATTGAGTGGTGATGACAGGAGAACACAAATACACAGATCACAGTTCTACTCTACATGGAGCGAAAGAGGAGAGAGAGAGAGAGAGAGAGAGAGAGAGCAGACGTAAATATCTCCATTGTATTAAGGTATGATAAAGGAGATACACAGTAGAGATTCTGTAACTAGACAGACTGTAACAAGACAGACTGTAACTAGACAGACTGTAACTAGACAGACGGTAACTAGACAGACTGTAACTAGACAGACTGTAACTAGACAGACGGTAACTAGACAGACTGTAACTAGACAGACGGTAACTCCAAGAACTAGAGGAAAGGTGTAGCTTCCCTTCCATCAAGCAGAGAGGGAGTGAGAGAGGAATAGAGGAAAGAGGGAGAGAGAGAGGAAGAGAGGAGTTAGGGAGTGAGAGAGGAAGAGAGGAGAGAGGGAGTGCGAGAGGAAGAGAGTGAAAGACGGACAGCGGGAGGGTGGTATGTTTGAGGTTGGTAAGGCATATAAGGGAGGAAATAACCACTGCATACACACACACACCAACGCACCACACACACACACACACACAGACACAGACACACAGGTGCAACAACAAGAGACGAAGCCACAGAATAAAGAGCTACTTGTGTGAGGTACGGGTCAGGGTGTGTGTCCAGGCCTGGAGGTTCCAGAGGAAACAGAGGGAGGATGCAGTCAGAAAAGAAGGGAGGAGGGAGAAGTGGAGGAGTGAAAGGGTAGAAAGGGAAAGGATAAGAGTGGAGAAGTAAAAGTTCTTCATTAACATAATCCACCTTCATTACAATCACTAGTTACTCAGCTGCTCTTTTCATATAGGAACCTCAACTCAAATAATGCCGTCCTGTTTCTAGGCCTATGTATGTACATCTGTGTGTGTGTGTGTGTGTGTGTGTGTGTGTGTGTGTGTGTGTGTGTGTGTGTGTGTGTGTGTGTGATGTCACTAGTCTGGCGGTATAGTCAGGGAGGAGGAATTTGGGGATCTGGGATAATGGGAAACAAAGTGTGGATTTTCAGCCAAGGAACTCCGGGAAGCACGGAAATTATATCTGATACAGTGGCCAGGGGAGGGGAGACACTGACGCACAGGGGGAAACTAAAACAGTGCAACACCGACCCCGTCACGCTATAGTGTCACCAACCTTGAAACAAAATACACACATACACAAGCTCGTCCACACAAACACAGACACATAAATACAGTGTTTAAATACAGTTATTAAATGCAAACACACACACGCACACACAGACAAACACACACTTTAATGAACCAAGTCGTGTCTCCAGTATTTGTGAGTCATGTATGACTAGGAAGAGAAAGTGAAAAAGTTTCACAGCCATACAAGTAAAGATGATGTAGTTTGTCACATAGTTAAAAGCTTACAGGGATCTGACTCTAAGAAGATTAATGTACTTTCTCATTGCCATCTATATGTCAGCACTTCTTCTCAACATTTTGCGTGTGAGAATCTGAACTAGCACAGGGTGTCTCTGCATTACATCATGTAAACTACTGTACATAGTGCTCCTAAGCAATTATGTCCATAATATATGTTGCACAACTGTTGGGTGTTAGACAACTACTCAAACACACACTGGCGCCCGCAAGCACAAACAACTGAAGTGTGCGCGCACACACACACACACCTGTTGCTGCTGGAGGTGCAGTAGGTCCACTGGGCTGATCTCCCCATTGGTGTCCCCGTTGGAACCGCCTTCTCTCCCTCCCCCGCCGTCCGACTGGCTGCTGAGGTTGCTGACTCCGTTCTGATTGGAGGTCGTAGTTCGAATGGTCTCAGAGGCTGATTCCACCATCATCACGTGGCACCTGGGAGGGTGGAGAGAGAAAGATAAACAAACAGAGATTAGGTGACGGTGAACGAGTGCAGCCATGGCAATGTGAGCTGTGTTCTGGAGCCTGGGTCAACAAACAAAAGAGAGAGAGAGCAAGAGAGCGAGAGAGAATGAGAAAGAGAAAGACAGAGAGAGCGAGAAAGAAAGAAAGAAAGAAAGAAAGAAAGAAAGAAAGAAAGAAAGAAAGAAAGAAAGAAAGAAAGAAGAAGAAAGAAAGAAAGAAGAAGAATGAAAAAGAAAGAAAGAATGAGAGAAGATAGAGAGAAGGGGACACAACACAGATCTGACTGTAGGGCCAGGTGTAAGGGGACAGGGGTGAGGAAGAAGGGGATATATGGGTGAAGTGGGTCTGAAGGTAAGGGGGGAGGAGAGGGCAGGAGAGGACAAGGGAGGAGGGAAGGAAGAGGGCAGGCTGAGGTTTGGGCCTGTAGGACTACCTGTAAATGTCAGGGAGGGACAGTATGGAGGGGAGATGCTTCAGTGTGATTTGAAATACATGTCTTTTACACCACATACTCATGACTAAGGAACACACACACATCCTTTTGTTTTCAACAAGCATCTAGCAATATTCCATTAGCAGCCGCCACCAGCGCTCTCACCTGCTTTCCCTTGGAGAAACAAACACACACACACAGACCACACTTTCACCTGCTCTTGCCTAGGAGAAAAAGAAAACATACATTCTCTCTGAAGTGGAATGCCTCCATGGCATTTTGTGCCCCCCTGGCAGAAGCAAACACAGAGAAAGTTTATTTCTAAAACTGATAGCAGAAATCAGAGATACGGCTCATCATTAACAGTTCACAGGCCCAGCTCATCTGAAGCTTGTTGTGTTTTCCAAACGTGTCTCTCTCTTGTTCCTTCACTTCCTCTCTGTTTCTGTCTGTCTTTGCACTCTCCCACGCTTACGCTTTCTCTTAACGATGGCAAATGCATCCCCGCTTCCTGTGTTAGCGAGTGTTGTTTTTTCAAAAACAACAACAAACTCAGGAGGGGCGCGTTTTGTTGTGTTTGTTGAAGGAGAGCTTTCTAATTAGAGGGACCCTAAGAACATGCATCAAACATCCACCTCTCAAAGACAACCCTGCAACACTCGCATACACGTACACACGTACACACGTACACACACAGCATCTCTGGTTATTATAGAAAGTTGTGCTTTTCTACTTATGCCTATTGGTATTGTGTGGCTCTTTAAGCCTCTCTCTCTCTCTCTCTCTCTCTCTTTCTCTCTCTCTCTCTCTCTCTCAATTCAATTTCAATTTAAGGGGGTTTATTGGCATGGGAAACATACTGTATTACAGTAAACATTACACTCACAAAAGTTCCAAAATAACAAAGACATTTCAAATGTCTCTCTCTCTCTCCCTCTCTCTCTCTCTCTCTCTCTCTCTCTCTCTCTCTCTCTCTCTCTCTCTCTCTCTCTCTCTCTCTCTCTCTCTCTCTCGAGATCTCTCTCTCGCTCTCTCTGTGTGATGTGAAGACAGTTATGTGAGGCCAGTAGTCTCCCTCCCTCCCTCTAGAACAGTAGCTGATTCTATGCTGTGCTGAGTGCATTAGAATGTATTTAAGGGTCTTCAAGCACAGATTGAGTTTCCTCCAGACTGTACAGCTCATTGACTTCATCCCACAGCAGATGCTTCATACGGCTCTCTAACCATGAATCACTGTCTACTAGCAATCACTGCCCATCTCTCTACCGCATACCTCCAGGAGTGGAAGAGATAGAGAGAAAGAGAGAGAGAGTTTGCAGAGAGAGTATGAAGGTGAACGAGCTTTGAAGGGGGGACCTGTCACTTTATTACAGGTAGACAAACAATCACACACTCAGGGCTGTGTGGTATACTATGGTGCTCTAATGGGTATGTACTATGTCATATCCTGTAATGGGTGTATATAGCTGTAGTAATAGCAGGTCAGGGGAGAGGCACAGGAATAAATCTACCTTTCACACACACACACACACACACACACACACCGCTTTAAGTGTTTCTGGCAGAGCAGAAGAGCTTACCGTGCAGAGGCCTGCCCTGACGTGCTACACACACACCAAACCCCCTGCAGCTGAACCTCTGACCTGAGCGAGCGCAGGAAGAGGCATGGATGGAGGGAGGAAGAGGAAGGGAGGGAGGGAGGGAGAGAAAAGGGAGGAGGTGTACAGATCAGAGAGATACATAATGTGTTTGGGATAGAGGGGGAAGAAAGTGTCCCTCTGACTTGGGATGGAGGATAAGAGAGAGAGGATGGGAATGAACATGCCTCCGCTATAGGACAGCGAGAGTGAGAGTGTGAGAGAGAGAGATAATTGAATTGAATTGAGAGAGAGAGAGTGCGAGAGATAGATAGACACCCTACTAGAGTAATATACGCTGACACACCCTTCTCTCTCTTTCTCTCTCTAGTATGAGCAGATCCTCATGTGTAATTGATGAAGCTAGGTGGATTATGCAATATGTCCTGTTGCTACAGGTAGCTGCTGCAAAGGTTCCTGGGTAAGAACTAGGGTTGTGAACCTTCTGCAATATTGGCAATCTATGGTAACGTTGGTAATTTATACTTGAACAACTAAAGTATTCATATAAAGTCCTGGTCTATCGGATAGACCATATGGTTCAAGAGCAAATAGCCTCATTAATGAAAAAAGCATCTGATCAACAATGGGATTATTTTCAAATTTTTTTAACTCTGCAACTCATTCAACTATTGACTTTTTTCACTACTGCCACCAGTTTGACACCAAAACATTTACAAACATATTGATATAGTAAAATAAAAAAAAAAGTATATAGAGGATATTTCATTCTTAAAACCTCCTACTAAACACCAATGGTTTATATTTAGCTTTGTAATTCAATGTTTATTTAAAAATCACATTTTTAAATCAACTTTGAGTCACACACAGGGCCAGAGATAATTACACACCTGTGATAATCTGAAGTACACAAAAAGGCCACTAGATGTCATCTTACAAAGGTTAAAAAAAACTTGAACGCTAAAAAGTTTCCATTAAATACCCTCCCTTTGCAACCCCAGTAAGAATCTGATAAAATGCCTTGTGTAGCACAACGCAGGGAGGAGGGGACGGGTGGCTGCGGCTGCCCCCCACCCGCAGGCACTGATAACCCTGTATGAGTGATCAACACTCATAAGAGGGTTATCAGATCAAGTCTGGTCTCCCAGCCCTATTCCTCCATAATGCCATCTCTTCCCTGTCCTACGGCTCACAATACCAGGATCACTGGCTAGCTGCCTGGGAGCAATGGAGACAAGCCAGTACCCTTCCAGAACTTTCTCTTCGTTATCATAACTCTCTCTCACACACACCGTCACACACATTCTCTCAGGAGGCAGACAGGTTGCAGCTCCAGAACAGGAATGCACTGTAGGTTTTAGTCAACTACACACAACATCACAGCTTGAAGTAATACAACAGTACTGACAACTAGAACCATATGTAGGACACCAATATGCTGTTACAATACACTACAACAAGATATTCCAACAATAAACTATGTGATAGTACACAATCCCCCTGCTTACCACTGCTCCAAATCCTAACCATTGTCAATTTGGCTTTTTCTTTTTTATGTACTTAATCTTTCCATTAATATTTCCTTCACTTTTAGTCTTTCCCTTGTTCTCTTTCAGGACAGGTTCAGCAGCGTAATGACGCCTCTCTGTGGCACAGCTCTGATTGGCTCAACTCCTGCACACCTGTAGTCAACTGCTCCTCCTCCCCGTATGTGTGTATGTATGTGTGTATGTGTATGTATGTATGTATGTATGTATGTATGTATGTATGTATGTATGTATGTATGTATGTATGTATGTATGTATGTATGTATGTATGTATGTATGTATGTATGTATGTATGTATGTATGTATGTATGTATGTATGTATGTATGTATGTATGTATGTATGTATGTATGTATGTATGTATGTATGTATGTGTGTGTGTACGTGTGTGTGTGTGTGTGTGTGTGTGTGTGTGTGTGTGTGTGTGTGTGTTTACAGCAGCTTACTGGGTTATTAAGTCTTTATCATGTTAAGCCTCGTGTGGGAATATTTATACTGCTCCCTGAATGCCTGTTTCCTCGCCTTGCATCAGCTCCCAGGAACGCTGTGTATTAATACAGGGAACCAGGGAGGAAGGATGAGGGAGGGAGGGGGGGGGAGTAGGGTCTGTGCCAACACATCTCCACATCTCTATCTGTCTATCACTTTCTCGCTCTCTCTCTCTCTCTCTCTCTGTCTGTTTCTCTCTCACTCTCTCTCTGTCTCTCTCTTTCTGTCTGTCTATCACTCTCTCTCTTTCTCTCTCTCGCTCTCTGTCTGTTTCTCTCTCGCTCTCTCTCTGTCTCTCTCTTTCTGTCTGTCTATCACTCTCTCTCTTTCTCTCTCTCGCTCTCTGTCTGTTTCTCTCTCTCTCTCGCCATGCCGGCTCTACCTTTTTCAGTCTATGCCCCCCTTCTTTTTCTGTTTTCCCTCTTTATCTGTATCCATCGCTCTCTCCTTCAGGCCACTGAAACAGAGCCCCTCAGTGGAGTGTGCAGATTACAGTTCTGCTCTAACAGAAACTGAACCTCAGTCACAGGCGTGTGTGTACATGTGTATTGGATCTCGCTACAGCATCTCTAACCCTGGTAAATATAAATACCACAGCATTTAGATAACCTAGTCACCCAACTCATGCAGATAATACCATAAACACACTCTAACCAAAACACTACTCCCTAAGGGCAGCTATAAAAAGCCAAATGCTGAGAACCTACCACAAGCATGAAGGCTGCTCTGCTCTGCTCTCCAGTCTACTTGTTTAGCATTCTGCTGTGTTGTTAGGCTTCTTGTATCTTTTTTTAAACAGAGTGCATTCGAGAAATATTTATCTAAAATATACAAACAGCTTTGTGTTTGAACGCAGTTTTCTCTACTCTGAAACGTGTACGTGTGTGTAGATAAATTAACGCTGGTTCTGTTTGTTTGTTTGAGTCACTAGAGGAAGTGTGTGTTTGTGTGAGCTACAGTAAGCCGCAGCCCAGAGGGCAGGTGTCTGTATGTGTGTTTGTGTACAGTATGTGTGCATGTGTATATGTGTATGTGATAACAAGAGAGAGAGAGAGAATACTGTGTCCATATGGGCTGATGTCTCTGGCCAGTAAACCTGTATTTCCCTCTCTGTCCTGTCCTTCCCCTGTACCCTGCCTATCCCGGCACCATCAAAGGCCTCAAGGCTTACGTCTCGCCTCCTCTCAGCCTGCTGATGCTCCCTAACCTCCCCACTCTCCTCCCCTGCTCCCCATTAGGACAGGCTGGAATGTTCTGACAGTAAAGGAGTGATCCTAGTTTGAAGACTGCTTAGCTGGGCACTCAACCATTCCTCTTTTATGGAGGGGGGGGGGCTCTGGGGAGATACAGAGATGCACGCACGGACACACACACTGGCTCTCTCTAGCCATGGCACACTGCTCCACTTGGCATTATTTTTCTATGTGTGTGCTCAACCACCCAAAAGACCAACACTACAGCACAGTCGACTACCTCTCCTCCCTGCTCCCGTCCTCCTCTCCTCCGTCAATGGGAATTAAGAAAGGAAGAGGAAAAAGAGAATATCTGCGTGGCATTTCTGAGCTTGCCTTCAATAAAAGAGTATGAGGTCAGAGTAAAGCAGAAACCCCTAAACACACACTTGGCCAGGTACTTATCCACTCACTCCCTCTATCTTTATTCAGACATCACTCTCTCTCTCTCCCTCCCTCTTCTTTCCTCATCTGCTACATAGTGGATATCCCAGCTGTCTCTTTAGCGAGTTGATTGGTTGCTAGTGGCCTTTAGCTTGCGGCTATATGGCTAACGCTAGGAGTCTCAGGCTGCGCTGGCCCCTCTCCAACACTAGCAAGTTAGCCTTTAGCGCACGGCTAAGCTAATTCTAGCTATCACAGACTCTTGTTGGCTTATATCCAGTGCTAGCAGGTGAGCTGCATTAGCTCCCAGACAGACAGGAGTTGGCTGAGAGCTACCGCCAAGAGTCTTCAGGCTGGCTGGGCGGCATCAAAGGGCCTCAGGCCTAGAGAGAGACAGACAGCCCTGGCCCCTTCCCAGCCCTAACCAGCTGCTCTATCAGTGTGGCAGGTAGCCTAGTGGTCAGAGTGTTGGGCCAGTAACAGAAAGGTTACTGGATCGAATCCCCAAGGTGAAAACCTGTCGATGTGTCCTTGATGTAAGGCACTTAACCCTAATTTGCTCCAGGGGTGCTGTCCCTGTAGGTAGGCCATAATTGTAAATATGAATTTGTTCTTAACTGACTTGCCTAGTTAAATAAAGGTTAAAAAATAAATAAAGAATCTAGTCTAACATATAGGGGTCTTTCTATAAAATCCTGGATCTAGCGGTTGTACAGTTTTTTGTATAGAGATCTCAGAAATGCAGTGTAACTATGTAACATTTCATGTCTCCTTATGTTACGGGGTTGAAACAGTTTTCATGGACACATAAATCCAAAATGATGTAGGCCTATGCGATTGCAAAATCGAATGCTTCTAACCAAAAGTGTCACCTTACCTTACTTAAAACCTAATTCCTAGCTGTCATTAACGTGGTTCTTAAATAATTATGCATAATACTTGGATGTGCATTTGGTGTCCAGCTGATTAGTTACGCATTATATTTTCACACATCATCATCTGATCAAAAATGTTTATGTTTAATTTACAATCTGTAGAAACTATGAGAATAGAAAAGGTTCAGAACTTTTGTGAAACATCACAGCACAGTTGAAAAATCTGGATGATGTTCAGAAGAAATCAAATCTGGATGGTGTTCAGAAATAGATGGGAGGTGTTGAGTGGCGCTGAAGGGTGACAAAAAAAAACAAGATAACTATTGTAAAATATACTGTCTGTATAATGTGTATAGTATGTATAAGCTAGAAGTAGAAGTACTGGAAGTACTGGAATGGGCTCCCAAGTGTTCAGTGGTCTAAGACACTGCATCTCAGTGCTAGAGGCGTCACTACAGACAACCTGGTTTGAGTCCAGACTGTATCACAACCAGCCGTGATTGGGAGTCCCATGGGGCGGCGCACAATTGGCCCAGCGTTGTAGGTGTAAGCCATCACTGTAAATAAGAATTTGTTCTTCACTGACTTGCCTAGTTAAATACATTTTTAAAAATTATAATAAGGGGGTGGTGAAGTTATGGGACAATAATAAAGGGAAAATATATATACACTACTGTTGAAAAGTTTGGGTCATTTAGAAATGAACACATACATGAAATTAGTTGCTAAATTAATAGGAAATATAGTCAAGATGTTGACTATGGTTATAAATAATGATTTTGAATTTAAATAATAATTGTGTCTTTCAAACTTTGCTTTCGTCAAAGAATCATCCATTTGCAGCAATTACAGCCTTGCAGACCTTTGGCATTCTAGTTGTCAATTTCCTGAGGTAATCTGAAGAGATTTCACCCCGTGCTTGATGGGCACTTCTTACGTACCATATGATCAAGCTGCTCCCACAACAGCTCAATAGGGTTGAGAACTGGTGACTGTGCTGGCCACTCCATTATAGACAGAGTACCAGCTGACTGCTTAAATAGTTCTTGCATAGTTTGGAGCTGTGCTTTGGGTCATTGTCCTGTTGTAGGAGGAAAATGGGTCCAATTAAGCGCCGTCCACAGGGTATGGCATGGCGTTGCAAAATGGAGTGATAGCCTTCCTTCTTCAAGATCCCTTTTACCCTGTACAACTCTCCCACTTTACCACCACCAAAGCACCCCAGACCATCACATTGCCTCCACCATGCTTGACAGAAGGCGTCAAGCACTACTCCAGCATCTTTTCATTTGGTCTGCGTCTCACGAATGTTCTTCTTTGTGATTCTTTGTGATTCTCCCTCAAACTTAGATTTGTCTATGCATAACACTTTTTTCCTTGTGAGGCGTCTGTTTCTCAAACAAGACACTCTAATGTACTTGTCCTCTTTCTCAGTACTTGTCCTCTTTCTTTGCCAGTTTGCGCTGTTCTGTGAAGGAAGTAGTACACAGCACTGTACGAGATCTTCAGTTTCTTGGCAATTTCTCACATGGAATCGCCTTCATTTCTCAGAACAAGAATAGACTGACGAGTTTCAGAAGTAAGTTATTTGTTTCTGGCCATTTTGAGCCTGTAATCGAACCCACGTAATCAAACCCACAAATACTGATGCTCCAGATACTCTACTAGTCTAAAGAAGGCCCGTTTTATTGCTTCTTTAAACAGTTTTCAGCTGTGCTAACATAATTGCAAAAGGGTTTTCTAATGATCAATTAGCCTTTTAAAATGATAAACTTGGATCAGCTAACACAACGTACTATTGGAACACAGGAGTGATGGTTGCTGATAATGGGCTTGTGTACGCCTATGTAGATATTACACAAAAAATCTGCCGTTTCCAGCTACAATAGTCATTTACAACATTAACAATGTCTACACTGTATTTCTGATCAATTTGATGATATTTTAATGGACAAAAAATTTGCCTTTCTTTCAAAACCAAGGACATTTCTATGTGACCCAAAACTTTTGAACGGTAGTGTATATTTATATATATTTACAAAACAAATATATGGGGGATTGTAAATTATGCAGGCAATTACATAGATCGAAGCCACAATCTATCTGCAATATTTAAGCTGATCTACCCCCTAAAAAAATATTATTTGCGAGGAATATCTAAAATATTTTGGTGTCTCATTTTGGTGTCTCAAGTTTATGTTTTCATATGTTATTGTGCAGAGTCTACTGTGAGTAATTTTTTAGGATAGACTAACACTCAAAGCTATTCCTATTAATTATTCTAGAGATAATGACAACAATATGACGTTTTGTTTTCCATGTTTAACCTGCAATTTTAAACAATACAAGGGCTTGAAATAGCCTACTTGAACTTGAATTGGGAGCTCAGAAATGTAAGTACTGGAATAGGCCTACCTTGAACATCAGACATTTCCTCAATCCTTGTAATTATTGTAGCCAATTTATAAGTTCTCCTGCTCCCTTATAATTATCAGTGATTACATTTTTTATCTGTTTTTTTTAGAGATATGGCAATTTTTTGTTTGATTATAGCCGCTTCAATTGAAGGGTGTTGTGCTACTCTGTTGCAGTAAAACCATTTGCGGTTATTATGAAGACGACAACATCTGTTGCCTTCAACTTGGCTTTCCATACAAATCCTTCCATTAAAAAAACAACCTGGTTTTTGGTCACATTCTCAATATAAAAACAGCAATGGTGAGATTCAAATGGTGAGATAAATGCTACCGCTATTCATGGCTTTATTATGTGTCTGCATTGGCCACACAGGCTACAGAAAAATCACCATGCTTGCATCCAATCAATTTAGTCAGGCAATGTCCACATTATTCTTATTTTTGCATGCTTTTTTGTGGGGGGGCGGGTTCTATACTATGCCCTATATGTACAATTATATAAATCATACAATTGTATAACATTGAGGTAATTGAAAATTACAATGAAGTGCTTGCTTGAAAATGTCCCTGAAAGTCCTTGAATTTGACTTGCCAATGTCTTTATGAACCCTGTTTAAAGGATGTATAGTCCTAGGCCTATGTTGTTGTATAGTGGAGTTACGGGCCAATTGCATATATTAACTTTTATTTCTCTAAATACACATTATTCAAAAGACCAATAGGCTTTACTCCTTCTAGGAACTACATACAGCTCACAGCCTACAATGCCAATCAGACAGTTGGAGTGGAGTGTGTGAGAATCACATTTTCAGCTGAACCTCCAGTCTAATAATAGTTCCCACTGTGTCTCCCCTCCCCTCCCCTCCCCTCGTCTCCTCCTCGTCTCCCTGCCCCTTGTCTCCCCTCCCCTCCCTTGCCTCTCCTATAGGTGAGGAGACTTGTGAGGAGACACGTTTAATTGCGAACCGTCACAATAATAATCTACTGTAGATAAAGGACAATTCAATTATCAAGGACAGGGACCGACCTGACAGAGAGTGGAGAGGAGAGAGAGACAGAGGAGAGTAGGGATAGAGAGAGAGAAGTAGAGGAGGAGGGAGAGGGAAAAGGGGCCAGCTAGAAGAGGAGTGTGCTTTGAACTGAAGGAGACAATAATAAAAAGTTGATATTAAAAAAGCACGCGGATTGAGGTACAACCTACAGTCTGGACTGGCCATATGGTGCTCGGGCTTTCTGAGCATGTGTGTGTGTGTGTGTGTGTCCACGTGTGAGTGTGTGTGAGATTGTGGTTCTTTGAAGACAAAGTCCCTGTTTGCCGAGCCCATAAAGATTAGAGCTCTCAGTCAGGTGGGCTTAGGAGCCATAGGTAAACACACCACATTCTGTACCGATGAGATCGCTCCGTGTGTGTGTGTGTGTATGAGTGTGTGTGTGTGAGTGACCCAGGCAAACATACACTCCTTCCTCAACCCCGACCCCTCTTTTTAGAGTGCAGTAAGTGATTTACCAGTCTACCCTGTAGACTGCTAAAAGCCCAGCTAGCACATTTGGTTCCTTGGAAGTTGTGGTGAACCTTACATTTCTTCCTGGAAGGTTTTATTAAAGAGAACGTAAATTAAAGGTTATTTGAAGATAATTAATTAACGTTCTGAGACGTTCTTTCAATAAGACTTTTAATAATACTACCGGCTTAGGTTAACTGTTTTGAACTCCAAGCACAGATAGGACACATGGAAATGAATCATGCAAACATATATAACTTTTTGTAGTACGGTGTCAGTGAATTATCCATGGAATTAGTCCACTGCACCACCAGGATGGAGCTAGCATGCCATACAAAGCTGTTAATTTTTGTCTATTCAAACAGACCCCATTTCAATGAAAACAAGCACTCATTAAGATCAGGTGTGGCCAGTTAGTGGGCGCAGCCAACATACCTGAACTAACTTAAGATAGAGGCCTCCCGAGTGGCGCAGCGGTCTAAGATAATGCATCGCAGTGTTGGGGTTCGATCCCAGGCGGGGTCACAGTGACCGGGAGTCCCATGGGGTGGCGCACAATTGGCCTAGCGTCTTCCGGGTTAGGGGAAGGTTTAGCCGGTGGGTGGGCTTTACTTGGCTCATTGTGCTCTAGCGACTCCTTGTGGTGTGCTGGGCACCTGCAGGCTGACTTTGGTCGTCAGTTGATTGGTGTTTCCTCTGACACATTGGTGCTTCTGGGTTAAGCAAGCAGGTGTTAAGAAGCACAGCTTGTTTCAGAGGACGCATGACTCGACCTTTGCCTCTCCCGAGCTCATTGTGGAGTTGCAGCGATGAGACAAGATCATAATCATGAAAAGGGGGATAAAAATTACCAAAAAATATATTGAAAAAAAGATAGAGGATAGAGAGAGTTTTGTTGATGCTGAGAATGGAATGTATATGTTTTAAATCATATTCTTAGAACGTTACCAATGTTTTCTTGTGTTTTTTATGGAAAGAAGAACATTGTTTCTTAATGCTCTCTGAACGTTCTGAAAACATTACTTTAAATATAACCATGAGGAAACCTGCTGAAAACGTTATTGTGAAGTACTGAAATTCTCACTTAAGAAACATATGGTTCTCAGAACGTTATGTGCTAGCTGGGTATCCTACAACATTCCCAGAATGTTGTGGGAAGGATGTATGCACAATAACCATAGGACAACCACACTCTCACCAAACTCTAAGAAACATACTATACGGTTCTCAGAACGTTATGTGCTAGCTGGGAATGGAGCTCTCCACATACACACACACACACACACACACACAAACACATACACACATTAATGCACACACACAGCTACACACGAACACAGAGAGACAAATATTTGGAGAAGGAGCAGGCCTCTCACACACCTCATTTATCTTAGGTAAAATCACGAGTCCTACACTCTGAAGAATTGAGGGTTATTAGTGTGAGCGTACGTTTGTGTGTTGTGTGTGTGTAATGTATGTGTGCGTGAGGAATAAGGGTCAAGATATCGGCCGGTTGAACATCCTCTTGTGATCATAAGGATAAATAATCCCCTCTGTCTCCCCCTCTCTCACCCACCCTCTTTCTCCAGTATTAGGGGGTAATAGCAGGGTAAGGGCAGGCTATGACAGTCCACAGTGTTAATACCCAGATTGTATTAAACATGGCAGAACAGAGGTTAGGGAGGGGGGAAGAGAAGGGGAGAGAGAGAGAACAGAAGTTAGGGAGGGGGGAAGAGAAGGGGAGAGAGAGAGAACAGTGGTTAGGGACGGGGGAAGAGAAGGGGAGAGAGAGAGAACAGAGGTTAGGGAGGGGGGAAGAGAAGGGGAGAGAGAGAGAACAGAGGTGGTTTCTTTATTACCATCAGAAACCAGCTAGCGCGCCGCTGAGCAATTAGCAGCTAGGCCCTAAGAGACGCCTTTATTAGAATGACCTTCAGATGGAGAGAGACAGAGAGAGAGAGAGAGAGAGAGAGAGAGATGATAGATAGATAGATAGATAGATAGATAGATAGATAGATAGATAGATAGATAGATAGATAGATAGATAGATAGATAGATAGATAGATAGATAGATAGATAGATAGATAGATAGATAGATAGATAGATAGATAGATAGATAGATAGATAGATAGATAGATAGATAGATAGATAGATAGATAGATAGATAGATAGATAGATAGATAGATAGATAGATAGATAGATAGATAGATAGATAGATAGATAGATAGATAGATAGATAGATAGATAGATAGATAGATAGATAGATAGATAGATAGATAGATAGATAGATAGATAGATAGATAGATAGATAGATAGATAGATAGATAGATAGATAGATAGATAGATAGATAGATATATAGATAGATAGATAGATAGATAGATAGATAGATAGATAGATAGATAGATAGATAGATAGATAGATAAGAGGGGGATGGGGACAGGTGGGTGAGTTAGGAGGATGACTATACGGGTGGGAGAGTGGGCAGAGAGGGGGGAAGAAGAGAGGGATGATGGCTGAGAAAGAGGAGTCAGCTGGTCTGAGGAGAGAGGGTGGTGTGATAGTGAAAACGAGGAGAGGTTAAACGGACGGACACGTGGTACTCAATCAAAACTGTTATTCAGATCTCTGCTGTGCCAAAACAAAATTATTATTATTACACTGTAAAAATTAAGAGTGATAAAAAAGAGAGGGAAGCAAGAAAGCAATAAAGGAAGTGTGTGTGTGTGTGTATCCCAGCATTGGAGAGTGACAGGTGTCACATGAATCAAAAGACTGACAGCAGATGGGTGGTACTTAAGCATCCTGCATTAGAGTGGCTCGCTCCCATCGCCTGTGTGTGTGTGTGTGTGTGTGTGTGTGTGTGTGTGTGTGTGTGTCTGTGTGTGTGTGTGTGTGTGTGTGTCTGTGTGTGTGTGTGTGTGTGTGTGTGTGTGTGTGTGTGTGTGTGTGTGTGTGTGTGTGTGTGTGTGTGTGTGTGTGTGTGTGTGTGTGTGTGTGTGTGTGTGTGTGTGTGTGTGTGTGTGTGTGTGTGTATATGTGTCACTCCTGTCAAAGTGTGTTTGGTTTTGTTTATCTCTGAAGAAAGCTCTCACCACTTTAAGTTATAAAATAGAAGGCTTTAAACCAAACTGAATCCCTCCTTTGTTTCAGGGTTAAACATCTGCCTGCTTGTTGTCAAAGTAACTGTCACATTAAATGTGCTTTTCTAAATGTTGTCACAGCCTTTCATATATTCAACATATCTCTCCATGTGGATTAAACAGTGTGATATGATATTTTCCCCAGTCCAATACAAGGTTTGCTGTATGAATGGATCACTTGTGTGGAACGTTGAGTTAGCCTTCTCTCAGCCTTGTGGAGTCATCAGATCCTTGCTCCTGAAATTACTACATCCCTCTGTAAATATTGACCTGGATATCCTACACATTCCACTGTGGCAACTCTATAAACTCAATTACACAGATGAATCAACCTTTCATTATTTGTGTAGGAATACTATGTACGATTCTGGACATTTAGCTTTTTTTTTCATTGTGGAAACAAGGCTGTACTCAGCTATATTAATTAATGTAATTGTCCAATGCCTGAGGCAAAAACAGATTTTTATTTACCAAATCAAAATGGTTACGAGGTAGTTAAAACAAACACACAGATTTAATTTCACCTGGAAACGGGCTGAAAACTGACTTCATAAAGTGCTGAAGTGGGATTTAAAAAACAAGGACGTAAAATGTTTTAATAAATGGACATGATATAATTTTATACATCTGCTTTCAAGTCGGACACTTTGCATTTCCCAGTTAATTAACAGATTGGATCAGAGAGGGTTTAATCAAATATAATTGAATAAGTCCGTAATAAAAACAGGCCAGACTTTAAAGGAGACATGCGGGGAAAATGATAGCATGTCCACTTTTCAAATTAATTGAATTTTAGTACTTTTGAACTTGGTCCAAGGCATCACTGCATTAATTAATTCACGAACCATATCCAAAAAGTGGCAGAACAAGATGACCCCCCCCCTCCCACTCACACACATATACACACACACTATTTTCCTCCGTTTTTTACACCTCAAAAGGGGAAAACCAGAACAACCAGACATACTCAGTAGTGACAGTATACATTATTATTCTGGTAATTGTTAGTTTTCTGTGATTCCTTTTCTCTTTTCTCCATGTTTTTGTCTTTTGGGGCAAAACTAAAATATTAATACTTTCTAAGGCTGTTCTCATTGCATAAAAAAAAAAGTATCTTTTATAATCTAGAAGAGAAAGAAAATCTTTGTTAAAGTGACAGGCATGCTAATTAATAGGAGTAGAGTGAACACGGAGAGAAGTATTACTAATTTGAAACATACTAATATTAATAGAATAATTGATGGTGCAATATAAATAAATTAATAGAGTAATTCGTTTGAAAAAGGGATGCCTTCAATTCAATAGAGAAAGGACATTAATTTCCCAGCTGAGGCCTTTATCACAAGAAACAAGGGATGAAGGGAGGAAAGACAAACTAAACATGCACTGTTTCACTGTTAAAAAACATTCATATTCAACTTTGCTAATTCCAAATTCACCAAAAACAACTTATATTGCATGTCTTGTTATTTTCATTTCCACTTACGAAAAAAGTATTGTGAGGAGGAAATTGCGGCCACGCTGTGAAACGTTGGTTTAGTTAGTATTTCAATCAGAACCTCACACCCATCCTCTTCACCCCAATAATTTACCATAACGCGACGGGAGAGAGAGGGGGAGAGAAAAAGAGAGCGAATGATAGAGAGAAAGAGGAGTGGACTATGTCATTACTGTCCTTATTACTCCTTATTAAAATACCCACATCACAAAGAAATACCACCGCAAACCATGTGTGTGTGAGCGTGTGTGCATACACACGCACGCCACACACACACACACACACTCACACGCGCCTGTCCGTATGCAAAAGTGACAAAAAATAACAATATAATTGGAGAAATGTACGCAGTAATAATAGGTATTCACAAAATGATAATTCATATTAAAAAAGGGAGCATAAAGTCAGCCTCATTTGCATGTTTTAGATTATATGCATTTCAAAAGTAATTTCCGCGGGGCATATGAATGACATTAATTCCCGCGCGGGTTCTGCTATAGACCTCAAACTATCAAACACTCAAACATTTAAACAGATGAAAAAAAGCGGCTGGCGCATTGGCAAGAGGAGATTTCAAGGTTAAAGTGATTTTTAAAGTTCTGTCTTGGTTTGTTTAAAGTTGCTCCTCGCCTAGTTAAGAGTTCCATTAACTGGGAGTCGGGCTGAGGCTTGGTTTAAACTGTGCTCTGTGTGTATGTGTTTCCCTCTGTACCAGCTAGAGAGAGACACTTCTCCTCTTAACCACCTCCATTTCCTCAGTAATAACCCTGGCTAACTATGTAGGACTCTCCAGTGTGACTCACACAGTGCTGGATGTGTGTGGACCTGCTGCCCTGCTTTACTGGAAAACCACATTACAAATTGAAAGCCCATTATAGACCAAGACTAGACCTGACTAAACCGAGACTAAACCCAGGCACTGGCCCTGAGGGTCTACAGATAGGAAGATGACTGCATGAGACATGATGAAGAGAAGGAGAAATAGTAGAGGAAAGAGGAGGAGAAGAAAAGGAGGAAAGAGAAAGAATGAACCAAAAAGGAGAGATGAAGAGATGAAGACAAAAAGAATGAGTGAGTGTGTATAAGGGTACGGATCTCTTTTTACCAGGGTCCGTTAGGATAGAGAGAGAAGAAGACAGAGGAAGACCCCAGGGCAGGAAACAGTGTGAATGTGTGCCTGGCTGCAGTGGAAAACGGGCCACAGACACACAGCACAGCACTCCACATTCTTCTCCTATTAGAGAATCTGCTCTCCAGCCATACTGACTCATTACTGTGTGTGTGTGTGTGTGTGTGTGTGTGTGTGTGTGTGTGTGTGTGTGTGTGTGTGTGTGTGTGTGTGTGTGTGTGTGTGTGTGTGTGTGTGTGTGTGTGTGTGGAGTCAGGCGTATATCGAAGCGACCAGACAGCACACACCATCAAGATGTCCCCCACCTGTTAGTCTAAGTTAGTCTTGGCCCACACACAAAGTGGGGAGAGTTGGGAGGAGGGGGTGGGAGAGAGAGTACAGAACAGACTAGACAAAACAAACAAGAGAAAACACACCAGGATGCATGCTGTTGTTTGTGGTTTGTGTTACATGTGTAATCACGGCGACCAGCTGGGAATATGGAAGTGGATGGTGACCTCGTTAAGAATAGATGGCTGCTAAAAGACTGCTTCACTCAGATACTGTAACACTTTGCTCCACAGACAATTATAACAACCACAACTAAACACATACACAGTCTCACACACAAACAACCGCAGCCCAAAGTAAACACAGACACACACGCGTGAGTTAAGTGGCTAGGCGCTAAACAACAGTAGAAAACATGCATGGTCCTCTCTTTTACAGGTCTTCTGTCTTCTGCCTATAGGAGGACAGATATTTTTATTGAACCTTTATTTAACTAGGCAAGTGAGTTAAGAACAAATTCTTATTTACAATGTCGGCCTACCTCGGCCAAACCTGGACGACGCTGGGACAATTGTGCGCCGCCCTATGGGACTCTCCCAATCACGGCCGGATGTGATACAGCCTGGCTAAATAGAGGGTACATAGAGAACGATAATTCAAGAGGAGAAAGATTGGGCTTTTGTAGCATTAACTGGTCTCCCTCTTTGCCTCCTTCCTCCCATCCCTCCCTCTTTCCTTCTCCCTCAATTGTTCTCTCTCTCCCTCCCTCTATCTCCCTCCCTCTCTCTCCCTCCCTCTCTGTCACTCCGTCCCCCCTGCTCCTCTTTTGTCTGTGGTGTCTAAGCACTCTCAGTAATGAGGAGCGTTTCGGTTAGCAGACATCAGAAGAGAGAGAGAGAGATGGAGAGAGCGAGAGGGGGGAGGAGGGGAGAGGAGAGGAAAGAGTGAGTATCTAGGGGCAGTAAAAGTGGGCTAATTGGGGCCTGGGAAACGTGTTTTTTTTTCTTCCTCTTTCTTTCTCCCAGCAAGTCACTGCAGATCTGTTCATCTCAACCACACCAGGAGTCACTGCAGATCTGTTCATCTCAACCACACCAGGAGTCACTGCAGATCTGTTCATCTCAACCACACCAGGAGTCACTGCAGATCTGTTCATCTCAACCATACCAGGAGGAAAGAAAAGAGGATTATATTCTTAAAACACAATTCATGACGGGGTGAAAGATGCCTTGACACCCACCCAACTGTGCGCACACACACAACAAGAGTTCCAAACAGCTATACAAGAGCATTACATCTGTTAGCGGAGATTAGCAGTTCATGATGTCAGATCTGACAGTGACACAAACTGCAGTAATAACTGCTCTATGTAAAGACACAGGAGATAAGCTGCTTGGAGCTAGCCTAGCATACCCTCACATCACATTCATGTGACTCTAAACCAAGGCAAAGCACCACCTCACTATGCGATAACAATGCAATGCTAAATACAGAGCATTAACTGAGAAACTAACACACATAAGAAACTAACATGGCAGATCAATGTTATGAGCAATTTGGACAAACTGCTGCTAAATACACACCTCCCCTTGGCTCAGATCGTTAAGCTAATGGAGGAGTCTGCTGTGGCCTCTGAGGCTCTACTGACCAAACAGGCCCCTGAGGTTTACACCCCTCTCTCTCGCTCTCTCACTCTCTCTATCTCTCACTCCATCCCTCCATCCAGGGGTTACATCGACCTCTGCATTTTCAATTAAAAACTGTGATTTCTTATTGTTGGATGTAGGAGGGCTTGTGTTCTGTATGCATGTGAAAGTGCACATGGGCATGCATGTGGGTGAAATACACAGCTTGATCGTTTCAAGCCTGTGATATACTGAGGGTGTGGAAAAGGGAGGAGGGGGAGAGAGAGGTATAGAGAGGGGGTAATCTCTCTCTCTATAAAAGTGTCTGGTATCCCTCACAACAATCCTCTGACTTCTAATTCTGCTCTTCCCTTCATCCGTCTTCTTTAATGACAGTGAAAAAACACGGGATGAAAAAATAGTGATGGAAAAAACGTATTTATCATTTATAATTTCGGATTGTTTACCTTTATAGATTTTTACATCTCCTTTTCCTGGAAGCGCTGTGCTCT
>CM042410.1:17971684-17984184 GCA_023634145.1 Thymallus thymallus | reverse complement strand
CAGACTACCTCACTGCCCAGTATTTGTGGTAGCAGAACGCAGCTGGTAACATCTGGATGCATTTTAGCTGTGTTTACATTTCCAAAACGATGAAAAAATAGACACACACACACACACACACACATACACACACACACAAACACACAGTCTGAAAAACAGTGCAGGTGCCAGAAGAGTAATAAATAAAGGAGCAGGTCACAAAAGGAGATTGTTTAAACTCTAACGCTGTCTGCTCCTGGAGCAAACCCCCACACACGCACAACACTCTCACACAACACACACTAGTCATTCCTCCCCATCGCCCTGCACCAGCACGCCTTTCACCAACACACACTAGTCATTCCTCCCCATCGCCCTGCACCAGGTCGCCTTTCACCAACACACACTAGTCATTCCTCCCCATCGCCCTGCAGCAGCACGCCTTTCACCAACACACACTAGTCATTCCTCCCCATCGCCCTGCACCAGCACGCCTTTCACCAACACACACTAGTCATTCCTCCCCATCGCCCTGCACCAGGTCGACTTTCACCAACACACACTAGTCATTCCTCCGCATCGCCCTGCTCCAGGTCGCCTTTCACCAACACACACTAGTCATTCCTCCCCATCGCCCTGCACCAGGTCGCCTTTCACCAACACACACTAGTCATTCCTCCCCATCGCCCTGCAGCAGCACGCCTTTCACCAACACACACTAGTCATTCCTCCCCATCGCCCTGCTCCAGGTCGCCTTTCACCAACACACACTAGTCATTTCTCCCCATCGCCCTGCACCAGCACGCCTTTCACAAACACACATGGCGCCACAGCCCTGCTCCAGCAATGACTTAGGAAAACTGGAGCGCAGCAAAAATATGAACCAGCACAGGGCTGGAGAAGAGAGGAGAGAGGGAGGGGAGGGAGGAGGGAAAGAAATGAAGAAAACGAGAGAGAGAGAGATCAATTAAGAAGACAATGGGCAGAGGTATGGAAGGTTTGGTGTGGGACATGTGATGGAGTTGTGAGTGTTGGCAGAGGTCTTTGTGTGTCTATCCCTCTCTTTACCTCTCTACACCTCTCTCTCTCTCTCTCTCTCTCTCTCTCTCTCTTTCTCTCTTTCTCTCTTTCTCTCTTTACCTCTCTCTCTGTGTCTCTCTCTGTGTCTCTCTCTGTGTCTCTCTCTTTCTCTCTTTACCCCTCTCTCTCTCTCTGTGTCTCTCTCTGTCTCTCTCTCTGTCTCTCTCTCTGTGTCTCTCTCTGTGTCTCTCTCTGTGTCGCTCTCTCTATGTCTCTATGTCTCTCTCTCTCTCTCTCCACCCGCCGTTCTATGTTTCCTCTCCCTGCAGAGTGTGTTGAGACAGACCAACCAATACTGCCATGCTGTTAACTGGGGCTGGCTAGGTAAAAATCTGAGTTTTTCAACTTGTTCAGTACTACCACCCCACCCACAGACCATTACTACTACTCTACCACCCCACCCACAGACCATTACTACTACTCTATCACCCCACCCACAGACCATTACTACTACTCTACCACCCCACCCACAGACCATTACTACTACTCTATCACCCCACCCACAGACCATTACTACTACTCTACCACCCCACCCACAGACCATTACTACTACTCTACCACCCCACCCACAGACCATTACTACTACTCTACCACCCCACCCACAGACCATTACTACTACTCTACCACCCCACCCACAGACCATTACTACTACTCTACCACCCCACCCACAGACCATTACTACTACTCTACCACCCCACCCACAGACCATTACTACTACTCTACCACCCCACCCACAGACCATTACTACTACTCTACCACCCCACCCACAGACCATTACTACTACTCTACCACCCCACCCACAGACCATTACTACTACTCTACCACCCCACCCACAGACCATTACTACTACTCTATCACCCCACCCACAGACCCGCTTATCACATCACCCAACAACCACTCTTACACATCCACTAACCCATGCAAACACATCACACACGCACACACACATGCACGCACACACACACACACACACACATGCACGCACGCACGCACGCACACACACACACACACACACACTGTACATTCACACACACACACACACAATTTGTCTTCTCTTAAATAAAGAAAAGACAAAAACAGTTGGATTTTGTTCAGCCTAATCAAAACAGACACAGAATAGCCCTTTTGGACTGACGTCATCTAACCCCAATACAGGTTCTGGGACCCAACAAGGCCTGGTCAGTGCTGTGTAGGATGTAATTTCAGTGATTGATTATAATTTACCCGTGTAAGATGAAACCAAGAAGGCCAACAAGAGTGACCCCCTAGATCAAAACCAAACCAGCAATACTGGGGGTGGGGTATCACACAGACACATCCACACAAACACACACTCCAAGCACGCTTTGTTTAGCCAGTTCCAGTTTATCCTAAGCAAGCTCTGTTCAATAGCTTGATACATGTCCATTTGGAGGAGAAAAACAAATCTATGTGTCATATAGTCCATGTGTTTGTAAACCAGCGTAGTGAGCTGTGAGGGTCACACCAAAGGTCAGCCAATTAAAAATAAATGTGAATTTGAATGCACTACACAAAGTGTCCTTGGGATCACAGTAATCCACTCAGGTATTCCCTTTTCCCATGGCTTACCCTCACCCCTGACACACACACACACAAGGGAGATTAATAGAGAGATCCCGTGGCACAGGGAGACTTCTGATGGGTTTAACATCAGGAAAGATTGTTACTAAAAGGTGGTGAGTCACTCCTGAGAAAAAACACACCGCCGCTTAAGTCAGACGGGCCGATCACATGACTACAGTACAGACCCATGGGAAACCAATGCAGTCACGTCTACCACAATCTAATCTTTACATTTAGTTATATTGTATAAATGGTTAATAAGACTTTATATACTTATTTCCTCATATCAAGTTTATAGTAAACTGTTATAACTCATTGGTAGATATAGTGTGATAGTATTAACAGTGTATAAACTAAGCGCCTTTAAAACCCTTAACCCCATAAAGTATGCCTTCAAGGGTTACCAAATGTAATAATGTTTTTAGAACTTTTACTGATACCGCTTAGAATTTAGATCAGCTGTTAGAGGTTCCAAGTGATCAGGTATGTACTTAAGCATGTGTATCTCATTCAGGATACAAGACAATCACTGTGAAATAAAGCAACCCTATTAAGAGCAGTTTACGCTGAAGGTGACAGAAGAAATTAATTGAGCTAAACTATTAAGACCTGTTTCCTTCAACCCACTGTAGGATTTACACCCAACTAATTAGCATGCTCCATTTTCTCTAATAATAATAACTTAATAGGTTAGAATTCATTCCCATATTCACATGTTCATTTCTGTCTGATTCTCAACACTGAAAACCACTTTTCTTCTAATGCAATTTCACATCCAGAACTCTCACACAAGAGAACAAATCATTTCATGTGGTGTCAGGATTGAAACACACAAAGGGGGATGATGGTAATAAAAAGGTAAAACGTATTCACTCTGTTGCGTTGGCGTTTCAAGAAAGCGGAGTTAAATATGTTAAAGACGTTTTCTGTCACAGTTTTGGTCATGAGGTGTTTCTGGGTAATTAAAAGCTAATTGTGGAGCGTATTTGCTTCTTCCACACAGGGCACAGACATCAGTTCAATGTCTAGTTTTGTATTACATTTGGTTGAGTTGTCAACTAAAGTGAATTTAAGGTGAAATCAACAAAAAAAATCACAATGTCATTGGATTTAGGTGAAAAGACGAAATGCCCTTATGTTGATGACTTTTAGGAAATCCAATCAGTTTCGAAACAAGCAACCTTTCGGTTTACTGGGCCAATGCTCTTAACCACTAGGCTACCTGACGCCGATATCTATAAATTGTGGCGTTCAAATTGAGGTTACATCTCCCATTTATGTATGCTTACACACAAATGCAAAAGGAGAATTGGTGAATCTGTTGCAAACAGTTAACTTGAATTAATCTGACACCTACTGTTTCGATGACCCTTTTTACTCACCCGTGGTGTAAAAGTCCCTCCAGCTACATAAGCGAACACTACTGAGTCTTGAGGTACCAACACTACAAGCAGAAATACATCTTTAAACACATCCCTCCCTTCTCTCTCTCCTCTTTATCTCCTTTCAGTTGCTCTGTCCCTTCTCCCACAGTGAAAGGGGCACGTTAGACAGGCACAGAAAAGGAGTCAATATCCTCAGGAGGCCTGAGAGGATTAGAAGATTTCACTTTTTCTCTGCCCATGGAGTGGGTTAACACACAACCTATATTACAGTCTCAACAATACATACACTGGTGGTCTCCAGGGCTTCAGCGGAGCTACTGTCTGGGACATCTCATGGCTTACACACACCGCTGCCTGCACAGCACACACACACTCCCCATTGGTCCCTCATCCATAGCGAGCGTGGGCCCTGGAGATGCTGTCAAACATTTTAGACCAATAACTCATCATGTCCAGGCCTAACACGCGTTTGAAATTTGTACCACAAGAAAATCATCTCCAATTTCAAAAGTGATGCTAGTAAATATACATTCACAGTTGGAACTGGGTGACACTCAAACACACACAAAATAGTCACACACACAGCCCTGTGTCTCGGTGCCACTCTGTGAAGTCTATTGAGTGTGGTGGTTTTCTATTAAAACTAGAGAGAGGTGCAGGAGAAACGGAAAGAGGAGTTCACATTATCTAAGAGAATTCCAATTAACACTCTCCCCCACAGTAATTAGCTATTAAAATAGCTAATGGACAAACCCAAAACCCCAACGAGACGCCACCGCAACGCAGCTTAATAATTAATTCTACTATCACAACCATCTCCCGCATAAAGGAACGTGATAATACATTTGATGGAATGGAAAGAAGGAACAAAAGGAATGTTAAAAGAGTGTAAATAAAACACTGTCCATCTGCTAGCACCAAGCTTAAGCCCCTTCTGCTTTTGTTCTTCTCTCATCCATTCATTCTCTCATTCTGTTATTCTGTCCTTTCTCCCCGTGGCTGTCTGACAGAGAGAAAAGGAGGGAGGGAGGGAGGGAGGGAGAAAGACCCCCTCAAATAGAGCTAATTAATAGATAGCAAGTCATTGTCATACACGTTTCCAAACACATAAATACAAACTTTTGCACACAAAAACAAACATAGCATTAATTTACTTCATGTTTATTAAAGGGGAAGCTGAGGTCTACACACACATTCTCCAGCTTCTCAGAGCGATAAGACTTTTATTACTACCCGTAAACGAGTCCACACCCAATTAAAGAGGCGAGAGAGAATACCAAAATTAGCTTGTTGAGCTGAGAGAGAGAGAGAGAGAGAGAAGGGGGGGGGGGGGGGGGGGGTGATATGGAGTTGTTTCTATATGGTGTATCTATGGAAATGTGTTTGATAAGTTTGTAACTAGGAGTGCAAGCTATTCTCGCTGTGACCTTTTACATAGAAGTGGTTCCTAAGCATTTTGTGTCATTGGAGACACCGGGCAGTATGGAGGATTACCTTATAGGTGGCTCAGTCATTCAGTATATAAACTACACGTAAACGTTCATTCAGGGTTCCTCTGACAAGCTACACTCACCTGGTGGTTTGTTTGAGGAAACCGGATCCGTGTATATAATTAAATGATTGTGTCAACTCTCTAATTGAGCATTGTATTTCCTCCACAAAATCTTAGTTCTTCAATACCCGAGAAATCATCATATCAATTGGCTTCTACGAACAGGACCGGCGCACAGCTAAATTGTGTGGAATCTGCTGACCTTGGGTAAAGCTGGGCTGGTAAAGAACGATTACAAAATTCAATGGGAAACGTTGAGTTGGTATTGACTTAGGTTATAGTAGGTTGATGGGAAATGATACTATTCTTAACAAGCATTTGGAGACGATAGAAGACTTAGGTTAAGATAGTTTTGTAAATAATCGTAAAACAATAGATGATCCTATCGTGGGTACAATATTAAGTCTTAGGCTGAACGTGGGTTGATAGAATTATGAGATCGTAAAACAATAGATGATCCTATTTTAGCAAGTTGACAGGCTAAAAAGGGGTAGGGTTTAAGTGAGTAAATGATGGTAGACAACTGCAAGTGTTTTGTAGTCACGTGTAGCTCAGTTGGTAGGACATGGTGCTTGCAACACCAGGGTTGTGGGTTCGTTCCACGGGGATCTAGTATGAAAATGTATCTAAGTAGCTCGGGATAAAAGCATCTGCTAAACTGACGTAAATATGTTTGATTTTTTTGAACTGTGGTCCACTCAGAAGTGTATATTTTCGATATCTACTGCATTCTAATGATAGCAATAGAGATGTGACTATGATCAGCATTAATAACTAAAACGTGTGTGAACTGTTGCAGGATAATACAAGGTTACAACAGCGATGCATTGCCGTCGTGGGTAGCAAGGGGATGTAGTATTGTGTCCATCGACATGTATTTTTCTCTGGGATTGAATGATGTATTTTCGAAATTTGGTGCATTATAGGTTAATCTTCAAATAATAGACATTTAATAAGTGTGAAGCGGATGTTGATCTTAAAAACGATCCGAGCAACATTGATTGGGTTGCTTGAAATGAAAACTATGTCTTCTAGCAATGTGAATGTAAATATGTTATTGGTTATTGATAGTTTTGGATAGACTACTTATGCCATATTTTTTGTCGCGGGTGAAAGTCATGTTCGCTGGGCTATATCGAGATGTTAGGGACTTTCTAGTAGGTCGGCATATGTCGATTGGAAAATTCTTTCACAGTTTCTTATTACTGTTGCTTGGTCATAGTTTAGGTATCACTAGTTAATGTGAGAAGGAAGGTAAGGTAATTTACAGTGATAATCTATTTCCATAATGTAGAACAGTGTCTAGTAATTAAAGTGTATTGTAGTTTAGTTTAGACTAGTATACTGATGAGATATTACCAAATTTGTGAAGGTCATGCATTTGTTAAACAACAGGTTTATATTTTGACTATATCAAAATGCAAAGGGTTGACATTATTTTATTAGGAGGTTTTAGGTGTGTTATGTTTAAAGGGACGCTGGTATAATCTGATGTGTTTTAACATTACACTAGGGGAAATTAGATTGAACTCATAAAATATAACATGAGGGTGTATTGTTACTTGGTGACAAGATACATGTTGACATGTATAAGGGTTGAGAATGGTAATTTAAGTAAACATAAACTTTTGGGTACATTAAAACAAGCAATTAATGATTTGAAGAAGAAAAGTGGAATCATCATCATGTTTTGCTGGGATTTTTTATTTTTTTTATTTGGGATTGCTGATTATGATATTGGTATAGTGAATGCTAACGGAATTGATACTTTTTAAAAATGTTTCCAAGGTTATTATTTTGGGAGAGCTATGAGTGTTATTCAGCAGTGTCCGGATTCAGCTGTGACGCTAGCAACGACATGAAAGAAGGCCTGGCAATTTTTGTTTATTTTTTCATATGGTGTGAAGGTACCCACACACAACACAATTGTTGGGGTTTTTGAAATAGATTGTTCAAGGTAATTTGCTATACTGAGTTGTAAAATGAACTTTATAGTTCATTGCTTATTTGTGATATGGTCCAAAGGAAGAAAGAGTGGGATGTCTTTTAAAAGGGTAGGATGTTTGAAGTCTAACAATTTTCATTATGGTATTATTAGGGGTAATGATTCTAATTTGATTTGGTTATTGGAAATAGTTTTGTTTTATTTTGCACCAGTGGTGGTGTTATTTTTTTCATTATTCAATTGGTGAGAATCTGAGATTTTGGATGGAAGTTTTGCACATCAAGGAATATGTAGTAATGTATTGTGTGGTTGTTATGTTTTGTTTCAATGCAAATTTCACTAGATTGTGTCTGCTGGATGTTCGAAATTACTTCCTAAGGATTGGTCCTCTAAATTCCAGATGCTATGGATCCGTGATGACGTTCACAGTTCAAATGAGCGGAGTAGAAGCCAATTTGGAAAAATAGTTTCAACAAGAGAATGTGTTGTTATCTTTTTGAGATAATAATTTATCATACAGTACATAATGTGTTTGGATTCTTATACAATTTGTATGATGGTTTTACTGATTATTTTATTTTTTTTATTTTTTATTTCACCTTTATTTAACCAGGTAGGTCAGTTGAGAACAAGTTCTCATTTGCAACTGCGACTCAGGAGTGAACTCAACTAAACTTTTGTTCTGATCTGTCTTCTCTCTCAAGGTAACTTCTTTATGCAGGGACGATTTGGAAAAAATGGTGTGGACCTGAAACCCTCTAACCGGCTGAAGAAATGGAGTTCAATATTGTAATGAACCACTTCTACCTGAATCTGAGTCAGCAAACTTGTATGCTAAGTCCAATGGGAACTGTCAAATGTTTTCTTCGTGTTCTGAGGAGTGTGACAGGAGTCCATATGGAGTGAGCATGAAGAGAGATCTGTTTTAAACTTGTCTCACGTTGATGTTAGACTGATTGGCAAATGGACAAAACATAATGTGTGTTAAAGGTAGCTGTGCAGGTGGAACATTGAAATTGGGACATTATCATGGGTCAACTTTGAACTGTGAAAGTATCTGAAGAAGAAAAAAAGAAGAAAAAAGGCAGAGTGCCGGGGTAAAAAGTTTGATCAACTGTACCTGTATTAGATTTTTTGGGTCTATACACTGCTAAGTTTATAGTAAGAATGCATTGAGATGCGGATCTGTAATTATAATCAGGATAAGAAGGTTGATGAGGATTATAGGAAGATTATAATGTATATTAATATCAATGTACATTCTGTCAGTGTTAATGTATGTTGAATTGAGGGTATTGACTATCATGGAAAGGGGATGTTTGTCTACTGAGGATGTGTTTTTGGAAAAGGATGGGTATAATTGAAAATGATGTATTCAACTGTGTTATTGAAACTGACATATTTCTATGTGGGACATATAACATATACTGTATATAAGAGAGGTTTTGTACACATGGATGTTTATAACGAATGTGAATATAGAATCATGCATAGATTTTTTACTCAGACTTAATAAATCGAGGATTGAGATGTTTGGTCATGTATGATCCAGATGACTGACAATGTATGCCTCTTGTTGATAAGTATATTAAGAATCCTGATTGGGTTCAATGATAGAAATGGAGATGGGAGTCATTTCTCTGTCATGTGGAAAATGAGACTCGAATCATATATGTATACCACTTGTGGAGAATCTATTTGTATTTTGGAAACTATGTTTGATGTGAAATATTTAGGCTATCTACAGAAATAGAAAAAAATAAAATAATGATGAAGTCATATGGAGTGTTTCTATACGGTGTATCTATGGACATGTGTTTGCTAAGTAATGGAAATGGAAAGAGAAGAATTCAAGCCTCCAATCTGTCTGTCACTCATTGGCTGTTCAGTTCCTCCACTGTTGCAGGAAAACAGATGAGCCCTTTTCCTTATTTTTTCTAATTTCTTTCTTTTTTACGGTGGCTTCTTGGCCCCACACTAACTTTATGCAGCGCCTATTAAAACAGCATGTGTACCAGCCCGCTGAAAACACACACACACACACACACACACACACACACACACACACACACACACACACTGTGTCGTGCACTTGATCGTTTCAAACTTTTAACCTCTTACCTCTGTGACATCTGAGGTGGCCAGAGACACAGAGGAGGTGGTGTGTGTGTGTAACAAATATGCTATCTCTCTGTGGTCACACAGATGACCAATACTGATGAACAACCTGATAGAGATGACTGGAGGTCTACTGTAATATTAGTGGTCTCTCTTACTGTGACCTTCCCTCTTTGAAGTGTAGCATCACAACCTTTCCAGAATATTACAATATTTAAAAATAACAAAATTTTCAGTCTGTCAATCCATCTGTGTTCCATATGCAGTGTGTTAATCCATCTGTGTTCCATATGCAGTCTGTCAATCCATCTGTGTTCCATATGCAGTCTGTCAATCCATCTGTGTTCCATATGCAGTCTGTCAATCCATCTGTGTTCCATATGTAGTCTGTCAATCCATCTGTTTTCCATATGCAGTCTGTCAGTCCATCTGTGTTCCATATGCAGTCTGTCTTCCATCTGTGTTCCATATGCAGTCTGTCAATTCATCTGTGTTCCATATGCAGTCTGTCAATCCATCTGTGTTCCATATGCAGTCAATGGCTTGCTCTCTATTATATTCCTCCAGCTGTCCACACACACACACACACACACACACACACACACACACACACACACACACACACACACGCACACACACACACACACACTCTCATACACACTCTCTCGTGAGCCCAGAGGCCAGTGTTTCTGCGTTAGCAGCAGTTTTAATATGCTGAGATACTCATCAGGAAGATTTTACACATATTTTACCAGCCTGAAACAAACACACACACACACACACACACACACACATCCTCTAAAACCGCTGCTCTCTCTCTATCACATACAGATCCCTATTTGGACAAGACAAACTGTGATAAAGTCAGTCTAACTACGCCAATCGATGAAAGTCATTTATTTACTTCACTAGGCAATTTAGTCTCCGTCTTCAGAAAGCAAGAGAGAGACAGAGAGAGAGAAAAAGGTTTGGCAGGGCTGTGTAAAGAAGGGTGTGTTAATTAATCTAGCTGTATAGTTAGATGCAGTAGGACATGTGAGGAAGTCCATAAAGAGGAGAGGGGTTAAAACATCCATTAAACCCTGAGAACAACTCAGGGAAGGACAGGTTTTCACAATGTTCCACGGTCACTATGGTCCACATTATAGAACTAGTCACATTAACATTAGTCTGTCTGATTTAATGTAATGGTGTACCCGAGAAGCCACACCACACCTATAGGCAAATCAGGTCTCTCTCTTTCTTTTTCCCTCCCTCTCTCTCTCTTTCTCCCTCTACCTCTCTCACTCTGTATTCAAATGGGTTCCGCCTAGAGAGACAGGGAGGCCTGTGGTCCTTAACTTCATTCAACGAAATAAAAGGTACTTTACTAACCCATAATGATCAATACAAACCTGCCCACTTACACCCAGCCACCCACCCACACACACACACATGCACACACACACACACACACGCACACACTTATCCCACCTCTTCAGCTGTTCATGCATATGCATGTTCTTTGAAATTCATGTGGGGGTGTGGGGCTATCACAACCCAGAGGTCAACTCATTTGTAAATCAGTATCCCAATATGTGTGTGTGTTTGTGTGTGTGTGTGTGTGTGTGTGTGTGTGTGTGTGTGTGTGTGTGTGTGTGTGTGTGTGTGTGTGTGTGTGTGTGTGTGTGTGTGTGTGTGTGTGTGTGTGTGTGTGTGTGTGTGTGTGTGTGTGTGTGTGTGTGTGTGTGTGTTTGTCTGGGTGTGTCTAGGGTGAGCTTTGGAAAGGAGTAATCATATCAGTGCCTTCATTCATTAGCTATATTTATAGAGCTCTGTCCAGCTTCTTCTCTCTACTGAGTAGTGAGGATAAAGACACATAAAGACACGTGCCTAGACTCCACTCACACAGTGTGTCACTCTGAGTTCTCCTGCCAACACTAGCTGTGACTTCTCTCGCCTCTCCAGGAGAACGCCAGGCTCCCTGACCTCTCTCTCCACTCCAGGAGAATGCCAGGCTCCCTGACTTCTCTCTCTACTCCAGGAGAACGCCAATGGAGGAGAAAGTTCGTAAAGTCGCTCGGAAAATCACTGCCGATCCAAATGTGTGTGTCAGTTAATGGGGTCCCCATAGTCCTCCATTGCACAGGATTATGGGTAGAATAAGACAAGGCGCACGCACAATGAGGTGTTGGGTTAAATGGATGTTAAATCCTGCCCAGCTCAGAGAACACACATGCGCACATGCACACACTAAGACAAAAGTCCTATCCCAGGGGTCCTCAGTGCTTCAGCTGTCCATTAGTTGTGATCTGTTGTTTGTTCTACAGCCATGGAGGGATTTTGTTAGGGCAGCCCAAGCAGGCCCCACCTCAACTACCCCCTTACAGGCCTCCCTCTACCCCTCCACCCCTCTACCCCTCTACCCATCCCTGGTATCAGTACACACAAACTAATGTCTAAAGTGGCTAAAGTAAACTAGTGGTTAAAGTAAACTAGTGGCTAAAGTAAACTAACGGCTAAAGTAAACTAATGGCTAAAGTAAACTAACGGCTAAAGTGGCTAAAGTAAACTAGTGGCTAAAGTAAACTAATGGATAAAGCGGCTAAAGTAAATTAGTGTCTAAAGTAAACTAATGGCTGAAGTAAACTAACAGCTAAAGTGGCTAGCTATTATGGCTAAAGTATCTAGCTATATTGTTATGTGTAACTGAATGAACAGTAGTGGGGAAGTCCAAATGTTTTTGAAGCATTATAAAAAAGTTACATAAAGATTATTACCTGTTGTTGTGAGGAGGATGGACAGCAGGACGGGAGAACATGGAAAGAAAAAAGAAAAGAAGAATCATTACTAAGTGAAACACACACTGATACAACAG
>CM042410.1:17796684-17969184 GCA_023634145.1 Thymallus thymallus | reverse complement strand
ACAAATACATCTAAACTGGGTTTTGAAGCTGCTTTATGATACAGTGAGTCAGGGGGAATATGGACTGAGCTTTAAGAGCTAAATCTACTCCTGAGAGGGTTAGTGGGTATAAAAGCTGTAAACTGCCTTTGAAATAAAGAAGTGCAGCATCTCTGTAGTGTTCTTGTAAAGCCTGGACCCCTGCTAGGTACAGTCCTGCTTCTACACCCTCTCTCCTCTATATACAACCACATCAGCTAGTTTAACACATCACCTACTCTACCTCCCATACAAGAGGGGTATCCTACGAAGCAAACTATATCTACTCAGGGTTTTCTAAAGCTAACCAACTTCAGTTAGCTTCACATTACAGCTTAGGCTTCATTCGTACTACCACGGTGGATATTGCTTGTCCGCTTGCCGCTAACTCCAGCAGGCTTTTAACTGCGTGTGCATGTCACACATGGCTAGTCAAACGCCAAACTCTTCATTGAGACAATGCTGAAAATTCAATCCATGGGCAAGTCAGTGCCACATTTTAATTATGTGCTGAAATCAAAATGAAAGAAAAGTTATCTTGCAAATTCAGCAGGCTATGGTGAGTTCAGCAGGCTATGGTGTGTTCAGCAGGCTATGGTGTGTTCAGCAGGCTATGGTGTGTTCTGCAGGCTATGGTGTGTTCTGCAGGCTATGGTGTGTCCATCAGGCTATGGTGTGTTCAGCAGGCTATGGTGTGTGAACTAGGCTTTGAGAAGTGCCACCATTATTTGATTACTTATCGTTAATGCAGACTTTGGTGTGCTCATCAATGCACAACCACAAGCACCTTTTTTAACACTCCTTTCGATCAAATAATTGTATTAACTCATACAAAAGTGTTACTGTGCTTGAAGTTTAAAATGCATTCTGTCATTACTAAATGTGTAATGTGATATATTTTAACACTACTATTTGATTAATAAAATAGAATCAGTCATCTTCTGAAAATCTTTGTAAGGAAATCTGATTTCATTGGTCCTTTAACTGGCTCAGTCATTTCATTCAGGGTAAGTGGAGGTAGCCATGGGTTAGCCTGCATGCACATCCACTTTTTTTCTAACACTTACAATCCAACTAAAGCCATAGGATTAACAGTCAAGCTGTTCTTCTCACTCCTCTCCAATCAAAGTTAAAGTTCTGTCTGATAATAGCCAATTGTAAACTTTTCAGAAGTCAAGAGAGTATTCGGGTAGATTCTGGTTCTACCTACCTGGCTAGTGGCCATGAATACCAGAACAGAACAGAGGTAGAAAGCCTAGAGACATTAACTTTTTTAATCTACGGCTGAAATAAAAAGAATCGTACATCTAAAGATCCATCTCAACTTTAAATGTAAACTGCCCCAAAAATGTAATTCAAATCCCCTCCCCTTTCCTCCTTAAATATCTATCCAATCAAGATGGCTGTAAAGATTTATTCGGTTGGTTGCTATAAAAGTTATGTTATTACACTTTCCAACTTCTCATTTAAATACCACAGTAATGGAAGATGAAAAAATGTATAGTGAAATTGAGAGGTACTCTTACAAAAAAATGTAATAACCATGATAATTAGATGTAAATATATTATAATAACTTTAAGGGGATGCATAGAAACTGCTGCTCTACAATATTTGGCCTAATTGCTAGAATTATCATATTAACCAGTTACCATTTGACTAAGTTGACAAAAAAAAAAAGATTATTCGTCCATTTCTTTTAGGACTTTCTTAATCAAAATCTAACATCCTTGAAAAATTAATTTGAAGGCGCTCTTATCAGTTAATTAAATCAGGTTGGAAGTCATTTTTCTATACGGAGTGATTAGGGGCCGCTCTGTTCTCCTCTGTTCAGACACCATGACGTGAGAGGAAACTTCTCCCTGGCTCATCAAACATTTACAACCAGAAGAATAGAATTTCTTTGAAGGGACGTCATTTTTTTTCTACAAACCTCCGCCTTTCTGATAAATTGTGCTATACCCAATAGATCTCTCTTTCTCCTTAACACATTCTCATTAACGCCAAAAGAAAGAGTAAAGAGAGGGGAGGGTAAAGAGAAAGGAGAATTGGAGGGAGAGAGAGAGAAACAATGTGATAGAGACTCAGGGAGAGAGGATAGGTAAAAATAAAGGAATGATAGGGAGATAGCGAGCGAGGGACACGGCACACACACACCGGGTGACAGCCTTGGGTAGGCCTATGAGACTAAACATGTACGTCTGGAGCTAAAACAAGTGCTACTGTTTCTACAGAGACACAATCTCTTAATCTCTCCTTTTCTGTCTGTTCCCTCTTCCTTGACCAAGTCTGTTCTATTCACGTCCTACTCCTAACATTTAAACAAAGCTTTATCAGAGTGTTTCTGCATGCTTGTTTCACCCTCAGCTATGGTAGTGAAGCCAATCTACACACACCCCTCATCTCGTGTCAGGTGAAAAGAAAAGCCAACTGGATGGAAAGAATGAGAAAGAGAAGAGAGGAAGAGAGAGAGAGCGAGGTAGTCCACTCAGTACTCCCATCAGTGGAGTATAAGACTGTCTCTCCGTCCTTCAGGCTGCAGCCGGCCTCTCCAGTAGCCAGAAGAGCAGAACAGAACAGATATACTACCCTCTGAGTGAGAGGGACATGAAGAGAGAAGGAGATGAGAGAAAAACAGAAAGGCGAGAAGAAAAATAGTTGCAGAGAGGATGAGAGGCAGAGAGAGCGAGAATGGTAGTTGGTAAATGACTGTGATTGGATAATTAATTGAATAAATCTAGCTTGTCTGATTAAGGATCCCCACTCTCCATCAACCAATCAACACGCTCCCTCATCATCCAATCAACACGCTCGGTTGGCCCGGTCACCTTATTGGGTTTTATTCCATTCTCTCCTCTTTCCTTCATTCTGTCTGTCTTTCTTTCCCTCCTTCCATCACTACATGTCATCCTGTCTTCAGCGTAGCCACAGTAGTCTTTCTTAGTGGAAGAGAGAATTCTCAAAGCCACAATTACTGCAAAGAATTATACATTTCCCTTCAATTAACCCTGTGGGGAGAAAGGGAGAGAGGTAGAGCAGCGGAACAGAGGGGGAAGGGAGAGAAATTAAAATTTTGGGACACAGCATTAAACCTATGTAAACCACTCCTCTCCTCCCCCTGTCCCTCTGGGAAATAGTAATAAATGATGGGGTGAGGCAGAGGAGAGGGGAGGGGTAGTGTAACATCCTCAGGGGTGAACTTGACCCCAGCGCTGGGGGTCAAAGTGGTTACGGTAGAACCAGCGCCCCCCATCCCCATTACGGCTGAATACATGCCGGCACAGGCAGCTAGCGCTAATGCCCACTATATGCTAATGAAGGAGATGGTCGGAAAGAGTCTCAAACCACAAACCAGAGTTTCTGAAAGCTCTCTTCCCTGGGAGACAGAGGGAAGAGGGGGAGAAGGAGAGAGATGAGAGAAAGGGAGAGAGAGAGCAAGGGGGGGGGGGGAAACAGGGAGAAAAGAGATGGTGGGGAAAGCGAGAGGAAGGTGGAGAGGAAGTTGAAGAGGGAGAGAGAAAAAAGAGGGAATGGAGAGAGAGAGAGAGAGAGAGAGAGAGGGGGAAAAAATAAGGGTCTGTTTTTATGAGAGGGAGCGATGAAGGGGGTGTGTGTCCGGGGTTGTGGTTGTTAGATCAGCCGAGCCTCAGCTAACGGCCCTCGGCCCGGAATTACCGGGAAGAACTCTGACGGCATGACTGCACTCTATCATCCCCCCTCTATCCTTCCCTCAATCTGAGCTGAGCCCCCGGAGAGGGATACCAAACCAAACCCAGCCTTCAGCAAAGTTCCAGAGGCAAACTTTCACAAAGCCTGCCCGCCTAGCTGCATGACGACAGAGAGGCATGCCAGGGTTTCAATGCAGCCCTCCCTCCCTGCCCCTCCCTCCCTCCCTCCCTCTCCTCTTCTCCTGCCCTCCACTTTCTGAGGCTTATGGGCTGTTTGCTGCTGACCTTTCAGACAATGGAAACAAGCGGAACCCAGAAACTGCAAATGAGTGATACAGGTTGCATACAGGCTGCTCCACCTTCTCTAAGCTAACAGTCCTGCCGTCGACGAGAGAAAGCACGGGCATTATCCTGCTTGTTTTGCCAAGAGTCCATGGCTGATTTTCAACTGGGTAATAAATGTCTTTAGTCCTTGAAGAAAAACTATATTTCTGTTTTCTCCATTACTTGCTGATTGTAAATACTTCAAAAGAGAAACGTCACATTGGAAAAAAATATGGGATCAAAAAAAAAAAACAACGATGCAGAAAAAGGAAAATGGGAATGTTTTTAACAGTCATAATGTCATTTTCATCTAAATATTTCAAAAGGATTTTTCCCTTTGTGTGTTTCGTTTCACCTGGGAGCACTATTATTCAGTTCAACCAATGAACGTGCAGGCAAACTAACAAAACACACTATTCAAACTTCACATTAAAGTATTTTGTTCAATACAGTGCATTTGGAAAGTATTCAGACCCATTAACTTTTTCCACATTTTGTTACATTACAGCCTTATTCTAAAATGTATTAAATAGTTTTTCCCCTCATCAATCTATACACAATACCCCATAATGACAAAGCAAAAACAGGTTTGTAGAAATGTTTGCACAAATATCACATTTACGTAAGTATTCAGACCCTTTACTCAGTACTTTGTTGACACACCTTTGGCAGCGATTACAGCCTTGAGTCTTCTTGGGTATGACGCTACAAGCTTGGCACACCTGTATTTGAGGAGTTTCTCCCATTATTCTCTGCAGATTCTCTCAAGCTCTGTCAGGTTGGATGGGGAGCGTCGCTGAACAGCTATTTTCAGGTCTCTCCAGAGATGTTCCATCAGGTTAAAGTCCAGGCTCTGGCTGGGCCACTCAAGGACATTCAGAGACTTGTCCCTAAGCCACTCTTGCGTTGTCTTGGCTGTGTGCTTTGGGTCGTTGTCCTGTTGGAAGGTGAACCTTCATCCCGCTCTGGAGCAGGTTTTCATCAAAGATCTCTCTGTACATCTTTCCCTCGATCCTGACTAGCCTCCCCGTCCCTGCCGCTGAAAAACATCCCCACAGCATGATGCTGCCACTACCATGCTTCACCATGATGGTGCCATGTTTCCTCCAGACGTGACGCTTGGCATTCAGGCCAAAGATTTCAATCTTGGTTTCATCAGACCAGAGAATCTTGTTTCTCATGGTCTGAGAGTCCTCCCAAGCGAGCTGTCATGTGTCTTTTACTGAGGAGTGTATTTCGTCAGGTCTCTCTACCATAAAGGTATGACTGGTGGAATGCTGCAGAGATGGTTGTCCTTTTGGAAGGTTCTCCCATCTCTACAGAGGAACTCTGGAACTCTGTCAGAGTGACCATTGGGTTCTTGGTCACCTCCCTGACCAAGGCCCTTCTCCCCACGATTGCTCAGTTTGGCGGGGCGGCCAGCACTAGGAAGAGTCTTGTGGTTCCAAACTTCTTCCATTTAAGAAAGATAGAGGCCATTCAATGCTGCAGAAATGTTTTTGTACCCTTCTGTGCCTCGACACAATCCTGTCTCGGAGCTCTACAGACAATTCCTTCGATCTCATGGCTTGGTTTGTGCTCTGACATGCACTGACAACTGTGGAACCCTATATAGACAGGTGTGTGCCTTTTCAAATCATGTTCAATCAATTGAATTTACCACATGACTCCAATCAAGTTGCAGAAACATCTCAAGGATGATCCATGGAAACAGGATGCACCTGAGCTCAATTTTGAGTCTCACAGCAAAGGGTCTGAATAGTTATGTAAATAAGTTATTTCTGCAAAAATGTCTAAAAAACAGTTTTTGTTTTTGTCATTATGGGGTATTGTGTGTAAACTAAAGAGGATTTTTTTAAATACATTTTAGAATAAGGCTGTAACGTAACAAAATGTAGAAAGAAAGAAGGGATCTGAATAATGTTTGAATGCACCGTATATGCATTTAAATCTACTTCATCAATACATAAACTATATATACAAAAGTATGTGGACATCCCTTCAGAGGATTCGGATATTTCAGCCACACCCGATGCTGACAGGTGTATAAAACCGAGCACACAGCAATGCAATCTCCATAGACAAACATTGGCAGTAGAATGGCCTTACTGAAGAGCTCAGTGACTTTCAACGTGCCACCTTCGTCAATTTCTGCTTTGCTAGAGCTTCCCCGATCAACTGTAAGTGTTGTAATTGTGAAGTGGAAACGTCAAGGAGCAACAACGGCTCATCTGCGAAGTGGTAGGCCACACAAGCTCACAGAACGGGACTGCCGAGTGCTGAAGCGAATAGGCGTAAAATCTGTCCTCGGTTGCAACACTCACTACCGAGTTCCAAACTGCCTCTTGAAGCAACGTCATTACAAACTGTTAGTCGGGAGCTTCATGAAATGGGTTTCCATGAACGAGCAGCCGCACACAAGCTTAAGATCACCATGCTCAATGCCAAGCGTCAGCTGGAGTTGTGTAACATCAGTGCCCGACGTCATTAATGCTCTTGTGGCTGAATGGAAGCATGTCTCCGCAGCAATGTTCCAACATCTAGTGGAAAGCCTTCCCAGAAGAGTGGAGGCTGTTATAGCAGCAAAGGGGGGACCAACTCCATATTAATGCCCATGATTTTGGAATGAGATGTTCAACATACTTTTGGTCATGTAGTGTACATTTAGCAACATATTTCATTAAATAAAAAAATAACTACTTAGAGTTTGAGTAGTTATTTGAGTATAAAAGGCTTGTTCTTACGCTTTTTAAATGTGATTTCTATACCCAAGTAAGTCATGTTTTCTTGCATTCAATTAACACACCACAGACACTTCTTCTCTAATCTATACAGTATTGATGGTCATGGATGTGTTAAATAGAGTCTAATATTATTTTGATGAATTACTTCATCACATTCACCAAGCAATTCAGACATTTAACCTTAGGTCAAAAATACATTCTAAAACATTAGAAAATGTTTATCATCATACGTAGAGACAAAGGAGCTATTTTTTATGAATAAGTATTGATTGTTCTTGCATTATAAAGCATTGTAATTTGATTGAACTGGAGTAGAATAGAATATGTCTATGAAAATGTGTCTTAATAAGAACAAATCCTGCCCATGAATTCAGATGACACTTTCCTTTTAATGCAGGGCTTGAATGCCTGTTGAGAGCTGCTGGAGGACAGCAGAGAGGATGGTTAATTTGAGAAGGCAGCCGTGTCTTTACCTCCCATGCCAGACTGAGAGAGAAAGAAAGCGAGAGAGAGAGAGAGAGAGAGAGAGAAAGAGAGAGAGAGAATATGAGGTGGGAGAGAAAGAGAGAGAGAGAGAGAGAGAGAGAGAGAGAGAGAGAGAGAGAGAGAGAGAGAGAGAGAGAGAGAGAGAGAGAGAGAGAGAGAGAGAGAGAGAGAGAGAGAGAGAGAGAGAGAGGAGAGGAGAGGAGGAAAGGCTTGTGAATGTCTGAGAGGACAGGAGGAGAGGATAAGAGGAAGGGAAGTGGTGTGTGAGAGAGGTAGAGAGGAAGAAAGGAAGAGAGGAGGCTGATTCAGAGCGACTTCGTTAGAACTCTGAAAAATAAAAGAGCAGTTAGACCGCCGCTCGGAACAACCACACACCAAAACGAAGAGAACCGCGACAGTACACACAGAGAACACACATACTCTTCATATCTGTGAGTGAATGTATGTGTGTTTATTTGTGCATACAGGCAAGTATGCGTGTGTGTGAGAGAGTCACAAAAGCAGCCCTGTGAGTGACAGAGAAGCATATCTGTACAGACACATCTGTCTGACAACTGACGGAGGGAAAGAAAGGGAGGGATGACAAAATAAAAAGTAATACATGAGAGAGAAAAGGAACTGGCTGCGAGACTACGCATTGTAGCCAGGGAAGTCATTCTATAGAAAACACATCCCCGTTCTTCCCTTTCCTCATTCTACCAATACTGAAGATTTTCAACACAGTTTACCATATAGGCTCAATTTTGAGTCTGACCTTCTGCACTTTTTGCTAGTAGACCCAATGTTTTCATTACATTTCTTCTTACCCTGCAGTGAGAATATGTTCTAGTATCGCACAAAAGGTGGATGAGGTGTTTAGTACAAATAGCCTACTTTCTTTCCACTCTATCACCCGTTTTAGATTAGGCTCATTGTCAGAAATGAAGGGACCAGTAAGCTTTTTATGATGTTGAACCAAAATCCTGAGATAAACTATTCAAAATGGGTGTATTATAATTATTTTGAACACTGCTTATTTTTATCAATACTAAATGACCCACACAGTGGTCATTTTTAAAAGATACAGCAGTACTCCTTATTTCCTATGTTTTCTTTCTACTTCCTCTCCTACTTTTCAGTTCTCTATCCTCTTCCTACTTCCTCTCCTACTTTTCAGTTCTCTATCCTCTTCTTGTCTTTCCTCTCCTGTCTGTCACCCCTGACCAGTGGTCTCAGCCGGCTCCAGACTGCTGTGGTTTCAAAGGCCAGCGCCACAAAACACTCTTTATTTTCCCTTTCTCTTTCTCTTTTTAAAGACTACATACTGTCTAATACACTGTGTGGTAGAAGAGTCCTGGACAGCAGAGGTAATCTGACAGGATTAGGCTGCTTTATTTCCCTGGGAAGAAGGGATGGGAGAGGGGAGGAAGAAAGAGAGGTGAAAGAGAGGAGGCCACACTCAAATCCCCCTAGAAATGTCAGACAGCGAACAGTGACCAGGGGCACAGAAACCCACCTGCGCATCACACAGAAACACACACACACACACACACCTGCCATATCCCACTGGACCACCACGGACCGGCAAGGAAAGGACTAAAGACTAGTCCTTCTTCTCCTCTTTCTGAGGAGGGAGGGATGTGTGGGGAACGAGGGACGAAAGGAGGGAGGGAGAGGGGGATTACACAATTATTCAGATAGCGGCTGGGGATAATCTAGTGGCAGATGTCCCTTGGTCAACAATGCCCACCGCACACACACACACACACACATTACAATGCCAGCCGAACACAGCCCTAGAGCAAAAGCCAGCTATAACAGATGGTTACAAGCACTTTGTGTAACCTACTGGTGTGCCAAACACACACTAATCACCAACGCCAATGGAGAACACATGCAAACACAAACACATACGCACACACAAACTTGTAAGATTTGCTCTTTAATGATAATATGATTTGGTGTATATTGTATTATTTTTTTTCTACCTTGATATATTTGTATCTAAAAAGTCCATGGCATGGCAATAGTTATCACTGGGACAGGAGAGGGTCAACCTGTTAGCTTTTGTTCTACTATTTCTCCTCAGCCGTCAGAACAACAACATCCAACCTGAGAAATTCTTTCCAAGGGAAACTACATAACTGACAGGTAATTGTGGTCACACACACACACACACACACACACACACACACACACACACACCAGACCATCCCGCCACATCCTTCCTTAAGCCCCTGCCTCTGTGTTTCTGTGTGATCTCAAGACTTTCGTAGCTGCCGTGCTATTCTCCTATTCGTTTCACTTTCTCCTTCCCATTTCCTCTATCCTTCTCTCCCTCTCTCCACTGCTTTGAAAGGGCACACACAGAGCCTCAGAGTCCTCACCCCCTGTGGGGTAGTCCGGCAAAACCACTTCACCTCAAGGGAAAGAGAGAGGGGTAGCTGTCAATCCATCTTCTCTGGTAGCACATTGTGATTTGTGTTTAGACTGGTTAACAGATCTCTCTGTCAGTGGGTATATACTGTATCTAGCACCCTGCCCGCCACAGCCTGTTTCTCATGCTAATAGTTTAAGTAGTCATCCTGTGTCACCCATCACTAATACCATAAAATAGCAGCCTTCACCAGCCTCTCAGCCGCAGCGTTAGCCTGTGTTAGCCAGCAGCACCCCCATACTTTACGGATTAGTAAACATAATGAGATGCATTTATACGCTTGTTACTTGTATATGGTCAATGGGTGGGAGGGACTGGGACAGAGGTATGGAGAAGATTTTGTTAGTTTCTATGGGGGCTTCCCTCATACCTCGTTACAGTATAACATGCTGTACACACAACCAAGTACAAAACTAAACAACACATACAACTAATGAACACAAACAACCTGAACAACATTTTTTTTCTACACTTTTAAACCTCAAAACCAAAAGGGATGAGGGGGGGGGGGGGGGGGGGGTTGTATCATAAAACACAAATCTGTGCTAAGGCAGTGAAGACTCATTCCCTGACACTCTTTCACTGACACTGTTTTCCTTCCGCTGGGGAGCGTTCAGGGCTGAGCGTGAATCTGTCTGCTCCTCCTTCTGCTTAAACCTTCCCGGAGTGGGAATCTCTCTCCAGAGCTCGCCTGGCGTATTTCAGCGCGGCTGCCGCAGAGTGAGGAGCGTTTAAGACACGTGTAACGCTCCTCTCCGGGCAGGCAGTTTATGCAGCGCTAAAGTTGCGTTCAGGGCCGTGCAGCTGTCAGCCGTGCATTAGTAGAACCTTTTAATACACGCATTAAAACACAGTGCCAGAAAGTTTAGTCCCATTGTTGTTTGGAACAAGGCTTTGAAGTGATCTGTTCCCTCAGCGACTGGTTGATTGACAGGTGGGTTGTCAGGCTGGTACAGAGGGATGGAATACACTAACGTCTCTCTTATGACGCTCTTACAAAGGGTGATGGGGGAGGGGGGAGACAGGTTTTGAATGGGGGAGATGGGGGAGACAGGCTCTGTGGGGGGCAGACCTATTTATGAGGATGCCATACCACACACATTCTGTCATACGACCAACTCACCACCTCTCCCCCACACTTTCTCTCTAGCCGTCTCCCATGCACACACTCCTCCTCTTCTTTCATTTGCCTGCTTCCACACTCTGTCCATCCATGTCACATCTCCATAGTGGCCATGATGAGTGTCATCACACAGCCAGCAGACTCCCAGCTCCATCTTCACCCAGATACAGATACAGCCAGGTTGTGCTGAGGTTAGGTTATAGCAGCTAATTGCCATGGCCCTGACCCCTGTCCAAGATTATTGAACCTATCACATTTTATTCAAACTCTACATCGACCTCAACCTCTCAGTCCCTTCTCCTATTCCAGATTTAGCTCCAGTCATCTCCCTCTCTAGCTCACTACCCCAGGCCTCCACCAGCCCTGGCCCTGCTCACTGCCTCAGCCCTAGTCCGTCCCTAGGCCTCCACCAGCCCTGGCCCTGCTCACTGCCTCAGCCCTAGTCCGTCCCTAGGCCTCCACCAGCCCTGGCCCTGCTCACTGCCTCAGCCCTAGTCCGTCCCTAGGCCTCCACCAGCCCTGGCCTTGCTCACTGCCTCAGCCCTAGTCCGTCCCTAGGCCTCCACCAGCCCAGGCCCTGCTCACTGCTACAGTCCCATCTCCAGCTAAAGGTCCAGCCACAGGCCAGTCCCTTCCATCCTCTCTTGCTCAGTCCCTCCATCTCTCGCTCCATCTCCAGTCTCTCCAGTAATGGGTCATAAAGCTGGCCTGTGGCTGCCAAGCTCTCTCAGGAGAAGCTGATCTAATGCTTCCACACATAATGACCCACGCCTGCCTGCCTGGTACACACATAATGTCATTTCCGTCCTCTTCTCTCTATCTCTCTCGCTCTCTTTCTCTCTCTTTCTCTCTCTCCCTCTTTCCCATTCCCCAGGCCCATAGGAAGCGGTCCCTTCCTCTCTCTGTGCTGCAGGGTCACTCCCTCCCACATCCATCACTACAGAGGGTAGTGCGTACGGCCCAGTACATCACAAGCTTCCTGCCATCCAGGACCTCTATACCAGGCGGTGTCAGAGGAAGGCCCTAAAAATTGTCAAAGACTCCAGCCACCCCATTCATGGACTGTTCTCTCTGCTGCCGCATGGCAAGTGGTACCGGAACGCCAAGTCTAGGTCCAAAAGGCTTCTCAAAAGCTTTTATCCCCAAGCCATAAGACTCCTGAACAGCTAATCAAATGGCTACCCGGACTATTTGCATTGTGTCCCCGCCCCAATCTGCCCAGGGCATCAAAGAATATCTCCTATCCTCTCCTCTCCTCACCTCTCCTCTGGTCCACAACTCGCACCCTCGTTCCACAACTTATCTTTCCCTTTTTCGCTCTTCATTCTCCTGCTTTCCTCTGTCTTTCTCTGGATTAGTGATGCTGTGTCAGTCTGATTCTGCTGGCTTTACTTTCCCCTATCCACAGGACACATACGCATGCACACAAACACACACAGAAATATTTGGGCCTCTCGTTCTCCCCAATAACAGTTTCAATTAGAACCACATGTGTAATCATGGTTCAAACTAAGGCAATGTGCCTGTGGCTCAACACTCACGTCAATCACCTCACTGATGACCACAGCCAGCGCTCTCATTACCAGCTAGCTACCTCCACACACACAGCAAAGCTTTCAATTCAACATTTCAATTCTTAATAGATTTATTTTTATAAAAAAACTTTTAGGCTTCCTCACAAAAACAGCCAACACATGCATCGACTCTGAACTGCAAACATAACGATTTAATTTGTAATTTTTCCACAGACAATCTGTTTTAATGGAAGTGCTGTGATGGAGGCAAATTGCAGGATATCCACTGGGTCAAATCCTACACATTTCTGCATTATGTATTGCTGGCTTTCCACCTCTCTTTAAAAACACTTTGGAGCAGCAGATAAAGCCACTCAACCAATGGGCAGCAGTAGTTTTGTGCTGGCAGGAAAGGTTTAATGCAGAGGGGGATAGAGAGATGGACAGACAGAGCGAGTCCTCAGAAAAGTGTTCAGTACTAGCAATGCTCGGGACATTAAAAACTTCACACACACTACTGTCCATCTCACTTGACTGGAGCCCATATGAATTTAAAATGGAAACTCTTTCACATACACACACACAAACATAAACACACACACACAGGTAATTGAGGTAAGAACACATATTATGTTTATGGACCACCACAATAAAGTTGGTGTGCATTAAGCCCAAAATGGAAGGTTTTGAAGCAGTTAGATGAATATTATAATACAGCAGTCAATAAAGTTGTATACTTTTATAGTATAGTAAAGCATGTGTGTGTTAGTGTGTTAACTGTACATATTTTTTGACGATCTGGAACATGTTCTAGTCACACCCAGGATCTGACACATGCCCAGTTAAAACCCTGACTACAGACCAGACACACACAAACACACACTTTGCCTAACTACAACCAAAACAACACACATTAACGTTGTCTATCTGTCCCACCCTGATAGTGTCATCCAATCACTATTACTGCAGTGTTCCGTTTCACAAAATCAGTACTGACACTACAGATGCTGTTCAGCAAACAGTGAACAGACTTTGCTTTCCTTTTACTAAATATAGCATGATAGAAAGTATGAAAACATTTTACACACTACACAGATATAAGAAAAAAATATTCTCTACAACACTGAAAATCCAGCAATAACAGAAACTCAACAAATCAGAAGAGAAAATGTGTGAGACAGAGAGACGTGCAGGACAAATTCAACAACAGGACATGAGGAAAATAAGAAAAAAAACTTTCTGATTTTACTGTCCGCAGCTGGACACACACACACAATAGGAGATAGAGCAGAGAGAGTCAGCCTTTTTTTGACACCTCTAGCTTCCTGACTGTGTCCACTTCATTTCCAAATCACTTATTTTCCCTCTCAAATACCCTACTTATTATCTCACTATTTATTTCCTCAAACTGCTTTTCTCACATATTCTTTATTATCTAAATTTGTATAATTTTTCTTAGATACACATATACAGAAAAGTAAGAAAGTACTGTTAGTATCTAAATATAATTTCCTAATTATTACTAGGCAACGACCATCTCTAATAGAGTGTAAAATGTCCCCCTCTCCTTTTCTCTGAGAGGAGAGACCCTCACTGCTCCAGTCTCTCTCAGCCCAACAGCAGGTATGTCTGTTATTGAGGATATTCAATAATGATAATATAGTCATTTAGCTGACACTTTTATCTTAAGGCACTTTAAATTATGTTGTATCTTCAGTATATGTGGCCCATGCGGGAATCAAACCCACAACTCTGGAATTACAATCATCATGCTCCAACCAACCGTGCCATCACAACCACTTTCTCCTCAGTCTTAAAGCCGGGTCTGGATCTCTAGACCACAGCACACATGACACACACAGAGAACACACTGCTGAGAAATCTCCTGCTTTCTCTCCACCTAAACTCTAAAGCCATTCCAAAAATGGAATCAGTTCAGCTGAAATTTCCCAACACTTTGATTATGAGCAAAGTAAAACAGAATAGCACTAAAAATAGAATAACACAATCAGAAAGATTAAATTAGGTTACAAAAAAAATCCTAATAAATCTGGACTATCTAAAGGAGGTGAACTGCTTTTAGTAGAATATAAAACTTTTAAAATACATTTAGAAATAATTTGCCTGGGGCTAATTATAGGCCTATTACATGTATTTGTTCAGTTACAAAGTCCCTTCAATTTCTTATATATTTAAGGAATTAAAGGTAATCATGATTTTATAAATAACCCAATGATCTCTGCAGAAAAGAAAATCAGCCCAGGTGTGTTGGTGAACAATTAAAATAAATTGAACAACAACAATAAAGTCCCTGGGGTGTGAATATATTTTATGCCACCACACATACCACCAACCAAATCCATGTTTGTCTGCCTGGCAGGAGAGTTATGACACGGCTATAAAATGTGAAATACAGCTTTTTCATTCGCGCTAAATATTATATTAAACCTCCATCAGTGGTGCAATTAAAACGGTGTCACCATCGCGTTGCGGAAATGTCACCCGTGGCACGCACAGCCTCGGAGCAAAGGACAGGGGGACAGGAGCCACAAAACAACAGGGAGAGCGAGGGAGCGGGAACACACTAAATAAATTAATGATGTCAAATGCCCCAGCGTCCATCAATCAAGAGGAAATAACCGCCATGATCTTCCTTTTTCTTTTTAATGACAGACAGACCGATGGCACCGCGCCGCAACCAACAGCAACTAATTCTAATTTAATTTATCCCTCCATCCCTCCATCATGCGGGACATCACTCCGTCTGACGTGCAGGAATGTCCCAGATGAAGGCAGATATTTAGGACGCTCAGGGACGGTAATATAGAGAGATATATGGGTGTGCTCAAATTTAGGAAATCAACCGCAACAACATGGCGGTGGTGTCTGTGAAAACTTCTACATAGCCTTGTGAGATGTTGAAAATAGCCTACTTGTTTGAGACAATGCAATTATTTAAAATGAATTATGAATTTATAGATTTAGTAGAAAGTAGATTAGGAAATTATTTAAATGCTTTTATAGGACATTACAAAACAAAACAAAACTTTCATAATAAGATATAGAATGGATATTAGAAGAAAAACAACCCTAAACGCCTGAATGCTCAAATGTATACCTCACAAAATTCAGAGCCTAAAATGAGTATCCATTTGTTCTTGTGCATGGGGCGCGTTCGGCTATTCTGTTGATGTGGGGGCCTACTGCACCCGACACATTTTCAGCATAACTAACTAGCATAACTTTTTTCTAATTTGTATATGTTTAAATGTATAGTTATTCCTATTCCCAATACATTTCATATGTGTCAGTTACTAAATTATTATTTTCATAATTAAATCAATAAAGATTGTGAGGCTATGTGTCTATCCTTTATCTTAGAAGTTATACAACAATTGTATCTATATAAAACAAAACGAAGAAGTTATCAGCTAAAACGGGATCTTCTCTGCTTTCATGCATTTTGCTTTTCTGATAGGTAGATTATGCATGGCTAATAACCGATAATAATCAACGTGATTAATTGTTCCATGCACTTCACACCAACTTTGATTTTAAAGCACAATTTCACGTATCACCAACAGTAGGCTAGGCCTTTTAACTATTGTTTGGTAAACCGAACCAATCATAACAATAGCCTACTATTACAGTAGCCTTCTATTGTATTTGATACAATTGTGATTAAATTCAAATAAGAGGGACACTAGCCTTCCATTAAGACTGTGAGACCAAACCTGCCATACCACCCGGATTGAAGTCTGCAAAGTACAAACCCAAAATCAGCAGACAAAGATTTAAAAGTTTGACCATAAAAAACGAATGATTTAGACATTTTAGTGTTCTTGTCTAAATTAATAATAAAATAATTTAAAATCATAGATTTAATGTGGTCCCTTAACATTCATCTTTAATTCAAATTCAACAATCCCAAATCTATTGAGACCTCGTTCGGTGTGTGGCGAACGGGTATTAAACGATCAAAAATAATTCAAACGATGGTCGAATGGGTGTGTAAATTAACACCAGTTATTGGAGACACGATTGATCAAAGTATTTTACAAAGGACTCGTTTAGCGTTCTACGGTTGTGCACCTCCGTGCATTTGCTACTTTCATTTAAATTCACTCCGGACACCTTTGTCTGAAAACTTTTTGTTGTTTCATGTGCGAGCGTTTTTGAACCTGACACCTTCCATAAACCGTGCGGCAGCATGCGTCCACTGCTCCTGCAGTCTACAACTATAACTATAATTTCACACCTAAATTTGAAAATAAAAATCAAGTACGCCTTTTTCCAAAGTATGTATACTAAAGTATATGGATTTCAAAATAAAACTACAATCTGTTATTTTGATAGCCTGTGTTTATATAGGGGAGAGGTCGCGAGAAACTCGTTCGTGGGTCCTTGCCATTTTCGACTAACTTTTTTCTGTTGTAGAAAATGAAGAACGACTTCAAAGTGCATGGTCTGAAAAGTAGCTGATTTAGAGTTTCATGTTTGGACTACAGTGTATGCCAGCCTTTGTGGAACGCACATTAGGCAATAATAGCCTAGTTATTAGCTAAATATAGGGTAAGATGTGGTTATTATTGGTTTCTAAGACTTTTGCTGAAAACAATGATAGCCATAAACAAGTCCAATTGTTGCCGTGTTCGAACTCAACACGCGCGCACACTTTCACTCTTGGAAAAACACACGCACAGAGAGACAAAGGAGAAGAAAGGAACATTTGAGGGATGGAGAATATGTAGATAAGTGTATCAACCTGTTCTTGTTTTCTGAAGAAGTCAACTTTCACACCAGTGGCTGGACCATGTGGACAGCCCCGCTTCAGCTCGGCGCAACACCACCTGGCGAGTCCACTCACAGCGACAAACACGCAAACCAAAATAACAAAAAGAGAGAAATCTTGGGATCTAAGATTGGTATCGCAGGACCATTACTTTCAACGTCAACCGTCTTCGTTAGTTAGTCCGTGCTTCCTTCCTTTCTTGCCCTTTTGTTGTGCGTTCTCTCTCTCTCTCTCTCTCGGAGTGGGCACTGTAGCTAGTGAAGTCAGAACAATACTAGTGCCACTAACTCACACATAGGCTGCATGCGCAGCCCTTGGGGAAGTTGATGGAGAGAAAGCACGCAGCTTTTCGGGCTGTTCGTGGCCGGCTCTCCTCACTGAGTTTTGATGCTCCTATCTCGATGTTATTCAGATCCTAACCCCTCCACAAGTCCCAATGACGATAATCGATTACGTTTTTGGCATCCCATCTGTCGCTCGCTCGTTCGTTGGTAAATCAGTGTTGAATTATTCGGGTTGTGTGTTGGTTGAGAATATGTTGGGGATAGTTTGCTCGCTACCGTAATGCCTCTAACACAGGTGCTCGTTCTCATATTCCCGTGCCTTACGAGTGGCAGAGGAAGGCGCTTTACATGGCCGGTGGAAAGCGGCAATTGCACCGCGAGAGAGCAGTGGAGGCTCCTCAGAGGAAGAAGGGGAGGACCAACCTCCTCAGTGAATTTCATAAAAAATACATATTTTTAAACATTTAAAAAGTTTACCTTTTTAGATAAAACTATACTAAATATAATCATGTCAGCAAAATTTTTATTAAATCACACTGTTTTGCATTGAAGGTCTACAGTACTGTAAACGTACTGTATCTTTTCAGTTGAGCGTACTAGAGCTTCGCCTGTCTACCGGAAGTTGATGCTGTTGCAATGCAACGTCTTGCTAGCTTGTTAACATAACAAATGACTAGCTAAACATTTTACGATTTTGGGTGTGTTTGTAAATTCAATCTGCAGTGCCAGAGTGCGCTCTGGGTGTTCGTAAATCCACAGCATTTGTCAGATTGTCTGTTCGTAAATTCAGGGCGTTTTGCTCTCAGAACTTTCAGAGTGCACTCTGGACGCTCTGTCCGAGGAGTAGGGTTGATCCGAGGGTTCAACGGCAGTCAAGCACCCAAGCTAACTGGCTAACGTTGGCTAGTTACTTCCAGACACAAATGAGAGAACACCTCACTCTGACGATTTGACTCACCCTAGCATAGCTGGTTAGGCTATTTTCATGTTATCCAGAGTGTTGGTGACTGTGCTGCTGGCAACAATTTAACATTTACTGACACCAGCCATATTCAACAGGTGTTGAGCGTTTGTAAATTAGATAGCCATAATGAACTACATTGAAACGCACAACGACTATACCACTTACGTAGCTGAGAATGATGTGAATAATCAAGTCAATAAGTGTTGGGTAGTTAGTTAGATAGCAGATAGTTAATACTGTATACTGCCTGGCAAGTTCAATGTATTAGTAGCCAACTAACAATGTTAGGTAAGTTAACTAGCTAACATACCGCCGGTACATACTGCTGTAATGCTATGCGGTTCGTAAGGATTTGTCATTTATTTTATTTAACTAGGCAAGTCAGTTAAGAACAAATTCTATTTACAATGACGGCCTACCAAAAGGCAAAAGACCTCCTGCGGGGACAGGGGATAGGATAAAAAAAAGTAAATAAATAAAATATGAATATAGGACCAAACACACATCACGACAAGAGAGACAAAACTAAACTACCAAAAGAGATATCTAAGACAACAACATAGCAAGGTAACAATTGCTCAACATTTTCTTAACATTTGTCATAATTAGTTAAAGCAATGAATTTGCATGTTGTCACGTGTGCTCCCTCTCCGGCCTCTAGGTCACCAGGCTACGGATTATCATGCACACCTGTCACCATCGTCACCAGCGCCTCATGACACTCACCTGGACTCCATCACCTCCTTGATTACCTTCCCTATATTTGTCACTCCCCTTGGTTCTTTTCTTAGGTGTTATTGACTCTGTTTTAGTTTTATTTCTGTGTGTTGTTTTGTGTTTCTTTTTTTGTTCATGTTTGTTTATTTATTAAATTATTCACTCCCTGAACTTGCTTCCCGACTCTTAGCACACACGTTACAGAATAACACCTCCCCAAAGGGAAGCATCAGGTAGTGTTTTTTTTTGTTTTGTGTCAGTGTAAATGACGTCAGGTCCGGGAGCCGCTATAGGCTCTCATGACCCAGCCGGATCGCCAGGCTTCCCTGCCTCAGTCGGCTCGTCAGGCTCCCCATGCCTCAGCCGGCCTGTCAGGCTTCCATGCCTCCGCCGGATCGTCAGGCTTCCCTGCCTCAGCCGGCTCGTCAGGCTTTAATCCCTCCACAGGATCGCCAGGCTCCCCTGCCTCCACTGGCTCGTCAGGCTCTCATGCCTCAGCCGGATCGCGAGGATCCCCTGCCTCAGCCGGTCTGTCAGGTTCCCAGTTCACCAGGCTATGGATTATCATGCACACCTGTCACCATCGTCACGCGCACCTCATGACACTCACCTGGACTCCATCACCTCCTTGATTACCTTCCCTATATTTGTCACTCCCCTTGGTTCTTTCCTTAGATGTTATTGACTCTTGCTTCCCGACTTTTAGCGCACACATACAGTGGGGCAAAAAAGTATTTAGTCAGCCACCAATTGTGCAAGTTCTCCCACTTAAAAAGATGAGAGGCCTGTAATTTTCATCATAGGTACACTTCAACTATGAGAGACAAAATGAGATTTTGTTTTCCAGAAAATCACATTGTAGGATTTTTTATGAATTTATTTGCAAATTATGGTGGAAAATAAGTATTTGGTCAATAACAAAAGTTTATCTCAATACTTTGTTGTATACCCTTTGTTGGCAATGACAGAGGTCAAACGTTTTCTGTGAGTCTTCACAAGGTTTTCACACACTGTTGCTGGTATTTTGGCCCATTCCTCCATGCAGATCTCCTCTAGAGCAGTGATGTTTCGGGGCTGTCGCTGGGCAACACAGACTTTCAACTCCCTCCAAAGATTTTCTATGGGGTTGAGATCTGGAGACTGGCTAGGCCACTCCAGGACCTTGAAATGCTTCTTACGAAGCCACTCCTTCGTTGCCCGGGCGGTGTGTTTGGGATCATTGTCATGCTGAAAGACCCAGCCACGTTTCATCTTCAATGCCCTTGCTGATGGAAGGAGGTTTTCACTCAAAATCTCACGATACATGGCCCCATTCATTCTTTCCTTTACACGGATCAGTCGTCCTGGTCCCTTTGCAGAAAAACAGCCCCAAAGCATGATGTTTCCACCCCCATGCTTCACAGTAGGTATGGTGTTCTTTGGATGCAACTCAGCATTCTTTCTCCTCCAAACACGACGAGTTGAGTTTTTACCAAAAAGTTATATTTTGGTTTCATCTGACCATATAACATTCTCCCAATCCTCTTCTGGATCATCCAAATGCTCTCTAGCAAACTTCAGATGGGCCTGGACATGTACTGGCTTAAGCAGGGGGACACGTCTGGCACTGCAGGATTTGAGTCCCTGGCGGCGTAGTGTGTTACTGATGTTAGCCTTTGTTACTTTGGTCCCAGCTCTCTGCAGGTCATTCACTAGGTCCCCCCGTGTGGTTCTGGGATTTTTGCTCACGGGGTGAGATCTTGCGTGGAGCCCCAGATCGAGGGAGATTATCAGTGGTCTTGTATGTCTTCCATTTCCTAATAATTGCTCCCACAGTTGATTTCTTCAGACCAAGCTGCTTACCTATTGCAGATTCAGTCTTCCCAGCCTGGTGCAGGTCTACAATTTTGTTTCTGGTGTCCTTTGACAGCTCTTTGGTCTTGGCCATAGTGGAGTTTGGAGTGTGACTGTTTGAGGTTGTGGACAGGTGTGTTTTATACTGATAACAAGTTCAAACAGGTGCCATTAATACAGGTAACGAGTGGAGGACAGAGGAGCCTCTTAAAGAAGAAGTTACAGGTCTGTGAGAGCCAGAAATCTTGCTTGTTTGTAGGTGACCAAATACTTATTTTCCACCATAATTTGCAAATAAATTCATTGAAAATTGATGATATGGTTCAACCAGTGGCCGAGCACCTACCCTTTTGATATGAAAAAGTGCCCTGCCAGGTTGTGGATTTTTGTAATTAATTTTAATTTGAAATGTAACAAATTGCACATCAAACTAGTCAATTCTATAAGCTTTTGAATCTCAGAAAATGTCCCCTCACCGGCCCTCCCGCCCCAAGAGCACAGTCCTCTGACTTGCATGCAGTGGACACTGGCTACACGCACCAGGGAGACTTGAATACTGGTAGGAGGCTACTTTTGAGTTGGTTCTGTCAGTTGTGTCTCTAACTGTTAGGGACAAAGCATTGGGCAATTTGTTTAGTAAGAGGCAGATGTCAGCAGCAGAACAAACAAAAAATCTAGTAAAAGTTAGTTGTTTCGACAGCATAGATAACTATCTAACTATCTACAATATTTACATCATCATTTGCTCTGATCAGCTGTCTCTTTTTCTGTCAATCATCTCTTGTCGTCTCTAGGCCTAGGAGTCACTGGCACAAATTTTGGCTACAGAGGCAGTTGGAATGTTATGAATTGTGAGTATTCTTCCTTTTTAGTACCTGCCCCCCTAAAGTTCTGTGCACGCCCTGCTTCTAGATATGCATTCAATGTTTTTTAGTTTTTATAGTATGTACTGTATATAAGCCGAACATCGCATGACTCATGACTCATCGCATGACTCTTCCTGAACTATTTCCTAGTTTAGTGCTTTCATTTGCTAATTGACATTATAATCTGGGTCAAGACAAAATGTCATGAAAACTGACTCAGGAGAAGTAAAAAAAAATGACATCATACCTGTTGCTACAAAAAGATAAAGAAATAGAGAGAAGCAATAATTCATAAGAAGAGCTTAGAATAATTCCTGTCTCTCTATAAACCTGATTGTGCACTCTGTGCTTTCTCTCTATCTACTTTCTCTCCATCTAAGCTTTTAACATGAGAGAATGATGGCAGTCCATCAGACACCCGCTTGACAATGGGCCACGACTGCCCTAAATTACAACGCCTTCATTAGCTAGATCAATACGGCTAAAGACCAGGGTGCAGTGTGTGTGTGTATGTGGGTGGCAGGGGTAGCTGGAGTGATCAGTACAGAGGACTTATTCGAAAGATTGCAATTGTTTTAAAAGTGTCCTGTTCTACTAAGGAGAGTTTGAGAATCATGTAAGGCTTACACACTAGTTTTGTGTGTGTGTGTGTGTGTGTGTTTGTTTGTATGTTTGTTTGGTTGTGTGTTTGTTTGTTTGTTTACACTACCAGGGAAAAGATGTGACAAACAATGACAAGCAGGTCTAAAATGAGCTTCAATTATTTGTTTACTTAATTTTGGGTCAGTGACAGTGGTCAGGTATTCTGCCACTGTGTACTCTCTGTTAAGGGCCAAATAGCATTATAGTTAGCACATTTCTTTTGTAAATTCTTTCCAATGTGTCAAGTAATTCTCTTTTTGTTTTCTCATGATTTGGTTGGGTCTAATTGTGTTGCTGTCCTGAGGTTCTGTGGGGTCTGTTTGTGTTTGTGAACAGAGCCCCAGGACCAGCTTGCTTAGAGGACTCTTCTCCAGGTTATTTTCTCTGTAGGCGATGGCTTTGTTATGGAAGGTTTGGGAATTGCATCCTTTTAGGTGGTTGTAGAATTTAACATATATTTTCTGGAGTTTGATAATTAGCGGGTATCGGCCTAATTCTGCTCTGCATGCATTATTTGGTGTTTTATGTTGTACACTGAGTATATGTTTGCAGAATGCTCCATGCAGAGTCTCAATTTGGTGTTTGTCCCATTTTGTGAATTTTTGGTTGGTGAGCGGAGCCCAGACCTCACAACCATAAAGGGCAATGGGTTCTATAGCTGATTCAAGTATATTTTGCCAGATTTGAATTGGTATGTTGAAGTTTATGTCCCTTTGATGGCGTAGAAGGCCCTTCATGTCTTGTCTCTCAGATCGTTCACAGCTTTGTGGATGTTACCTGTGGCGCTGATGTTTAGGCCAAGGTACAGTGGGGAGAACAAGTATTTGATACACTGACGATTTTGCAGGTTTTCCCACTTACAAAGCATGTAGAAGTCTGTCATTTTTATCATAGGTACTCTTCAACTGTGAGTGAAGGAATCTAAAACAATACACGATACATGGCCCCATCCATCCTCCCCTCAATACGGTGCAGTCGTCCTGTCCCCTTTGCAGAAAAGCATCCCCAAAGAATGATGTTTCCACCTCCATGCTTCACGGTTGGGTTGGTGTTCTTGGGGTTGTACTCATCCTTCTTCTTCCTCCAAACACGGCGAGTGGAGTTTAGTCTAAAAAACTATATTTTTGTCTCATCAGACCACATGACCTTCTCCCATTCCTCCTCTGGATCATCCAGATGGTCATTTGCAAACTTCAGACGGGCCTGGACATGCGCTGGCTTGAGCAGGGAGACCTTGCGTGCGCTGCAGGATTTTAATCCATGACGGCGTAGTGTGTTACTAATGGTTTTCTTTGAGACTGTGGTCCCAGCTCTCTTCAGGTCATTGACCAGGTCCTGCCGTGTAGTTCTGGGCTGATCCCTCACCTTCCTCATGATCATTGATGCCCCACGAGGTGAGATCTTGCATGGTGCCCCAGACCGAGGGAGATTGTCCGTCATCTTGAACTTCTTCCATTTTCTAATAATTGCGCCAAAAGTTGTTGCCTTCTCACCAAGCTGCTTGCCTATTGTCCTGTAGCCCATCCCAGCCTTGTGCAGGTCTACAATTTTATCCCTGATGTCCTTACACAGCTCTCTGGTCTTGGCCATTGGGGAGAGGTTGGAGTCTGTTTGATTGAGTGTGTGGACAGGTGTCTTTTATACAGGTAACGAGTTCAAAGAGGTGCAGTTAATACAGGTAATGAGTGGAGAACAGGAAGGCTTCTTAAAGAAAAACTAACAGGTCTGTGAGAGACAGAATTCTTACTGGTTGGTAGGTGATCAAATACTTATGTCATGCAATAAAATGCAAATTAATTATTTAAAAATCATACAATGTGATTTTCTGGATTTTTGTTTTAGATTCCGTCTCTCACAGTTGAAGTGTACCTATGATAAAAATTACAGACCTCTATATGCTTTGTAAGTAGGAAAACCTGCAAAATCGGCAGTGTATCAAATACTTGTTCTCCCCGCTGTATGTATAGTTTTTTGTGTGCTCTAGGGCAACAGTATCTAGATGGAATTTGTAGTCGTGGTCCTGGCAATTGGACCTTTTTTGGAACACCATTATATTTGTCTTACTGAGATTTACTGTCAGGGCCCAGGTCTGACAGAATCTGTGCAGAAGACCTAGGTGCTGTTGTAGGCCCTCCTTGGTTGGGGACAGAAGCACCAGATCATCAGCTAACAGTGGACATTTGAATTCAGATTCCTAGTAGGGTGAGGCCGGGTGCTGCAGACTGTTCTAGTGCCCTCGCCAATTAGTTGATATACACTATATGTTGAAGAGGGTGGGGCTTAAACTGCATCCCTGTCTCAACCCCCGGCCCTGTGGAAAGAAATGTGTGTGTTTTTTGCCAATTTTAACTACACACTTGTTGTTTGTGTACATGCATTTTATAATGGTGTATGTTTTTCCCCAACACAACTTTCCATCAATTTGTATAACAGGCCCTCATGCCAAATTGAAATCAACAAAGCATGAGAAGACTTTGCCTTTGTTTTGGCTTGTTTGTTTGTCAATTAGGGTGTGCAGGGTGAATACGTGGTCTGTCGTACAGTAATTTGGGCTAAAGACAATTTGACATATGCTCAGTAGATTGTTTTCGCTGAGGAAATGTACGAGTCTGCAGAGGTTTTTCCTAAGGTTGCTGTTTTTTTATTTTTTTTATTTCACCTTTATTTAACCAGGTAGGTCAGTTGAGAACAAGTTCTCATTTTGTCACGGAATGGGGTTTGGAGAGACCAAGACGCAGCGCAGGGATAGTAGTTCGACATTTTCTTTTATTATTTACTATGTAATAAATACTTCAAATGAACGAACTAAAACCAAACACAAAACAAACACGCTAGACAACGTCACGTTCACCGAAAACAAACACGAATGAACGGACGTAAAACAAAGCACACTTATCTTCACCATGACTGCGACATATACCTCGACATGTACGATAACAACCCACACCCGCGTGAGGGACAGACTCAACATATATTGGATCCCTAATTAGAGACAACGGGTAGCAGCTGCCTCTAATTAGAGATCCACCCAAAACCCACAAAGAAACAGAAAAGAACGACACTGTCAGACTCTGACCATAGCTACATAGAGAAGCCTATTGCTTCTCTATGGCCAGAGCCTGACACATTTGCAACTGCGACCTGGCCAAGACAAAGCAAAGCAGTGCGACAAAAACAACAACACAGAGTTACACAGTAAACAAACATAGTCAAAAACACAATAGAAAATCTATATACAGAGTGCAAAATGTAGTGCAAAATGCAATAAGGTTAGGAGGTAGGACAATAAATAGACCATAGTGGTGATATAAATTACAGGTTAGCATTAACACGGGAATGAAGGATGTGCAAAATTATGATGTGCAAATGAAGATACTGGAGTGCAAGATTAGCGAAAAATAATAAAAATAAATATGGGGATGAGGTAGTAGTGTGGGCTATTTACAGAAGGGCTATATACAGGTGCAGTGATCGATAAGCAGCTTTAACAGCTGATGCTTAAAGTTAGTGAGGGAGATAGGAACCTTCAGCTTCAATGATTTTTGCAATTCGTTCCAGTCATTGGCAGCAGAGAACTGGAAGGAATGGCGGCCAAAGGAGGTGTTGGCTTTGGGGGTGACCAGTGAGATATACCTGCTGGAGCGCATGCTACGGGTGGGTGTTGCTATGGTGACCAGTGAGCTGAGATAGGGCGGGGATTTACCTAATAAAGACTTATAGATTACCTGGAGCCAGTGGGTTTGGCGACGAATATATAATGAAGGCCAGCCAACGAGAGCATACAGGTCGCAGTGGTGGGTAGTATATGGGGATTTGGTAACAAAACGGATGGCACTGTGATAGATTACATCCAATTTGCTGAGCAGAGTGTTGGAGGCTAATTTGTAAATGACATCGCCGAAATCAAGGATCGGTAGGATAGTCAGTTTTACAAGGGCAAGTTTGGCAGCATGAGTGAAGGAGGCTTTGTTGCGAAATAGGAAGCCGATTCTGGATTTAATTTTGGATTGGAGATGGTTGATGTGAGTCTGGAAGTTGAGTTTACAGTCTAACCAGACGCCTAGGTATTTGTAGGTGTCCACGTATTCTAAGTCGGACCCGTCGAGAGTAGTGGTGATAGTCCGGTGGGCAGGTGCGGGCAACGTTCGATAGAAAAGCATGCATTTGGTTTTACTAGCATTTAAGAGCAGTTGGAGGCCACGGAAGGAGTGTTGTATGGCATTGAAGCTTGTTTGAAGGTTAGTAAACACAGTGTCCAAAGAGGGGCCAGATGTATACAGAATGGTGTCGTCTGCGTAGAGATGGATCAGAGAGTCACCAGCAGCGAGAGCGACATCGTTGATGTATATAGAGAAAAGGGTTGGCCCAAGAATTGAACCCTGTGGCACCCCCATAGAAACTGCCAGAGGATCGGACAACAGGCCCTCCGATTTGACACACTGAACTCTGTCTGCGAAGTAGTTGGAGAACCAGGCAAGGCAATCACTTGAGAAACCAAGGCTGTTGAGTCTGCCAATAAGAATGCGGTGATTGACAGAGTCGAAAGCCTTGGCCAGGTCGATGAAGACGGCTGCACAGTACTGTATTTTATCGATGGCGATTATGATATCGTTCAGTACCTTGAGCGTAGCTGAGGTGCACCCATGACCAGCTCGGAAACCAGATTTCATAGCAGAGAAGGTACTGTGGGATTCGAAGTGGTCAGTTATCTGTTTGTTAACTTGGCTTTCGAAGACTTTAGAAAGGCAGGGCAGGATGGATATAGGTCTATAACAGTTTGGGTCTAGAGTGTCTCCCCCTTTGAAGAGGGGGATGACCGCGGCAGCTTTCCAATCTCTAGGGATCTCAGACGATACGAAAGAGAGGTTGAACAGGCTAGTGATAGGTGTTGCAACAATTTTGGCTGATAATTTCAGAAAGAGAGGGTCCAGATTGTCTAGCCCAGCAGATTTGTAGGGGTCCAGATTTAGCAGCTCTTTCAGAACATCATCCGTCTGGATTTGGGTGAAGGAGAAGCGGGGGGGGGGGGCTTGGGCAAGTAGCTGCCGGGGGCACAGAGCTGTTGGCCGTGGTAGGGGTAGCCAGGTGGAAAGCATGGCCAGCCGTAGCAAAATGCTTATTGAAATTTTCGATAATCTGTTGACCCATATCCCATGGTAGTTTTGTGGATTGGGGTGATCAGTCCTTGGTTCCAAATACTGGGGAATATTCCAGAGCTGAGGATGATATTAAAGAGTTTAAGTATAGCCAATTGGAATTTGTGATCTGTATATTTTATAATTTCATTTAGGATACCATCAACCACACAGGCCTTTTTGGGTTGGAGGGTTTGTATTTTGTTGTGTAGTTCATTCAATGTAATTGGAGAATCCAGTGGGTTCTGGTAGTCTTTAATAGTTGATTCTAAGATTTGTATTTGATCATGTATATGTTTTTGCTGTTTGTTCTTTGTTGTAGATAGATAGATAGATAGATAGATAGATAGATAGATAGATAGATAGATAGATAGATAGATAGATAGATAGATAGATAGATAGATAGATAGATAGATAGATAGATAGATAGATAGATAGATAGATAGATAGATAGATAGATAGATAGGTACTTTATTGATCCCCCGGGGGGGAAATTTCATAGAGCCACAAAGATTGGAGAAGTGGTTTATCCATACATCTCCATTTTGGATAGATAACTGTTCTTGTTGTTGTTTGTTAGAGTTTTCAAATTTCCCCAGAAGTGGTTAGATTCTTCAAATACATTGAGCTGATTTCTGACGTGCTGTTCCTTCTTTTTCCGTAGTGTATTTCTGTATTGTTTTAGTGATTCACCATAGTGAAGGCGTAGGCTCAGGTTTTCTGGGTCTGTATTTTTTTGTTTGGATAGGTTTCTCAATTTCTTTCATAGGTTTTTGCATTCTTCATCAAACCATTAGATTTTTTATTTGATAGGGAAGCTGAGAGGTCAAATATACTGTTTAGGTTTTTAAAATTTTTAACATTTTGTCCAGGAAATTGTCTAGAAGGGATTGAATTTGTTGTTGCCTAATTGCTTTTTGGTAGATTTCCACACTACTTTCCTTCCATCTATAGCATTTCTTAATATTATTCAGTTCCTTTGGCTTTGATGCCTTATGATTGAGCATAGCTCTGTTCAAGTAAATGTTTAGCTCTGTTCAAGAGTGTTCTTTTGCTGTGATCTGATAGGGGTGTCAGTGGACTGACTGTGAACGCTCTAAGAGACTCTGGATTGAGGTCAGTGATAAAGTAGTCTACAGTACTATGAGCTATACGTGTACCTAACATAGGAGTCCCCTCAAAGTCTACCATTAACTATGTACAGTACATACCCAGCGTTAGACAGAGCTGCAGGAGTTGTGACCCGCTTTTGTTGGTAATGTTGTTGTAGTTGTGCCTAGGGGGCGCATGGGGGAGGGAATGCTGTCACCTCCAGGTAGGTGTGTGTCCCCCTGTGTGCTGAAGGTGTCAGGTTGTCCAGTTCTGGCATTTAGGTCACCACAGATTAGTACAGCTTCTCCATCCCCCTAGATGTCATTGTTAAAGTATGAGGATTCTATTGGGATGATAGAGGTAGCACACATGAGGACATTTTTCTCTGTTAAAATCATTTCCTTATTCATTTCTAGCCAGGTGTAAAATGTTCCTGTTTTGACTAATTTAAAAGAGTGGGTTAGGTCTGTTTTATACCAAATTAGCATACCGCCTGAGTATCTTCCCTGTTTCACACCTGGTAGTTTGTTGGATGGGACTACCAGCTCTCTGTAACCTAGAGGGCAACCAGTGGGTCCGTATCTTTCATACCATGTTTCTTATAGGATGACAATGTCTGTATTTCTTTGAGGAAGTCTGTGATCCTGCTCTTTAGGACATAAGCAAATTACCTGGGTGTAGGTCCTGTTGGCGTGGGTTCTCTTGGTGCAGGTCCTTCAGAAGGGTGTCTTGCAGGTCTGGGAGGCTGTCTCTCTGGTCTGGACGGGGTGTCACTCTGTTGCTCCTGTGTGAGGTGCTGGGGCTACGGTTGAGGGTGATATCCTTCAGGGTCCTGGCAAAAGTTGGGATTGCTGCTTTGTAGAGGTGGACCTGGTCGTAAAGGCTGTTCAAGTCCAGGGTGGAGTGGTGGACCAGGTAGACATTAGGTTTTGAGGCACATTCTCGCAAAATGCTTGCATTCACCCGCTGTATGGTGGCAGGTTGAAAGTATTTTCTAGATAGCAGGGTGGAGATAACCACTTGTGCGTTGGGGAAAGCGGAAGAAGCTTATTCAATCACTCCCTTGAGTGCTGTGGCCACCCTTTCCTGCTGGGTTCTCAGGTCATTTGTGCCCGTGTGAATTATGATGTGGCTGGGGGACCCTAGTCTGTACTCTGACAACAGCTCCAGGGCATGCCTAGTGTTTGGGCACCAGAGTCTGGCTTTTGTGTGTCATCAGTGGATGTGTGGGGGTTGTCAAGAGGGCTATCAGGGGAGCTGACAGGGGGGCTGTTAGGAGGGGTTGTGTTCTGTTGGGTTGGTGAGTCTTGTGTTGTCTGTCCCATTGTGGTGTTGAGGTTGTGGTCCGGGTATGAGGTAGGCTGTTCTGCTGGCTTCTCTTGTAGTCTTGGAAGGACCCTGCTTCATTCTCTAAGCAGGCTAAGTATAATTTATTTGAACCTGTAAGCTGTGTTGGTTTCGTCTGTCTGTCCCAGTTAGTTAGTAAGCTACCTAGTCTGTGTGAACTGCTAATTTGCTTAAGAAGTGTTAGTGATTGCTACCCATTCAAAGTGGGTGCAGGTCCATCCACTTATTTTGTTCTCTGCAGATTACAACTTAATAGGATGGGGAGTGGCTACACCTGTCTCTCTGAGGTGGTGTATACAGTCATGTGAAAAAGTAAGTACATGCTCTCAAAAAAGAATATCAAGACACAACTGACGTTATCCAGGTGTTGTCTGGCAAAAGTCAGTTGTGTCTTGATATTATTTTTTGAGAGCAGAGACTTCTTCCTTCCTGACCTCCCATGTAGGCCAAGTTTGTGCAGTCTCTTTCTGACAGTGTACCCATGCCCTTCAACATTGATTGTGGCAAGAGAGGCCACTGGTCATCCCCAAAGCCAACACCTCCTTTGGCCGCCATTCCTTCCAGTTCTTTGCTGCCAATGATTGGAACGAATTATCAAAAATCACTGAAGCTGGAGACTACCATCTCCCTCAATAACATTAAGAATCAGTTGTCAGAGCAGCTTACCGATCACTGCACCTGTACATAGCCCTTCTGTAAATAGCCTACCCAACTAACTCATCCCCATATTTATTATTTTTTCTAATTTGCACCCCAGTATCTCTATTTGCACATCATCATCTGCACATCTATCACTCCAGTGTTAATGCTAATTTGTAATTTATTTCACCACTATGGCCTATTTATTGTCCTACCTTCCTAACCTTACTACATTTGCACACTCTGTACATATATTTTCTATTGTGTTATTGACTGTACGTTTGTTTATTCCCATGTGTAACTCTGTGTTGTTGTTGGTCGCAGTTGAGAACTTGTTCTACCTGGTTAAATAAAGGTGAAATAAAATAAAAAATGTAATAAAGTAAAAAGGCCTGTAGATCCCTTTATGTTATCCTGGGGTTCCTAGAGACGTCTATGAGCATCTTTCGGTCAGCTCTTGGGCTGACTTTGGTGGGACGACCTGTCCTAGGTAGTTTGCCAGTGGTCTGGAATTTTCGTCGGACAGTGGAAAGATGTACTTCGAATTGCTTGGAAATGGATTTGTAACCCTCCCAGACTCATGGGCATCAATAATCTTTCTTCTGAGGGCCTTGGGTAGGTCTTTTGATCTTTGAATGATGTGTTACCACATACCCATATGGTTAAGACCATATCTTTAACCTCCCACCGTCTGCCTTTGACTAATTTCTCTCTGCCTCCTTCTTTCCACTCCTTTCCTCTTTTGACCTCACTCTCTCCCCGTCCCCCCTACTCACAAGGCAGGCAATACACTTGACCTCATCTTTACTAGAAGCTGTTCTTCTACTAATCTCACTGCAACTCCCCTCCAAGTCTCCGACCACTACTTTGTATCCTTTTCTCTCTCGCTTTCCTCCAACACTACTCACTCGGCCCCGTGCCGTCGTAACCTTTACTCTCTCTCCCCCGCTCCTCTCTCCTCTTCCATCCTATCATCTCTTCCCTCTGCTAAATCCTTCTCCCTCCTGTCTCCTGATCCTGCCTCCTCGACCCTCCTCTCCTCCCTTTTTGCATCTTTTGACTCTCTATGTCCCCTATCCTCCCGGCCGGCCCGATCCTCCCCTCCTGCTCCTTGGCTAGACAACTCATTGCGAGCTCACAGAACAGGGCTCCGGGCGGAAATGGAGGAAAACTAAACTCCCTGTGGATCTCTGTTTCTGCTGCTAAAGCCACTTTCTACCACTCTAAATTTCAAGCCTTGGCCTCTAACCCTAGGAAGCTCTTTGCCACCTTCTCCTCCCTGCTGAATCCTCCTACTCCTCCCCCTCCCTCCTCCCTCTCTGTGGATGACTTCGTCAACCGTTTTGAAAAGAAGGTTGACGACATCCGATCCTCATTTACTAAGCCTATTGACACCACTGGTCCTGCACCCTACCCTATGCTTTGACTTCTTTCTCCCCCTCTCTCTCTTGCGACTTGTGACGGCCGGCCGCCCAACAACCTGCCCGTGTCACGGCTGGGTGTAGGGAAAGATCAAGGCACATCGCTATAATAGTTCAACATACTTTATTAGAACTAAGAAAACAATAAATCGGAGCAAAAACAACAGTAACAAGTGTGTCAGCACCAAAGCACAAAAACACAACAATATCCTACAAAACACAGGGGGGAAAAGCAAGTACTTAAATAGGATCCCCAATTAGAGACAACGCATAGCAGCTGCCTTTAATTGGGGACCAAAAACAAATTAACCCATAGAGTTCAATAGAACTCTACTGTCAGGCCCAGACCGTGACAACCCGCTTGACCCTATCCCCTCCTCTCTTCTCCAGACCATTTTCGGAGACCTTCTCCCTTACCTCACATTGCTCATCAACTCATCCTTGACCGCTGGCTTCCGTCTTCAAGACAGCGAGAGTTGCACCCCACCTCACAAAACCTTCACTCGATCCCTCCGATGTCAACAACTACAGACCAGTATCCCTTCTTTCTTTTCTCTCCAAAACTCTTGAGCGTGCCGTCTCTAACCAACTCTCCTGCTATCTCTCTCAGAGTTACCTTCTTGATCCTAACCAGTCAGGTTTCAAGACTGGTCATTCAACTGAGACTGCTCTTCTCTGCGTCACGGTGGCTCTCCGTACTACGACTCTCCGCAACACGTGCTCTCACCACTGGTGTCCCCCAGGATTCAGTTCTAAGCCCTCTCCTATTCTCTCTATACACCAAGTGACTTGGCTCATATCCTCACATGGTCTCTTCTATCAACGCTATGCAGACGACACTCAATAAATTTTCTTCTGATAACCAGGTGGTGAATCACATCTCTGCGTGCCTGGCAGACATATCAGTTTGGATGTCAGATCACCACCTCAAGCTGAACCTCGGAAAGACAGAGCTGCTCTTCCTCCCGGGGAAGGACTGCCCGCTCCATGATCTCGCCATCACGGTTGACAACTCCATTGTGTCCTCCTCCCAGAGAAGAACCTTGGTGTGACCCTGGACAACACCCTGTTGTTCTCTGCTAATATCAAAGTGGTGACCCAATCCTGCAGGTTCATGCTCTACAACATTCGCAGAGTACGACCCTACATACACAGAAAGCGGCACTAGTCCTAATCCAGGCACTTGTCATCGTCTGGATTACTGCTACTCACTGTTGGCTGGGCTCCCTGCCTGCACCATTAAACCCCTACAACTTATCCAAAACGCTGCAGCCCGTCTGGTGTTCAACCTTCCCAAGTTCTCTCATGTCACCCCGCTCCTCCACACACTCCACTGGCTTCCAGTTGAAGCTCGCATCTTCTACAAAACCATGGTGCTTGCTTGCGGAGCTGTGAGGGGAACGGCACCTCCTTACTTTAAGGCTCTGATCAGTCCCTACACCAAAACAAGGACAATACGTTCATCCACCTCTGGCCTGCTAGCCCCCCTACCTCACAGTTCGGGCTCATCCCAGTCAAAGCTATTCGCTGCTTTGGCACCCCAATGGTGGAACAAGCTCCCCCACGACGCCAGGACAGCGGAGTCACTGACCATCTTCCGGAGACACTTGAAACCCTACCTCTTTAAGGAATACCTGGAATAGTACAACAGTAATCCCTCTACCCCCCCTAAAAAAAAACTTTACTAACACTTGTCTTTTGTCGAAATGAACACCTGATTTAATTCCCTGCTAGCACTGACTTTCCTCACAGCTGCTTGTTTAAAGAAATGTACTTATTGTGATCGAGATGTGGTTGGACCACTGGCTGTCCTAAGTTGAATGGACCAATTTGTAAGTGCCTCTAGATAAGATAAATGACTGCTAAATTACTAAAATGTAAAATGGAGTGTCCTGCTCTCTCTCACAACTCAGCTTTCTCTCTATAAGTTCTCTCACCTCAGTCCGTAGAGCAGCCAACTCTCTCAGACAGCCGTCCATCTCCACCTTCTGCCCTCTGGGTCTTGTTAGGGGGTTGTTGTTGTGCTGGTCTATTTTGTGGGTTTGTTCAGTCTGGATTGTGTAGACTAGCTCTCTGAGCTCCACCATGTCCTTCTCAATGATGGAGGAGCAGTGCAGTTGTGGCACCAGGGTGTGTTCAGTGCTGGGTAGGTGACTATCCTCGTCTGCAGGACAGTTTGAAGAGGTGTGATCAGACTCAATCAGGTTGGGGGAGTCGTCACAGAGAGCTTTACCTGCTGTGCTCTCTCTTTGATCCCGTAAAAGTCCTGATGGAACTGCATGAGAATGCCCTGCACCATTACTGTCCCAGACTTGTACACGATAACAGAGGTTGTTTCAATTTCCTCAATGTCTAGTATTCTGAGTTTCCATCCTGGGCCAATACCCTCTCTCTTGATATAGGGGTAGTGTGCTCTTATAGCACTGTGCCACGCCAGGGGATGGTCTGTATGGAAAATGAAGTTGCTTACGTTCCCCTCTTTGTAGCAGTTAGCAAATAGTGTCTCTGGATTGTACTTATTCCGTGCAGTGTTTTAAAAAAAAATATCCATGGGGTACTGTATTGTAATGACCTCTGCACAGGGATAAGCCACGGGGGCTTCAAAGGCCTCTGTGAAACTCTCCTGCCGTTGTAAGGCTCCAGAGTTTTCACAGCTCTCACTTCACACTTCAGTGAAGGTCAGTTCTGTTCTAGCAGCTTGGTAGTTTAGTCTTCTTATTTATTAAGCTTTATATAACACAATTACTTAGAGATTATTGTATTTTACTTGTTGGCTTCAGAAGTAGGTTCAGACTGAACTCACTCAGTTTAGTGTTGGATGGTATTTCCAGGTTCCACTGTGTTCTTCTACAGGTTTGGGTTTGTTAGAAGTTTGTTCTTGATAGTTCATGGTAGTAATAGTCCATTCAGGTCATTTTGTTAGTTAAATTAAAGTTTATCTACATTTATCCAACTCTAATTCTATATTTTTGAAGAAAAACTCAGGAGCCCATGAACTCACTATCTCTCTTTCAAGTCAATTAAATTCAATTTCAATTTAAGGTCTCTCTCTCGCTCTCTCCCTCCCTCCCTCCCTCTTTCTTTCTTTCTTTCTTTCTCAGGCAGAGCAGAGGAATGCAGAAGGAGTCATGCGTCCCGGATGCAGACTGTTTGTGTTTGTTTGTTATGTTAGTTGGCTGGTTGTTTGGTTCTGGGGTACATCAAGTACTTGGACACAGTAGTAGGAGTAAACAGAACGGGCAGATACAGAAATGTCCTGGTAATCACCAGGTTTTTACCGGGTCAACAACAATAGCAGACTGTTTTTGAGAAGAACTAGTGATATCTATCAAACATGGCTGGTTGCAATAGAACAATATCAGCACTTTTTTCCAATGCACTATATGTATGGAGGTATCTCAGCCCTTCTATCACATGACTCTGTCCCTAACACCCATCTGGCACAACCTGTAGCACCCATCCCATTAGAACTGAGGAAGATATCATGTATATAAGTGTGGGATGAGTTCAGGGTTGCTGTAAATTATAGGGATGGATTTGTGTCTGTATGTTTCAGAACACTCTAGTGGCCTCCCTGTCAGAGTGCTATGGCATTAAAGGGACCTGCTTTAAAACATATCTCTCTCCTTTTATGAATGAAATGATGAGAAACACTGTTGGGCACTTTCACTTTCGTATTTCCATTCAGTATCCTTCTCTGTGTTAATCAAGGTATTAATTATCAAAGTGGACAGGTAATTCAGTTAAATCATAATTGGCTACATGCGTTGGCTGTAGTACAACATTTTCCCTCATAATTAAAGAGAAATATGAGAGCATTCACCCAGACTGTCAGAGCTGAAAACACCATGCTCCCTCCTCACACCCTCACACTGCCTTTGGAAAGGAAGGGTAGAGAGAGAGTAAGTAGAAGGTGAATGTATCAACTACTTAAATCTGTCTGTGTCGGTATGTGTGTAATCTTACGTGTGTGTGTGTGTGTGTGAGAGAGAGGTTGTTGGAGTTTATGTGTATGATAGAGAGGTTGTTTATGTCTATGTGTGTGTATGTGTGTGTGTCTGTGTGTGTGTGTCAGAGAGAGTGGGATGTTTGTGAGTGTGGTAACTGCATGAAAAAATAACATCTTTAAACAGCCATCTGGGAGTGATGTAGTAAAATAAAACAACAATAAAATAAAAGTTACTGCTGCTGATGTTTACAAACAATTCCCAAACTTCCCTGAGAATCAAACCCAGACTGGAACACATACGCACAGCAGAGACACACACACATACGCACAGCAGAGACACACACACACATACGCACAGCAGAGACACACACACACATACGTACAGCAGAGACACACACACATACGCACAGCAGAGACACACACACATACGCACAGCAGAGACACACACACATACTCACAGCAGAGACGCACACACATACGCACAGCAGAGACACACACACATACGCACACACACACATGCACTCACACACACGCAGAGAGAGAGAAAGGGAAAGAGAGCGAGAGAAAGAGAACATGCCATACACATAAACACAAATACACAAGCATATGCAAACACAGACACACAGTCCCTGTGGTTTTTACAGTGTCAACAACAACAGCATACTTTGAGCAGAAGTAGTGATATCAAACATGGCTGGTTGCAATAGAACAATATCATCATACTGTGTGTCGTGTAGACAGTGGCCGGGCCTCCACTACAACTTAGATTAGCTGGTGTGATTGGTGGGCGGATCACAAGGAGAATCCCAGCCTGTTTTCATTAACCACTCATAAACATGTTTACTGGTACAGCTGCTCCCCATTACACCGTACAGTAACCTGGACTCAGGGGTAGACGTAACATAGTAAACAAAAATCCAGGACACGTTTAGTATGGTAAGTATTCATTTTTGTAGGTCAATCATTCATTTTATATGATATGTTACAAATTAGAATTCATATGATATGTTACAAATTACAATTCATATGATATGTTACGAATTGCAATTCATACAATATGTTACAAAGTTGCAGTACGTATGATATGTTACTAATAACAATTTGTTGTGGCTAACATTAGCTAGATGGCTAATAATAACATTAGCTAGGTGGCTAACACTAGCTAGGCTAGGATTTAGGGTTAGGGGTTAAGTCTTAGGTTAATTTTAGGGTTGGAGTTAGGTTAAAGGGTTAAGGTTAGGTTTAGGGGAAGGGTTAGCTAGATAGATAGATTATTTTATTAGTCACGTGCACAGCGTCACAGATATAATCCACAGACATGCGTCAACGACACACGGACGCACAAACACATGCAGATACATAAGCACATTCACACACGCACGCACACACACACACACAAACACACACTGTCCTCCCTTCCTCAATGTGATTTTGTATCAAAGCAAACAAATGACATGCTGTCTTTCCTCCTCCCTCACTCTTTTTTGATCTGTCATTCTGTAGACTGTCGCGGTATCTCGCCAGCTGACAATATCAATCGTTGCGTGGCGCTGCAGTGTTCCGGCGGGGCGGTGGTTCCCACAGGGGAGACTACATTACAGCAGGCCTCTTTGTTTGGTTGAACTCTCCAGGGGAAGAACTCTGACTGGGCCTGGAGCTGAGCTGTCAGGGGCTGGCTGGAGGAATAGCACAGAGGGAGAGGGAAGGAGGGAAAGAAGCTGAGGGATGATGAGGTGAATATTGTGGTGAGGATGAGGCTATAGACCCCAGGTTTTCTGTGGCTCACACACACACACTCACCCACATAGATGTATCTACGACGCACGGACACACACACACAATCGTTTTACCATATTTAAGACATTTGTTTTGCAAATAAATGTTCTCTTCATGTAATTATTACAGTTTGGATTATTTAATTTGCTAATAAAAAAGCAGAAATGTTGTCCTTCCAGATCTGTGTGTTATATCGTCCTGCATCCTTCACCTATGTCAGAGTTTAATAGAAATCTACAGTATATCTCTATTTTGGAGACGGCTTGTCCGTTGTGAGTGTATAGAATCAATGTACGTCATGAAATTAAAATGTGTATTTATTCCATGTATTTCTCTCTGTTTTCTGAACTGTGTTGTGTGTTGTGGGTGGGTGTTTGTTGGTTTTGAATGTCTCAATTACTTCCTTTGACTAGGGTCCCTACTCTGAACCTATTCAACTCTCCTCCAATGTGCTCTCAGTGATTTCAAGGCAAACTACTGTACTCTGATATTAAATATGAAACACACACGCACACACACCTTCACTTTGTCTGGCTCCCTATTGTCCAAGACTCTTCACCAAAACAACCTTTATTGAGAGTATGTGTATTGTTGAGTATACACACACACACACACACACAATAAAAATGTATTAATTAATGTTTCCTTATTTAAAAATAATGGCAGATCTTAGCATAGAAGAATTGATTCAAACCATGTTAAATATGAATACAGTGAATTAACAATTATTTTGGATTAAGGTAAAATTCTATTAAAAAAAAGAAAATCTAAAAACAATAATCAATATCAAACCCCAAAATAACAAAAAACATTAATACTTGTATTTTTAAATAATCATTATGTTAATCATTTCAAAAAGCACAGCAGATGACAAAGAAACACAGAAATAATCTTACAATATCAAACAACAATTTCTGTCTTAGAATAATTAGCAATCTAATTTAAGTAAATCAAACACCTGTTCCCATAACTGAAACAAGAAAAAACAAACCAATATCCAACAGGCTTAGAAATCACAGGAATTATGCAGGTAAAAATAATACTCACATTTTTTGGCAGCCTTCCTAAGATCTGTGCCTCGACACAATCCTGTCTCTGAGCTCTATGGACAATACCTTCGACCTCATGGCTTGTCATTTGCTCTGACATGCACTGTCAAATGTTGGACCTTTTTATATAGAAAGGTGTGTGCCTTTCCAAATCATGTCCAGTCAATTGAATTTTCCACAAGTGGACTCCAATCAAGTTGAAACATCTTAAGGATGATCAATGGAAACAGGATGCGCCTGAGCTCAATTTCAAGTCTCATAGCAAATGGTCTGAATACTTATGTAACTAAAATATTTTTTAATTTTTGTTTGTATAAAAAAAAAGTGTTCGCATTATCTTTGTGGGGTATTGTGTGTAGATTGATGAGGGAAAACAATGATTTCATCTAACAAAATGTGGAAAAAGGGAAGGGATCTGAATACTTTCGAAATGCACTGTATATATATAATGGCAAAAACATACTGTTCACTCAGGTGGCTCAGTTGGCTGGTGCATGGTGCTTCCAACACCAGGGTTGTGGGTTTGAGCCCTATTCACTTAATATAATGTTAATGTTAACTGTGAGTTGCTTTAGATGAAAACATCAGCTAAATTACTATTAAATGTAATATTAAGCACCCACAGGCACAGGCACATGCACACATGTTCCCTATCTCACTGCAGGGCTGACTGTGTGAAACTAGTTATGGACATATTGGGGTGACGTCTCTCTAATATTACACAATCTCAGTCAGGACTAATCAGATGGCCAGGGCTTATACACACTATATAGTCTTTTGTTCCCAGCACTGATGAGAGGAAGAACCCCAAACTCTCCTCTCCCTGCGATGATGAGAGAATAACTTTTGTTTTCTTTGAGGGATTTCTCCTCAGCAGCACGGCCAGATGAGGGTTGATTCCTGCATATTCTACAGTTAATCCTGGTTAGAATTTAAATAGAGGAGAAATGATTGCATTTCTCTCTCGCCTCCTCTCGTTCTCTACATCTCTCTCCTCCTCTCGTTCTCTCCATCTCTCTCTCGTGGCAGGCTCAGAAAGCCTGACCTCTGCATGTTCTTCCCATCCTTCAGATTGGTTTTAAATACTGGGCAGATTTAAGCACAGACATGAAAGTTCACATTAGCCATATATTTAAAAATCCACTATTCTGATAATCCATGTATTTGTCAGAATCAAACACAGGGGAATAGAAAAGGACAAATTATATAATGAGGAAGCAGAGCGAGATGTATTGTGGAGAGGAATTATGTGGAGAGAGATACATTTAGCTGAATATGGCACTGCTGGAAGGAAATCCTTGAAGATGATTATTGAAATACTAACCACCAGCCACGTAACCGTTTGATGGGACAAAAAGAGCACTGGTGATTTAACGACCTCTGATGCCAGTGTGTGTGTGTGTGTGTGTGTGTGTGTGTGTGTCAGATGCTGGGGTGGGGTTAGCGTTTCTCTCTGCTTTTTTCACTTACTGGTCACCCTGGTATCCCTGGGACATTTCCCCCCCAAAACTAGAAAACATTTATTCTCCCCCTTTCCCCCCTAAATCCCCTTCTCCTTCTCCCCCATTTACTTCACCCCTTTTCTCTCTCTGTGTGTTTTAGTAGTGAGTGTTATGGTGTGGTTTGGTAAGGGGAGGAAGGCCAGTGGTGTCGTGCCGTGTGTTTGGCCGACTGGTTTTCTTTCAGACTGACGTCTGTTCATTTAGAAAGGAGACTCACTTACAGTGCAGTACTACCCAAGTATTACTGTAGTCCTCTCCTCTCCTTAGTGATGTATTGTATATTAGAGCTGGCAGGGCCTTGGCAGCCTCTCAGGCTACAATGTGTGTGTGTGTGTGAGTGTGTATGTGTGTGTGTGTATGTGAGTGTGTGCCTGCATGCCTTCTTGCTTGTGTGAGTGTACGCTTGTCTGGCTGTCTGGCTGGCTTGGCTGAGTGGTATGTGATTTGTGATGTTACCTCTGCAGCTTTAAACTGCATCAAGCAACTTTGAGACCTCTTTTATTACTGTAATATGAGGTACTTAACATATCACTGCCATAAAGCATGGCCCAACATCACATCAGACACAGAGGATTGTGGTTACAGTGTTAGAGGCAGTAGGCGTTCATTCAACTTAATTCAACTTGGAGGGGGGTGGGGGTTTAACATTTCTTCATGCTTCCACCAGTCAAACCATCGTTGGTATGGAACGTCTCCGCAGCATGCAGATAACATTCACCACCCCTACAGAGATAAGATAAGACAATAGTTTATTGGCTGTTTGCACAGAATTCTTGCATCTCGAAGTTAATCAAATCATATCAGGTTATTATTTTTGACATGTATTGACATGTCTATTAAATATATATTTCTTTTTTCTCATAAAGAATAGATTACATAGGCAGACATGCACACACACTATCCCTTTCCCTGTCCAGAATTTAATTTGGAAAGTTAGATGTAGATGACATACAGATGGCTTTTCAATAGCAGAAAGAACAGAACACATGCTGTATGGAATGATGGAGAATTCCCTCCCTCCCTCCCTCCGCTCTCTCTCCCTAAGCTACAGCGCTACCTCTCGGTCAGTCTGCTCCCTTTTTCCTCCAGAGAATCACATTGCCTCTCACTGTAAAGACTGATCCTAGCACAGTCCTTAGCTAGGTAGTGAGAAGCAGACTGAGCACAAGACTCTCCTTCATCAGAATTAGAAGTTCATCCATGTTTCTCAAACGACACATTTTGAAGTTGTTCGAAATGCCACATTTTGAAGTGTTAAGCACATTTCTTAAGGTTAGGCATTAACTCTGAATGGTTAAAGTAAGGGTTAAGGTTTGGGATAGGCTTAAAACCAAAATATCAAAAACAACTTTCTATCACTGGATTCGGACATGCAACCTTTGGAGGCAGATGCTTACACCCATCTGACATCCCTGTCTACCACACTCTAGAAAAACAGAAACCTATTTGAAGGTAGCAGCGCTCACTGTTGCCCCTAGTTGCCGGTTTCCATGTCATCTCCCGATGTCCTCAGACATGGATGGACGTCGAATACTGACTTGTTTCACAGGTGACCTGCATGGTTTACAAAGCACACCAGATTGAGCATGGGACTCCAATCAGTCAGCAGCCTAGCAGCAGAGCTGGGAGGTAAACTCCCTCTGGGCTACATAGTCCTATCCACTGGGACAGGAAGAGGTAGCTGCTTATGTCTATTTTACAGCTTACATCTTACTGATGACCTGCTTAGATTTGCTTGCATTTCCTAGATGACTTGCAACGATGCACTTTCAGGCTTGTGTGTGTGTGTTTACTGTATATTACATGAGCTGCCATGGGGTCATGTATGAGTAACGTGTGTCATAATCGCTACTGCTATCAGTTCATCACCACACGCACACTCGCACACGCACGCACACGCACGCACACACACGCACACACACGCACACGCACACACACACAAAACACACACCAGAAAATGACGATTAACGCAGCAGGTTTGGATGGATAAAAATACACACACTCGCAAAAGCAGGCACACACACACACACACACACACACACACACACACACACACACACACACACACACACACCACAACAACCCCCAAGCTACTCCCAGTCAAATCCATCATATCAGTGAGTAGTGAGAGCGCTTGCCCCCTATTACTGAGTATCTCAGTGGTAAGGGCCCTTCGCCAGCCCTTAGGGCACACTCTCACACTCACGCCCTTCTGCTGCTCACTGCACTAAGTCCACTTTACTGCTCCCTAGGGAGCACACTACTGACAGAACACAGCCAAAAGTCCACCCTGCAGCAAAGTCAGCAAACAGAGAGAGGGAGAGGGAGAGGAAGAGTGAGAGCAAGAGGGAGAGAGATACGGTGAGAGAGAGAGAATATGAGGTGGGAGAGAAAGAGAGAGCGAGAGAGAAAGAAAGAGAGAGAGAGAGAGAGAGAGAGAGAGATGACATAGGGGGAGGAATATACAGAGAGGAGGGATGGGAAAATGTGATTGGGCGAGTGAGAGGACACAGAAAAACGTGATTGGGCGAGTAAGAGGATACAGAAAAACGTGATTGGGCGGGTGAGAGGATACAGAAAAATTCGATTGGGCGAGTGAGAGGATACAGGAAAAGGAACGACGGGAGAAAAGAGATGGTGGCCACATAAAATAGTGTGAGAGCAAATATGTGTGTTTGTTCAAGAGTACCTGCATGTGTGTGTTTATGATTGACATAACCCACCATGACTGCTGTACATGGCTGTCAGCTGACTGACTGATTGGGTTTTGAAGGTAGTTCTCTTGGGTATTAAAAGCTGATTGACCAACTGATGGAGAGGATGACAGCCCAAAACCAATGAGAGACTGTTAAGCTCTGGATAACCAATCAGATTGGTTATCCAGATTGGCTGATTGATTGACAGGTAGACAGAGAAATACACATACCGGTAAAAAGAGATGTAGTGTGTCAACTCTGTCCTTCCACATTCCTCTATTTACTCTCTTTCCTCACAAACTCTTTCATCCCTCTCTTCCCAAAATGTATCTTTCTCCTATTCTCTTTCAACATTCACCCTGCACTCTCCACATTCACCCTGCACTCTCCACATTCACCCTGCACTCTCCACACTCACCCTGCACTCTCCACATTCACCCTGCACTCTCCAGATTCAAGCTGAACTCTCCACATTCACCCTGCACTCTCCAGATTCAAGCTGAACTCTCCACATTCACCCTGTACTCTCCACATTCACCCTGCACCCCCCACATTCACCCTGCACTCTCCACATTCACCCTGCACTCTCCACACTCACTCTGTCCTATCCTATCTATCCCCTCCTCTCTTCCAGTTGGAGACTCTTACAGACACCCAGGCCTCATCACTTCTCTTTTTCCCCTCCCTCTCTCCATCACTGTGTGCATGCATTAGTGGAAGGGGAAGGGTGAATGTGTGTGTGAGATTGTGTGCGTAATCATAATTTAGCTTTGTGTCCCGTGGGTCTGTGCAGGTCAGTGAGTGTGGCCTGGTGGGCTGGAATTAAACGATGACACATAGATGAGTGGAGGTCGGGCATGATATCATGAGGCTTGCACGTGTGTCAGCTGTTGCCAGTTGTGGTATTCATTTTTGGTAGTCTCTGACATGTACACAAGCTGACAGTATACACATTGTAGGTTGCATGCCTACCTTAAAAGCTGAATATTTTCAATATGCATTGTTGTACTAATGCCTCATGAATACTATTTATTGTGTTCTGTTAATCTGTAAGAGGACACACACACATGTACACTGAGTATACCAAACAATAAGAAAACCTTCCTAATATTGAGTTGCAACTGTAATACTGATTAATTGACTGTAATACTGATTAAAAGAGATAGTGTTTATTTTTGTGTTGACACTGGAATGTACATTGACGTGGACCCTTTAGTACACTGAACAAAAATATAAACGCAACATATAAATTGTTGATCCCATGTTTCATGAGCTGAAATAAAAGATCCCAGAAATGTTCCATACGCAAATAAAGCTTATTTCTCTCAAATGTTGTACATTCATTTGTTTACATCCCTGTTAGTGAGCATTTCTCCTTTGCCAAGATAATCCATCCACCTGACAGGTGTCGCATATCAAGAAGCTGGTTAAACAGCATGATCATTACACAGGTGCACCTTGTGCTGGGGACAATAAAAGTCCACTCGAAAATGTGCAGTTTTGTCACACAACACATTGCCACAGATGTCTCAAGTTTTGAGGGAGTATACAATTGGCATGCTGACTGCAGGAATGTCCACCAGAGCTGTTGCCAGATAAAATAATATTAATTTCTCTACCATAAGCTCCCTCCAACGTTGTTTCACAACCACAGGCCACGTGTAACCACGCTAGCCCAGGACCTCCACATCCGGCTTCTTCACCTGCGGGATCGTCTGTAACCAGCCACCCGGACAACTGATGAAACTGTGGGTTTGCACAACCAAAGAATTTCTGCACAAACTGTCGGAAGCTGATCTGTGTGCTCGTCGTCCTCACCAGGGTCTTGACCTGACTCCAGTTCGGCGTCGTAACCAACTTAAGTGGGCAAATGCTCACCTTCAATGGCCACTGGCATGTAGGGAAGAGGATGAATCACTGTTTCAACTGTACCGGACAGATGGTAGACAGCGTGTACAGCATTGTGTGGACGAGCGGTTTGCTGATGTCAACCTTGTGAACAGTGCCCAGTGGCGACCCGCCATTACCTATTTTGAGCCACACCTGTTTAAGAAAAAAAAAATCAAAAGAAGCCAGTTTTGCATGTTATTCTGGCAATAATTTGTGTGACATATCAGTTTGTAAAGAATGTAAAAAAAAATAGGCAGCTCCAAAATAGGCAAACCCTAAAATGTTTGTATGCAGATGTAAAGAAACTAACATTAAATATATAGTCGTAAAAAAGTACACCCCCTGGAAAGTTCTCTTTTATTTTACATATTTGGACAGATGGATATGTAATCTTCACTTCAACACTATTGACAGATAAAGGTTACCAAATTTAACAAATCACACACACAAAACAAACGTTGAAAATGTTATGCAATTAAAATAAACAAAAATGCCTTTTCCTTATGGGGAAAAAGTTAGTACACCCCTACCTTTACCATCACATAAAATGGGAAAAATAAGAATTAGGTACCAAAACAAGTGCAAATGATTAGAAACAATAGAGAGAAACTTAGGAGGGTCCAGCCTTCAATAAATATAAGAAAATTGGTCTGGTTTGGTCTTAACCATATGGGTGTGTGGTAACACATCATTCAAAGATCAAAAGACCTACCCAAGGCCCTCAGAAGAAAGATTATTGATGCCCATGAGTCTGGGAGGGGTTACAAATCCATTTCCAAGCAATTCAAAGTATATCATTCCATTTCCAAGCAATTCGAAGTACATCATTCCACTGTCCGATGAAAATTCCAGACCACTGGCAAAATACCTAGGACAGGTCGACCCACCAAAGTCAGCCCAAGAGCTAACCGAAAGATGCTCATAGAAGTCTCTAAGAACCCCAGGGTAACATCAAGGGATCTACAGGCCTCTCTTGCCACAATCAATGTCGAAGTGCATGGGTACACTGTCAGAAAGAGACTGCACAAACTTGGCCTACATGGGAGGTCAGGAAGGAAGAAGCCCCTGCTCTCAAAAAAGAATATCAAGACACAACTGACTTTACCCAGGTGTGTCTTGATATTCTTTTGGTTCCTTTCCCCCTCAGAACGTCCATCTTAGCTCGCTCATTAATGTCTTAATCGAAATTAGGACATGCCTCTTATCCGTTCATCATTCCCTTATACCATAGTTTGTACACCTCAATTGTTATATACTGTAGGTCCATCTCATTAGTATCTTATTCAGCATTTTAGGCAATGTTGGAATGATTAATTTCAATGTTTGACTTACTTTGTTTGTTATAATTAGCTCATGTGCTTTTCTCCACGAGGAGGGGATACTACATAATATTGTTGGGTCTGTAACCATGTTTGCCAGTGACAGTCTCCTCCCATTCTAAAAAATAAAGTTCTACAAAAAGTTCCATAATAGACCCATGTAATTCCAGTTCAAATTGCAAGGGTTGTTTTGTTTGCTGTCTGTGCGTCGGTATGTGGATCCTCGTGATTGTGTTTTCCTTCCTTTTAAGACCACATACTGTAGGTCTAATAAAATACTTAAAATGCTAGGCTAACCATGTCTCTCTCTCTCTCTCTCTCTCTCTCTCTCTGTGTGGTGACTTAAAGAAGAGTCAATATCTTACAGAATTTATCTGAACTAACATCTGAATTTCTGTAGGTGCCCATTTTGAAAGGGCTGAACGAATAGGCCTGCCTCGTCGCAGTTTGTTTGCTTGCACTTGCTTATATTTAGTGGTAAGTATAAATGATATAAGAATAAATGTAATAATGCTTGTGGTTCAAAAGTCAAAACTCATGTCGGCATTAGTTATTGAAGGAGAAAAAAAGGACATCAGCCACCCGAGCCACGGCCTGTTCACCCCGTTATCATTCAGAAGGCGAGGTCAGTACAGGTGCATCAAAGCTGGGACCGAGAGACTGAAAAACTGCTTCTATCTCAAGGCCACCAGACTGTTAAACAGCCATCACTAGCACATTAGAGGCTGCTGCCTGTCATGTCCTGATATGTTTCACCTGTCTGTGTTTGTCCCCTCCCCACACCAGGTGCACCCTATCACCAGCATTAATCAGTGTGGGTATTTAGTCTCTTGGGTGCTGTTGGCATTTGCCAGATCGTCTTGCTTAGTCAGTCGTTTCCAGCACTCTCTCGTATTATTAACTCTGCCAGTCTGTTTCCCGGTATTCGGACCTCTACCTGCCTGTTGGATTACGTTCCTGTCTAGCCCCCTCATGTGCCTTCGACCATCTGATCTGCTGCCAAACGAACTCTGCCTGTATTACGGATTACGAGCCTGTCTACTCCTCTGCACTGCCAGTCTTCTGATTCCCGGTACCGAACGCTGCCTGAACTACGACTACGAGCCTGACTCCCCTTATTGGACGACTGCCATTCAGACTCCCGGTTACGAACATTGCCTGTCATTGACTACGAACCTGTCTTGTTCCATACTTCCTATTAAACAGTCAATCATATCTCTGCCTCCGTGTCCGCTTTTGGGTCCCGTATATCTGTCGCTGTGTCAGAACGATCTGGCCATGACGGACCCAGCGGAGTTGACCCATCTACAGAACGCAATAGCCCACCAAGGGGTTGTTGTGGGTCGACACGAGGAGGTGCTACGTTCAATTGCAGAGGAACTCAGTGAGCAGAGAGAGAACCAGCAGCGAGCCACCGAATGCCTGCTCAAACACTTGGAGAGATTAACACTGGCACTACCGGCACAGAGCGCTTCCCTCCCGTCTCCTGTCCCACCTATACCCAGCAACCCAACACCTTCCCCGGTATCCCTTAGAGAGCCGCACTTACCTGCCCCCGAACGGTTCTCTGGTGATTCGAGTTATTGTCGTCCTTTCTTGTCCCAGTGCTCGCGTATCTTCGAGCTGCAGCCATCCTCCTTTCCCACAGAGAAGTCACGGGTCGCCTATATGATAACCATGATGACGGGGCGAGCCCTGGCATGGGCTACGCCGATATGGGACCAGCAGCTTCCCGTTTGTTTCAGTCTAGCAGCGTTCATTACGGAGGTAAAAAAAGTTTTTGATGCTCCATTATCCGGAAGAGAAGCGGCACGTCAGCTGCTACATCTAAGACAGGGGACTAGCAGCGTGTCGGATTACTCTATTAAATTCCGTACCCTGGCAGCGGAGTGCTCATGGAATTCCGAGGCTCTGCTCGACGCCTTCTATGACGGATTATGTGATCCCATCAAAGATGAACTCGCCGCCCGAGAGGTGCCTCCCAGTTTAGACAGCCTCATCTCCATTGCCATGCGTATAGGAAGTAGACTTCAGGAACGAAATCGAGAGAGAGAGAATCGTCGTCCTGCTCAGGCACTTCCGCATTTCGGCGGACCGGGTGGTAGAGCGTCACCGGGACTGCCAGAATCACCCGAATTCTTCCGGGAACCACCGAGGGCGTCCGAGGTCCTTGCGTCTGAACCCATGCAAATAAGGAGGGCACAGCTGACTCCCGAGGAACGTCGACGCAGGATAGACAGTCGCAGCTGCCTCTACTGTGGAGAGAAAGGACATTATGCAGCCGGTTGTCCTTTAAAAAGGGCGGGCTCATCCGTAACAGCAGGAATACGGGTGAGTCAAACTAAAACCCCGTGGGTATCCCCGGTTCGTTTTCCTTTTCCAGCCACTATTATTTGGGGTTCCCAAACCCTGAAAGTAAATGTCCTTATGGATTCAGGGGCTGACGATTGCTTCATTGATAGTTCACTTCTGGTTAAGTTAGGCATTCCCTCACGCCCTCTAAACACGCACATCGAGGCCACAGCCCTGGACGGTCGTTCTATTGGGCGGATGTCTCAGATATCGGTGCCCGTCACTCTAATTCTGTCTGGTAACCACAGGGAGGAGATCCAGTTCCTGCCCTTACATTCTCCTAACACTCCGATTGTGTTAGGCCATTCTTGGCTTGTCAAGCACAACCCTCACATCGACTGGACTACTGGTTCTGTTATTAACTGGAGCCCTTTTTGCCTTGCTCATTGTCTGAAGGCTGCTCCGCATGTTCTGAACAGACAGGTTTCACATTCCACAGAGGACATCGATGTGTCGTCTGTCCCTTCCGAATACTGGGATCTAAGGGAGGTCTTCAATAAGTCTCGGGCTACCTCGTTACCACCTCATCGGCCATATGACTGTGCCATAGACCTCCATCCAGGCACATCACCCCCCCGTGGACGTCTGTACTCCCTGTCCGGTCCGGAAACTAAGGCCATGGCGGATTATGTGGAAACCTCCCTCAGGGCTGGGATTATTCGGCCATCATCCTCTTCTGCTGGGGCGGGGTTTTTCTTCGTGGCCAAGAAGGATAAGACCCTACGCCCATGCATTGATTACCGGGGCCTGAACGACATTACGGTGAAAAACCGTTACCCACTTCCACTGCTCGCCTCCGCCTTTGAGCTGCTCCAAGGAGCCACAATATTCTCTAAACTGGATCTCCGAAACGCCTACCACCTGGTACGGATACGAGAAGGGGATGAATGGAAGACAGCGTTTAACACTGCTAGTGGGCACTATGAATACCTGGTGATGCCATTCGGGTTGACTAACGCTCCCGCTGTCTTCCAGGCTCTGGTAAACGACGTACTCCGGGACATGATTAATCGGTTTGTTTTTGTGTATTTGGACGATATCTTGATTTTTTCCCACTCAGCCCAGGAACACACGGCACACGTAAGACAGGTCCTTCAACGATTATTAGAGAACCAACTGTTTGTGAAAGCAGAGAAGTGTGAATTCCATCGATCTGTCATTCCTTTCCTGGGTTACATAGTGGCTGCGGGTAGCATCCGAATGGATCCAGGCAAGGTCCAAGCCGTCACTGATTGGCCACAACCCTCTTCACGCCTGGATCTGCAACGTTTCCTGGGGTTCGCCAATTTTTATCGGCGATTCATACGTAATTACAGTATTTTGGCAGCCCCACTCACTGCCTTAACCTCGACTAAGGTGAACTTTGTATGGTCCCCCCAAGCCGCCCAGGCTTTCGCTGCCCTCAAACAGCGCTTCACCTCAGCCCCGATTTTGATTCATCCAGATCCGGCCCGGCAGTTTGTGGTGGAGGTGGACGCCTCCAATGTCGGTGTGGGGGCCGTCTTGTCACAAAGGTCGGACAGCGACCAGAAGCTGCACCCCTGCGCATTCCTCTCTCGTCGTCTGACACCTGCTGAGGTTAACTACGACGTCGGCAACAGGGAATTGCTGGCGGTCAAGACTGCATTGGAGGAGTGGAGACATTGGCTGGAGGGGGCGGAACAGCCATTTCTTGTGTGGACAGACCACAAAAACCTGGAGTATCTACGCTCAGCCAGGAGGCTCAATGCCCGACAAGCCAGGTGGGCTCTGTTTTTTACCCGCTTTGATTTCACCCTATCTTATCGACCTGGTTCTAAGAACACTAAACCGGACGCCCTCTCCCGTGTGTTCAGTCCTGCTGCTGCCCAAGGTAGTGAGCACATTCTCCCTGCCTCTTGTCTGGCTACGTCCTTGGTCTGGGGTATTGAAGAGGATGTGCGTAACGCACAACAGTTGAGCCCTGACCCCGGAGGGGGCCCGCCAGGCTGCCTGTTCGTGCCTGACTCTGTCCGATCCCGAGTCCTGGAGTGGGGTCATTCATCCAAACTGACCTGCCACCCCGGCTCACGGCGGACCCTGGCATTTATACGTCGAAGGTTTTGGTGGCCCACCATGGGAGTGGATGTTCCCTCTTTTGTCTCTGCATGCACAGTGTGTAACCAAAACAAGACGCCCCGCCAGGCCCCGGCTGGTCTCCTACAGCCTCTTCCGGTCCCTCATCGTCCATGGTCGCACATCTCCCTGGATTTTGTCACAGGCCTGCCGCAATCCGACGGCAATACCGCTATCCTCACCATTGTGGACCGGTTCTCGAAGGCGGCACACTTCATCGCCCTGCCTAAGCTGCCATCGGCCAAGGAAACGGCCCAACTGATGGTGCAGCACGTTTTTAGGATCCACGGATTACCAATTGACATCGTCTCCGACCGGGGCCCTCAGTTCACTTCCCAGTTCTGGAGGGCTTTCTGTACCCTTATTGGTTCTTCTATCAGCCTGTCCTCAGGATTCCACCCAGAGTCTAACGGCCAATCAGAGCGGGCCAATCAAGATCTAGAGACTGTGCTACGCTGCCTGGTTTCGGACAACCCCACCACCTGGAGCCGGCAACTCGTTTGGGTGGAATACGCCCGCAACACTCTGCCTTCCTCCGCTACTGGGCTTTCACCCTTCGAGTGCTCCTTGGGCTACCAGCCTCCGCTGTTCTCGGAGCAGGAAGAGGAGGTTGGCGTCCCGTCAGCCCAGCTGTTTGTTAGGCGCTGCCGTCGGACCTGGAGAAAGGCCCGGGCTGTTCTTCTATGAACAAATACCAGGTATCGGCGGCAGGCCGACCGTCGCAGGACCCAGGCTCCCCACTACCGTGTTGGCCAGAGGGTGTGGCTGTCCACCCGAGATCTGCCCCTTCGGGTGGAAAGTCGCAAGCTTTCGTCCCGTTACATCGGCCCTTATCAGATCTCCCGGGTTATCAATCGCTCAGCTATACGCCTCATGTTGCCCCGGTCCCTCCGCATTAATCCCACCTTTCATGTGTCCCGTGTTAAACCTGTCTCTCACTGTCCTTTGTCTCCTGTTCCCAGGCCTGCCCCTCCTCCTCGGGTTATTGACAACCAACCTGCTTGGACGGTGTGTCGCCTCCTGAGAGTCCGTCCCCGGGGCCGGGGTTTCCAGTACCTGGTTGACTGGGAGGGCTACGGGCCGGAGGAGCGGTCTTGGGTCTCTACCAGGGACATCCTCGACCCGGAGCTCATCGCTGACTTTCATCGGCGACATCCCGGTCAGCCAGGTATGCACCCGGGTCGGTCGCCAGGTGGCGCCCGTAGGGGGAGGGGTACTGTCATGTCCTGATATGTTTCACCTGTCTGTGTTTGTCCCCTCCCCACACCAGGTGCACCCTATCACCAGCATTAATCAGTGTGGGTATTTAGTCTCTTGGGTGCTGTTGGCATTTGCCAGATCGTCTTGCTTAGTCAGTCGTTTCCAGCACTCTCTCGTATTATTAACTCTGCCAGTCTGTTTCCCGGTATTCGGACCTCTACCTGCCTGTTGGATTACGTTCCTGTCTAGCCCCCTCATGTGCCTTCGACCATCTGATCTGCTGCCAAACGAACTCTGCCTGTATTACGGATTACGAGCCTGTCTACTCCTCTGCACTGCCAGTCTTCTGATTCCCGGTACCGAACGCTGCCTGAACTACGACTACGAGCCTGACTCCCCTTATTGGACGACTGCCATTCAGACTCCCGGTTACGAACATTGCCTGTCATTGACTACGAACCTGTCTTGTTCCATACTTCCTATTAAACAGTCAATCATATCTCTGCCTCCGTGTCCGCTTTTGGGTCCCGTATATCTGTCGCTGTGTCAGCTGCCTATAGACAAAGATTAGAAATCACTGGACACTTTAAGAAATGGAAAACTTTTCGTATCTTGCATTACACATCTCATATGTATAAACTGTATTCTATACTATTTTACGGTATCTTAGTCACTTTAATTATGTTTACATATCTTGCATCACTCATCTCGTATGTATATACTGTATTCTATACTATGCTACTGTATCTTAGTCCAATGCCACTCTGATATCGCTCGTCCATATATGTACACTACCGTTCAAAAGTTTGGGGTCACTTAGAAATGTCCTTGTTTTCCATGAAAACATACATGAAATGAGTTGCAAAAGTTGAGGACTTGTGAGGCGTCTGTTTCTCAAACTAGACACTCTAATGTACTTGTCCTCTTGTTCAGTTGTGCAACGGGGCCTTCCACCCCTCTTTCTATTCTGGTTAGAACCAGTTTGAGCTGTTCTGTGAAGGGAGTAGTACACAGCGTTGTATGAGCCTTCATTTCTCAGAACAAGAATAGACAAAGAAAGTTATTTGTTTCTGGCCATTTTGAGCCTGTAATCAAACCCAGAAATGCTGATGCTCCAGATACTCAACTAGTCTAAAGAAGACCAGTTTTATTGCTTATTTAATCAGCACAACAGTTTTCAGCTGTGCTAACATAATTGCAAAAGGGTTTTCTAATGATCAATTAGCCTTTTAAAATGATAAACTTTGATTATCTAACACAATGTGCCATTGGAACACATTAGTGATGGTTGCTGATAATGGGTCTCTGTACGCCTATGTAGATATTCCATAAAAAGTCATCCGTTTCCAGCTAAAATAGTCATTTACAACATTAAGAATGTCTACACTGTATTTCGGATCAATTATATGTTATTTTTATGGACAAAAAAATAGCTTTTCTTTAAAAAACAAGGACATTTCTAAGTGACCCCAAACTTTTGAAAAGGTAGTGTATATATTCTTAATTCATTCCTTACTTAGATTTATGTGTATTTGGGTATATGTTGTGAAACTGTTAGATATTACTTGCTAGATATTACTACACTGTCGGAGCTAGAAGCACAAGCATTTCGCTACACCCGCAATAACATCTGCTAAACACGTGTATGTGACCAATAAAGTTAGATTTTATTTTATTTGATACTACATGACACTCAAATGTTTCCTATACCCATCATGGATTTGCTACAACCTAGCCTATGAATGAAAGTTTACAACGTAGCTGCACAGGTTTTGAATGAAAGTTTCTATTGGACAAATTCATGGTATGTTTATCCTTGTTTCGTTCTGTTTGCTTCCATTTAAGAAATGTTTTTCAACAGAATCAGTAGAATGAATAAACCCCTGATCACACGCAAACACAGTTCACTTTCATAGCAGCCAAATACAATCAGCATGATCACTTTGCTTGTTAATTCCTTCTTGCATCTACGTGCTCTCCTCCTCTCACCTTTTCCCTTTGCTTGTGCATAACACATCAGCTGTCTGTGACCAGGCGAAAAAACCTTTCCAAGCCAAACCTTCATATCATAACAGCTAACCGCTACACACAGCCTATGTAATTGTCACCATATTAGCTTACGTCATAGTCAACATAGATACTAGAACTAACGCATTAGTAAACCCACTACATAATGCAGTACAGTGTACAGTCAGCAAGCAGTTTAGCAGTTACACCGTTGGGCCCCGGTGGCAGTAAATTAATAATTCAAAAAGCTGGATTTGGAAAAGTTCCAGTGTTAGATAGCCGTAGCCAGCTAGCTAACATGGCATCCCTCTCTGTTTGAGCCGGGTGTTTGAGTAGGCTAAACTAGCTAGCTGCATTCGCTAGCTAAGTAAGTGAAAGTGAAAGTGAGAACCATGAACCTCCTAGGTTTCGTATAGAAGAGAAACTAGCTGTCCTCTGGCTACACCCTGGTGATACCCTACAGAGTGCTGTTGAGAATATGTACAGTCGTGGCCAAAAGTTTTGAGAATGACACAAGTATTGGTCTCAAAGTTTGCTGCCTCAGTGTTGATGATGGCAATTTGAATATACTCCAAAATGTCATGAAGAGTGATCAGATGAATTGCAATTAATTGCAAAGTCCCTCTTTGCCATGAAAATGAACTTAACCCCCAAAAAACATTTCCACTACATTTCAGCCCTGCCACAAAAGGACCAGCTGCCATCATGTCAGTGATTGTCTCCTTAACACAGGTGAGAGTGTTGACGAGGACAAGGCTGGAGATCACTCTGTCATGCTGACTGAGTCAGAATAACAGACTGGAAGCTTTAAAAGGAGGGTGGTGCTTGAAATCATTGTTCTTCCTCTGTCAACCATGGTTACCTGCAAGGAAACACGTGCCGTCATCATTGCTTTGCACAAAAAGGGCTTTGCAGGGCAAGGATATTGCTGCTGGTAAGATTGCACCTAAATCAACCATTTATTGGATCATCAAGAACATCAAGGAGAGAGGTTTAATTGTTGTGAAGAAGGTGTCAGGGCACCCAAGAAAGTCCAGCAAGCGCAAGGACCGTCTCTTAAAGTTGATTCAGCTGCGGGATCGGGGCACCACCAGTGCAGAGCTTGTTCAGGAATGGCAGCAGGCAGGTGTGAGTGCATCTGCACGCACAGTGAGGTGTAGACTTTTGGAGGATTGCCTGGTGTCAAGAAGGGCAGCAAAGAAGCCACTTTTCTCCAGGAAAAACATCAGGGACAGACTGATATTCTGCAAAAGGTACAGGGATTGGACTGCTGAGGACTGGGGTAGAGTCATTTTCTCTGATGAATCCCCTTTCCAATTTTTTGGGCCATCAGTCCTGTGTCATGCCAACAGTAAAGCATCCTTCATGTGTGGGGTTGCTTCTCAGCCAAGGGAGTGGGCTCACTCACAATTTTGCCTAAGAACACAGCAATGAATAAAGAATGGTACCAACACATCCTCTGAGTGCAACTTCTTCCCACCATTCAAGAACAGTTTGGTGACGACAAATGCCTTTTCCAGCATGATGGAGCACCTTGCCATAAGGCAAAAGTGATAACTAAATGGCTCGGGGAACAAAACATCGACATTTTGGGTCCATGGCCAGGAAACTCCCCAGACTTTAATCCCATCAAGAGGCAGGTGGACAAACAAAAACCCACAACTTCTGACAAACTCCAAGCATTGATTATGCAAGAATGGCCTGCCGTCAGTCAGGATGTGGCCCAGAAATTAATTGACAGCATGCCAGGGCGGATTGCAGAGGTCTTGAAAAAGAAGGGTCAACACTGCAAATATTGACTCTGCATAAACTGAATGTCAATGTCAATGAAAGCCTTTGACACTTACGGAATACTTGTAATTATACTTCAGTGTACCATAGTAACTACTGACATAAAGATCTAAGAACACTGAAGCATCAAACTTTGTGGAGACCAATACTTGTGTCATTCTCAAAACTTTTGGCCACGACTGTAGACCTTCATTGTAAAACAGTGTGTTTTAATCAATTGTTTGGTGACGTGAATATATTTATTATAGGTATATCTAAAAAGGATAACTTTTTAAATGTTTCACTATTTAAATTTTTGAGGAATTTCACTGATGATGATGGTCCTCCCATTCCTCTTCTAATGAGCCTCCATTGAGACACACAGATAAACACAGACACACAAACACACAGACAGGGCCACAGAGCAATAAGTTTGTAAAAGTTTGTAAAATTATTACCTCAAATCTGTGTCATGATTTGTATTCTCCCCACTGAAGGCCTTGAGGAACCCTTCACACCAGATCAACCATCAGGGAGAGGCTGTGAAAGAGTCCACACGCTCGCACACACGCACAAACACACACACACACATGAACAGACTCCCCCCCACCCCGTCAAGGCTGACTTTACTAGGCATTTCGTTCCAAAATCAAACTTTTGTGGCTGTAGCATGAACGTCCATCAATCTAAACTTGTGAGATCAAGTTGGCATTAACATGAAGACTATAGGAAAATAGTCATACTGTAGTTAAGATTAGGGCTCTGATGATAAATCAATGAATAAAACCTAGAAATCAACTAATACTTTGGTTTACATTGTGCCTAAGATGAAAATGTGTAATGTACTGGAGTGCAAGAAACTGTATATAATTGCTACTACTTTGTACAGATGTGTTACTGGGCTGGTGTGTATGGGACCGTGTTTGTTCATTCATCTCCCCGGTCGATGACCGACCCAGTAGAATGCAAAGAATGTTGTTGAATGAGGCATCTTTATGTGGAGAGCGGCCTAGGGAGAGAGGATGAAGAAGGTTCGCTATGACACGTACACACGCAAGCAAACACTCACACACATACAATGGGGAAGTGCTCAGAGAATGTGGAGAACGCAGGTTCAAATGGACCCTTGAGAGGAGACCTGGAGTGATTCAGCCATGGCCACGGCCAGGCAGGCTAAGAATCCACTCCACATACCAATTAATTCGTTAACCTTTCTCTAGCCAGGTAAGCCATTCAGTAAACAATCTCTTTCACAAAAGGACCGTAGTCAAAGGGACTCTTACAGTACTCAACACAGAATCCACTTGAGCCATGTTGAAGAACATTGAAATGACAAAGACAATGACAATTGACCTTATCAAGTCTCCCACGGATTTAACTAATGATCTAGTTGGTCACCTCTTTTTCTTAGATATATAGGAGATGTTTGGAGTGTTTACATTTTATCGTAGAAATAGAACTCAGCAGGAGTAGGATTGCACCAGTCCATATACCTGGAAATTGAAAAGGGTTCCACAGGGTCTTAGAATACCTACTCATTCAAGGGTTTTTCTTTATTTTTACTATTGTATTCTACACTGTATTCTACATTTATTTTACTACAGTAGAGACCCAAAATAGTAAAAATAAAGAAAAACCCTTGAATGAGTAGGTTGTTCTAAGACTTTTGACTGGTAGTGTATGGGCCACATATTGTATCATGGAATAAACCATATATACAATATAAATATTCTGTTATTATAAATATATATTATTTCTAGACATTTGATGAACAAATCATTTAATGAAAAATATATGTTCACTCATGCTCTAGATTTTCTTTACCTGGTTGTGCATACATACAGTACAGACCCATTGACATGTTATATTGCAATAGTGATAACTCAGCGCTACCACACACAGAAAGCAGGAGATGGCCTCAAAGCTCATCACTAAGCTAAGGACCCTTGGACTAAACACCTCCCTCTGCAACCGGATCCTGGCAACAACACATCTGACACGCTGATCCTCAACACGGGGGCGCCTCAGGTGTGTGTGCTTAGTACCCTCCTGTACTCCCTGTTCACCAACGACTGCGTGGCCAAGCACGACTACAACAACATCATTAAGTTAGCAGACGACAACGGTAGTAGGCCTGATCACAGACAACGATGAGACCTGGCAGTGTGGTGCCAGAACAACAACCTCTCAGTCAATGTGATCAAGACAAAGGAGATGATCGTGGACTACAGGAAAAGGGCGCCGAGCACGCCCCCATTCACATCAACTGGGCTGTAGAGGAGCAGGTCAAGAGCTTCAAGTTCTTTGGTGTCCACATCACCAGTCATGAAGAGGGCACGACAATGCCTATTCTCCCTCAGGAGACTGAAAAGATTTGGCATGGGTCCTCAGATCCTCAAAACGTTCTACAGCTGCACCATCAAGAGCAACCTGACTGGTTCATCACCGCCTGGCATGGCAACTGCTTGGCCTGCGAACGTAAGGCGCTATAGAGGGTGATGCGTACGGCCCAGTACTTCACTGAGGCCAAGCTTCCTGCCATCCAGGACCTCTATACCAGGTGGTGTCAGATGGAGGCCCTAAAAATTGTCAAGGACTCCAGCCACCCTAGTCATAGACTGTTCTTTCTGCTACCACACGGCAAGTGGTACCGGAGAGCCAAGTTTAGGACCAAAAGGCTCCTTAACAGCTTCTACCCCCAAGCCATAAGACTGTTGAACAGTTAATCAAATGTCTACCTGGACTATTAGCATTGCCCCCCCTCCCTTTTTTATGCTGCTGCTACTCACTGTTTATTATCTATGCATAGTCACTTTACCCCAACCTACATGTACACACACTGCATTCGGAAAGTACTTTTTCCAAGTTACAGTCTTATTCTAAAATGTATTCAATAGTTTTTTTCCCTCATCAATCTACACACAATAGCCCATAATGACAGAGCAACAAAGTTTTTTTTTTGCATTTGTGCAAACTTATTACAAATATCACATTTACATAAGTATTCAGACCCTTTACTCAGTACTTTGCTGAAGTACTTTTGGCAGTGATTACAGCATCAAGTCTTCTTGGGTATGACGGTACAAGCTTGGCACAACTGTATTTGGGGAGTCTCCCATTCTTCTCCGCAGATCCTCACAAGTTCTGTCAGGTTGGATGCGGAGTGTTGCTGCACAACTATTTTCAGGTCTCTCCTAAGACGTTAGATCGGGTTCAAGTCCGGGCACTGGCTCGGCCACTCAAGGACATTCAGAGACTTGTCCTGAAGCCACACCTGCATTGTCTTGGGTGTGTGCTTAGGGTCATTGTCCTCTTGGAAGGTGAACCTTCATACCCAGTCGGAGGTCCTGAGCGCTCTGGAGCAGGTTTTCATCAAGGATCTCTCTGTACTTTGCTCCATTCATCTTTCCCTCGATCATGACCAGTCTCCCAGTCCCTGCCGCTGAAAAACCTCCCCACAGCATGATGCTGCCACCCTCATGCATCACTGTAGGGATGGTGCCAGGTTTCCTCCAGGAGTGACGCTTGGCAATTAGGCCAAAGAGTTAAATCTTGATTTCATCAGACAAGAGAATCTTGTTTCTCATGATTTGAGAGTCTTTAGGTGCCTTTTGGCAAACTCCAAGCGATCTGTCATGTGCCTTTTACTGAGGATTGGCTTCTGTCTGGCCACTCTACCATAAAGGCCTGAAAATGGTGGAGTGCTGCAGAGATGGTTGTCCTTTGGGAAGATTCTTCCATCTCCACAGAGGAACTCTGGAGCTCTGTCAGAGTGACCATCGGGTTCTTGGTCACCTCCCTGACCAAGGCCCTTCTCCCCGATTGCTCAGTTTGGCCGGGCGGCCAGCACTAGGAAGAGTCTTGGTGGTTTCAAACTTCATCCATTTAAGAATGATGGAGGCCACCGTGTTCTTGGGGACCTTCAATGCTGCATAAATGTTTTGGTACCCTTCCCCAGATCTGTCCCTCGACACAATCCTGTCTCGGAGCTCTACGGACAATTCCTCATGGCTTGGTTTTTGCTCTGTCATGCACTGTCAACTGCGGGACCCTACATAGACAGGTTTTCCAATCAATTGAATTTACCACAGGTGGACTCCAATCAAGTTGTAAAAACATCTCAAGGATGATCAATGGAAACAGGATGCACCTAAGCAACATTTCCAATCTCATAGCAAAGGGTCTGAATATTTATTTCTGTTTAAAAAGATATATAAATGAGCAAAAATATAAAAAAAACTGTTTTTGCTTTGTCATTATGAGGAATTGTGTGCAGATTGATGAGGAAAAATGTGAATTCAATCCATTTTAGAATAAGGCTACAAAATGTGTAAAAAGTCAAGGGGTCTGAACACTTTCTGAAAGCACTCTATTACCTCAATTACCTTGACTAACCTGTACCCCCGCACATTAACTCTGTACCGGTACCCTCTGTATACAGTATAGTTTGGGAAACCCTGCCCTATGGCACCTTCATCTCAGTCCAGACACAAAGGGTATACTGGCAATCCAATGAAAAACGCTGGGCCTTTATGCTTTTTTACTCAAACATAATTCTTGCCATTTGCCACTCTTCTCTCTCCCCCACTTCCCCTCTTTCCTCTCTCTCTCATACACCAAACACGGCCACAATAACTTGATTTTATTTTTCTTGCTCGCTCCAATGCACAATATCTAACCCCTATCTCTTTTTTCTCCTTTCAATGTATTTTTTTCTCCTCTGTCCCTTTCTTCCTTTTTTTCTTTTTACTTCCAAGGTCAGACAGGACAAACAATGCCACTGGTGTCTGCTTGAATGGTGGTCGCTACCGGCGATCAGTGCCTGGGTTGCCTAGGCAACTCTCTAACCTTTAATTTTCAATTAAAACAGACAAAGAGATGACAGCTCGGGGTCTATGGAAGATGTCAAGAATCGATATTAATATACGACAAGTGAGCATAATTGTGTGTCCATTTCCCTCACACTCATCTATGCTATCAGTGAAATGTGAAAGCGGTAGATAATTTTGGGGTGTGTGAAACGCATTCAGCATTACCGTTATTCATATTTTGTCAGAGGTGTTATTATTTTCATTAACATATGATGCTATGTCACTAATGATTTCAAACACATATTCACTTAATAATATGCAATATGCATGTGCATGCACAATCAAAATCAAACACACAACTACAGGTAACTGCCAAAATAACACCAACATAAAGCATCTTAATAGGGAGTTGGGCCAAAACAGCTTCATTGCACCTTGGCATAGATTGTACAAAGTCTGGAACTCTATTGGAGGGATGCGACACCATTCTTCCACGAGAAATTCCATCATTTGGTGTTTTTTTTATGGTGGTGGAAAACGCTGTCTCAGGCACCGCTTCTATAAATGTTCAATTGAGATCTGGTGATTGAGACGACCATGGCATATGGTTTATATCCTTTTCAAGCTCATCAAAACATTCAGTGACCACTCGTGCCCTGTGGATGTGGACATTGTCATCCTATGGGGCCACGCGATGGTAGCCAAAATAATGGCCTGCCCAGCATTCCTATACATGACCCTAAGCATGATGGAATATTAATTGCTAAGTTAACTCACGAACCACACCTGTGTGGAAGCACCTGCTTTCAATATACATGTATTTTGTATCCCTCATTTACTCAACTGTTCCATTATTTTGTCAGTTACCTGTATATAATTAAGAAAATGTGTGAATGACTTCTCTAGGTCTGATTAGATTTTTTTTTTTACCACACACTGCTTTATGAAAGGACCTCCACATCATGCTAATGGGAGTGTTGCTGTGTGGCCCTTTTGTTTAATTTGTCAGAAATGAACTAATGCCACACAAGGCCAGGTAACACAACACAGTAGAATCTTAAAGAAATACAGGGAGACACACAAACAAAAGACTACAGTCTTGAATCCCAAAACAGACTTCACCAGCCGCAGGAGAGAGGTCTAGAAGAGAGAGAGAAAATAAAGAGGAGAGAGGAGGAAAGAAGGAAAGATGTGCTCCCGAGTGGCGCAGCGGTCTAAGGCACTGCATCTCAGTGCTAGAGGTGCCACTACAGACACCCTGGTTATTTTCCAGGCTGTATCACAACTGACCATGATTGGGAGTCCCATAGGGCGGCGCACAATTGGCCCAGCGTTGTCTGGGTTTGGCCGGTGTAGGCCGTCACTGTAAATAAGAATTTGTTCTTAACTGACTTGCCTAGTTAAATAAAGGTTAAATTAAAAAAACTAAAATGTTTAAAAAAGGAAAGATGGGTAGAGAGCTGGTAAGGGTAAAAGAGAGATAGGTTGTGAGAGAACGAAGATAAGAAATGATGGACAGATAGTGTTAGAGAGATAGAGGTAGGGATAGAGAGAGATAGGTAAGCATACTGTAGGTAGGATTAGAAGTCAGAGTGCATTAAGACTTGCTGTCCTGACTGGCATATATCCATCTCCATCTCCCAGTCCTGAGGACACCCTCACTGCCACCCCATGATAGGTGAATGAGTAAATGTTATCAGGCCCTCACCTGGTTGCCCCTGTGTATGTAATGACCTACAGAAAGGCAATACACACGTGTGAGTCTGTAGTGAGTGAGGAGAGGGGGTCAACCAGGTGAGGGCCTGTCTGTTTGCCCTGGCAGGGTGGGGTAACCAGCTCTGTGCCAGTACAGAGCAGCCTGATCACTAGAAATAAACTTTGATTTCGAGAACGTCGCTATATGCCTTCCTCTGCACTCACAAAAATAAAATAAAAACAATTGCGCAGCACTGGGCTTGAACTTGTGATGCTTGGAGCTGAAGCGTGCTGCTCAGACCACTGCAGTTCACAATGCTCTAGCAAGCCATGAGAATACTTGATGGTAATAATGAGTTGTTTTTAATGATTTTGTTTTAAGCCTTTCCCAAACGATAGACCTAACGTTAACCCTTCAGAATGAATGCCTAAACTGTTAACCTTTGAGTTGTTTCTGTTTTAAACCTGAAACCACATAGAATTTACTCTGTAACCATGCAGAATTAATGCTTCAACAATAGATGTTCTTCCATAATACTTTCAATTTCGAAGGGAAACTATAAGATCTTGTTGGCACAGATAAGGGGCAGGGGTGGGCGCATGTTAACTGACGGTAACACAAGACAAAAATAATCAAGTCAGGCTGGCAATTGTTACTCCAGTGTGTCTGTGTGTATGTGCGTGTGTCTCTGTGTCTGTGTGTGCACGCGCATGTTTGTGAGAGAGAGAGAGGTGGTGATTGTTATAGGTCAGTGTGTGAGAGAAATGGGGCTAGGTTTGGAGCCTGTCCGACTTAAGGAGAGGTGAGGGTCCTTCTCAGTCCGCTGCTCTTACGTCACCATAGAAAATGTAATCAGAAAAGGAGAATGAAAACAGCATTGGAAAAAGGGGGTTTATCTCTTTTCAAAATCCTCACTTTTTCTTTCACTGTCCAACCAAATACTTCTCTCTTTCCACTACCATCTTTCTCTCCTTCTATCTTCCTCTCTCTCCCTTCTTAAATCACACAGTCCCTAAACTGCCCCATAAAATATGGAAGTTCTTCTCTCCCCCAGGTCTCCCTAGTTGCCCCCATCTCCCCCACATTAGTGCCTTTAATTAAGGTAATGACTTTCAGAGCAGTACTAATTGGATCGTCTCCTAGTGCGGTAAACACACACACACACACACACACACACACACACACACACACACACACACACACACACACACACACACACACACACACACACACACACACACACACACACACACACACACACACAGATCCAATTCTATGGTTTAGCTCAACAGTGGGAACCTCACATCACTGAGCTATTCTAAGGATGTTAAATAATGTAAACCCCTGTGATACAATGAATAAGAGAAGAGCGGGAAACGTTTGTGTGAGTGAGAGAATGAGAGAGAGAGAGAGAGAGATAGATAGATAGATAGATAGATAGATAGATAGATAGATAGATAGATAGATAGATAGATAGATAGATAGATAGATAGATAGATAGATAGATAGATAGATAGATAGATAGATAGATAGATAGATAGATAGATAGATAGATAGATAGATAGAGAGAGAGAGAAAGAGAGAGAGAGAATGATATATATATATATATATATATAGAGAGAGAGAGAAAGGGAAAGAGAAAGAGAAAACATGTCACATTCAATTTGCAGTTATTTAGCAGACACTCTTATCCAAAGCGACTTACAGTTGCCAATCCTTCATCAGGGGTGCATGGCTCTGTGCATTTCTTCACCAGAGAGAAGGCTGAGCAGTGCTGTATTATTTATCAGAAACATGCAGACAGAATAATACTCCAGGTTTGATGAAGACAGTTTCTTTGACGGATTAATTCATTATTAAACACATAATTAGCTCTACTCCTGATCTCTCGTTAATTCTCTGAAACAATTATTTAATTCCCATATTTGCCTCTTCATATGGCATGTTCAGTGTATTAATATGGCAGAAGTCAAGGAGATGACAGCATGTATCTGTATCGGCACACACGCATGTTTGCGCACCTAAAACGAAACATTTTTTTGACTGGTTACAAGAAGGCCTAAATTTGTTAGGTTTTCTAAATGGAAATAAATACATTTAAATTAATTTAAATTTAAATTAATTTGTTTAAACCAAATAATATGACTCAATGACAACTATTATATTTGATTATTAACTAAGCTATGTATTCAAGTTGCAACCTATTTCTGTCCACACTAAACATACTTTTCCTCTTTGGTTAAACCTAACAAATACGACAAATGTTTTCATGTTATACCAAGTAGATTTTTCACTTTGGAATGACCTATCCACATGTATTCAATTGGGTTTACAAGTAATAGAATACATTTTCTGTTAATCAAATATTAAAGATTGCTCTGGAACTTTGGCGACTACTTTGGCCTGGATGTGTCAATGTATAGTTCATACAGTACATGCGTAATTTATGAGCAGAATTACTGTCTTACCTCAATTAGCCACAAAATCTCTAGTTTGAAAGCAACTGATTTTCTGGAAGCTGTGCTATGCTATTTCCCTACATTTTCCCCCACGTGGGCCAGACCCCTAGCAATTCGAGTTAAACCAATGCGCTTCAGCCCTTCGCTATATGAGTGACAGCTAGCAAGAGGCATATTATGCACACACAATATTGATCAATGACGCAGTGCACATACAGTATCTGCAGACACACGACATTGTGCTTAAATTTCCAGGAACTACTTTTGGCTAGTGAGCACTACTTTCAGAACTACTGGCTGAAAAAGTATACAAAAGTACCAGAGAATCTCTTTAAGTTGGTTCCATAACATGAAATAATGACTCCAAACAGTTCCTTTACATAAGACTTTCATATAAACTGGTTACAATATTGTAACCAAACGGTGAACATCTCATCAATGGCAGTGAACACATAATACTAAATAAAAAAACTAAACACATTAACTGGAACTACATTCACTCTCACAGGTGGCCAAAAGGAACAAACTGAAGGCCTCCAACACTTCTGATACTCTGCCGCCGCTACATTGCAATGCGAATGCAAATGAGGGGTTGAAACCAATTTACAAGCTTTCATTAAATTTTCAAAAATCACACTGATCTGTCAAATTAGTTTTTTTATTTCAGACAAATTGAATAGAAGAAGTTGAACAAACCAAAGCATAATTCTGGATCATACCAATCAGAAAAAGCACAGTGCCGTCACACTTTTTACAGTGTAATTATTACATACTCACACATGCTAACCATCAGGACTGAATCTATCTCCCTCTCCCTCTCCCTCTCCCTCTCCCTCTCCCTCTCCCTCTCCCTCTCCCTCTCCCTTTCCCTCCCTCAAAGGCACCTTGCCTGATAATGAGAGCGGGAATGCAGGTATGGCTGAGACACATGGTGGGAGGGTTCAATTAACGCCCTGCAGATTAATAAAGAGTAATAACCGTGTGTGTGAGTGCTCACGCAGTGTGAAAGGACCCATGTTGCACTGGCTGATATTGAGGATCCTTACAGTGACAGGATGATAGACAAAATGGCACCACTATCTGAGGGGAATCTGATAGGCCATTTACCTCAGCATAAAATCCTGATTGGTTACGTGCATAATCAGAGAGTGGTGATTGGCTGTCAAGTTATAACCCAGTTGTTGTCTGTATCTGTATCACCTAATAAAATGATAATTGTCACACCCTTCGTAAACAACAGGTGTAGACTAACAGTGAAATACTAACTTACGGGCCCTTCCCAACAATGCAGAATACAATAAACAAAATATATAATAATGATAATATGATGAAAATTATAATAATAATAATAATAGAAAAAATATATAGTAACACTAAGAATAAATACACAATGAGCAATGATATTTTGGCTAACGGTTTTTGGCTAACCAGTACTGAGTCAATGATAGCTTGGCTATATACATGGGGTACCATTACTGGGTCGATGTGTATGGGTACGAGGAAATTGAGGTAGATATTGTCAGGCTCTGGCCGTAGAGAAGACTTTTGCTTCTCTATGTAGCCATGGTCAGAGTCTGACAGTTCTATGTGTTTTACATCTGTGGAGGATTTTCCCTAAGGCAGCTGCTATGCATTGTCTCTAATTAGGGATCCTACTTAGGTTTGTATGTCCCACACCATGTTGTGGTCCATTATTCTACATGTCCGAGAAGTAAGTGTGTTTACGTTCTTTTGTATCATTGTTCATTTGTTTTAATTCATCATTGAGTTGATTTAAAACATTTTAGTTGTTTAGTTTAAAACATTTGAGTTGATTTTAAAACATTAAAAGAGATGTCGAACTATGATTGCGCTGCGCCTTGGTCTGTCATAACACCCACTCGTGACAGATATGTACATATAGGTAGGGGTAAAGTGACTATGCAACAGGATAGATAATAGACAGTAGCAGCAGCGTATGTGATGAGTGTGGAAGTGTGTGTGTGGCGAATGTGTTCCTGTGTGTACGTTTTATCTGTGATTGTGTGTGTTTGTATGTGTTGAAGTGTCAGTGTAAGTATTGTATATGGCTGCTGCAGGGTTGACTGGGACAGAGGGACTCATACCTAGAGGAACAATAGCACTGTCTTTATATCTGTCAACAGTCCTTATCTCCCCATGCTACTCCCAGCCAGAGTACACACACACACATACCCACAAATAAAGCAACAGCTCATGGCACAACGCCTCTCCCCCATGTGACCTACTTATTGTGTGTATGTACTGACATACACACACTAAATGTTCATATTTTTACATGAATGTAAATTGTAAAGTCTTTTGTCTGTAATGTTTTTTTCGCTATATGTCGGACCCCAGTAAGGCTAGCTGTTGCCATTGGCGTCGGCTAATGGGGATCCTAATAAATCAAGTCAAAAACACACACACATTCACACAGACACGCGGACACTGCTCCCTCTAATTCTCTCTCTCTCCCACTCTACCTCCTCTCCCGGAGGACCTGAGCCTACCCGGAGGACCATGCTTCAGGACCACCTGCCCTGATGACTCCTAGCTGTCCCCAGTCCACCTGGTCGTGCTGCTGCACTGGTTTCAACTCTTCTGCCTGTGGTTATGGAACCCTGACCTGTTCATTGGACGTGCCACCTTGTCCCAGACCTGCTGTTTTCATCTCGCTATTGCACTGAAAAGCCAAGTGACATTCACTCCTGATGTATTTACCTGTTGCAACCTCCACAACTACTTTTATTATGAACATTTGAACATCTTGGAGAAAGAACTGGCCTTAATGGCCATGAATTGTTAAAATCTCCACCCGGCACAGCCAGAAGAGGACTGGCCACCCCTCAGAGCCTGGTTCCTCTCTAGGTTTCTTCCTAGGTTTTGCCTTTCTAGGGAGTTTTTCCTAGCCATCGTGCTTCTACATCTGCATTGCTTGCTGTTTGGGGTATTAGGCTGGGTTTCTGTATAGCACTTTGTGACATCGGCTGATGTAAAAAGCGATTTATAAATACATTTGATTTGATTTGATTTGACTCAAACACACACACACACACATACAGTTTGGTGCCTGTCACTGAACAATGTTTGCTTTAAAGAGGTGATTTATCAGAGCTCTGCAATTTTCACACTGACCTCAGTGTCTTTTGCCCCCCCCCTCTCTCTTTCCATCTTTAGCTTCCTCTTGCTCTCTATTTCTCTCTCTCCCTCTTTGACTAAGGAATGCCCCTAGAGCTCTCTCCCATGTTAACCCTTGATAGAGCAGAGAGACAGAGAGAAGTACAGTAAGGTAGAGGTAGATGGTAGATCTCTTTACATTACACAGACCGGGAGTAGGAAGGATGTTACTATAGGTTCAGAGTTATGGTTCCAGTGACTACTAACATGGATGTGCTGAGTATGAAATAACCTAATACTAACATATCCTAACAGGTGTAGGATATCACCAAGGCCCTAGGTTTTTTCTGACCATGTGACCTGTCCAAGACAAAATGTTCCTAGTTTTCAGTGAGCTCAGTCAGATGGACTAGTCAGATTAGATAAGTGAAGAAAACAAACCCTTTTGTATTGAAACACATCATCCTGAGATGTTTTGAAACATAATATGGTGACTTCTAACACCACTTAATCAAGTGTTGTGTAACACCTTGCCAGGGACTGGGAGCACTTCCGGAAAAGGTTGAAAACAACATTTCTGTGGTTTTGTTTAGTGCAGAATTAGACCTTTTAAACACTATGTTGGTGTATCTGATTGGTTTATGTTTCTGATCATTTGCCAGTTTAACCCATTTTGGCAGCCATTGTTGAGCACAGAGGTTTTACAGTTAACATCGCAGGATACTGTATTTGCCTCTACCATTAAAAGTTGGAAATGTGGGAATGGGTCGTCTCAGCACTGAACGTAATTTGGCTAACGATTTTGATATCCATTCATCATGATCCATTAGGTCTACACCTCATGGCACAACAAGCTGCTTAATACTAATATAGATTATACTTTTATTTCTTCAAACCTGCATACAATATTGTGTAAAATAATCATTAAACCTGCAATATGCAACAATATCTGTTATTCTCATTGAATGCAAGTCTTTGTTTCCCTTTCTTAAATTTCGTTTTTGCGTCTTTTACCTTCGGTTTTGAACACCAGCTTCAAACATTTGAAAATACTATATTTTTGGTTATTGAAAATATATTTCACAGGGCTTTAGATGGTACAATGCTTCTCTACACTATACATTGCTTGTTTTGTCACATAAACTGAAATTAGACAAACTATTAGAATTTTAGCAACCAGGAAATGGCAATGCCATCTTTAAAAAAAAAACGTACATTTTTAGCAACATATTAAGTTTGATTTATTCTTACATTTTGGGGTAAAATGAAATTAACAAATCATTGAAACGACTTGCTGTGATGGCGTGAATAGATTATAGAGAGCCAGGCGCAGGAGGTAGCGTGAACTCAAGGATAACTTTAATATCCAACTCACGCATACAAAGTCCGAACAGGAAATAAGTACAACTGTTCAATACACCAACAACGGTGATAACACGTTCACAAATAGACAATATCCGACAAGGACATGAGGGAACAGAGGGAACATATATACATGAAGTAATGAGGGGAAATGAGAACCAGGTGTGCGTAATGACAAGACATGACAAATGGAATAATGAGTGAGAGAGCGGCAGTGGCTAGAAAGCCGGTGACGACGATCGCCGAAGCATGCCCGAACAAGGGGTAGAGGCAACTTCGGCAGGAGTCGTGACAGTACCCCCCCCTTGACGCGCAGCTCCAGCTGCGTTCCGACACCGGCTTTGGGGACGGCCCGGACGGCGAGGCGCCGGGCGCTCTGGGCGGCGACGGTGGAAGTCCCGTAATAGGGAATGGTCGAGAACATCCCCCCTCGGCACCCAGCACCTCTCCTCCGGGCCATACCCCTCCCACTCCACGAGGTACTGAAGGCCCCCCGCCCGACGTCTCGAATCCAAGATGGAACGAACGGAGTACGCCGGGACCCCTTCGATGTCCAACGGGGGTGGGGGGACCTCCCGCACCTCAGACTCCTGGAGCGGACCAGCCACCACCGGCCTGAGGAGAGACACATGAAACGATGGGTTAATACGGTAATCGGGAGGGAGTTTTAACCTGTAAGTAACTTCGTTTACTCTCCTCAGGACTTTGAATGGCCCTGCAAACCGCGGGCTCAGCTTCCGGCATGGCAGGCGGAGAGGTAGGTTCCGGGTCGAGAGCCAGACCCGATCACCCGGTGTGTATACTGGGGCCTCACTGCGGTGACGGTCCGCGCCTATTTTGTGTCGACATACTGCCCTCTGGAGATGAACATGGGCAGCTTCCCATGTCGCCTCCGCATGACGGAACCACTCATCCACCGCAGGGGCTTCGGTCTGGCTCCGATGCCACGGTGCCAGAACCGGCTGGTAACCTAACACACACTGAAATGGGGTTAGGTTGGTAGAGGAGTGACGGAGGGAATTCTGTGCCATTTCAGCCCATGGCAGGTAAGTCGACCACTCCCCCGGCCGGTCCTGGCAGTAGGACCTTAAGAACCTACCTATATCCTGATTTACCCTCTCCACCTGCCCGTTAGATTCGGGGTGAAACCCAGAGGTAAGGCTGACGGAGACCCCCAGGTGTTCCATAAATGCTTTCCACACCCTAGATGTGAATTGGGGGCCCCGATCAGACACTATATCCTCTGGTACCCCGTAGTGCCGGAAGACATGAGTGAATAGGGCCTCCGCAGTCTGCAGGGCCGTGGGGAGACCGGGCAGAGGCAAGAGGCGGCAGGACTTGGAGAATCGATCCACAACGACCAGGATTGTGGTGTTCTCCTGAGAAGGTGGAAGGTCTGTAATGAAGTCTATTGACAAATGTGACCATGGCCGTTGTGGAATAGGTAAAGGAAGTAATTTACCTCTGGGAAGGTGTCTAGGTGCCTTACACTGGGCGCACACCGAGCAGGAGGAGACATACACCCTGACATCCTTAGCCAAGGTGGGCCACCAATATTTCTCAGAAAGGCAGCGCACTGTCCGACCGATACCGGGATGACCAGAGGAGGGTGACGTGTGGGCCCAATAGATGAGCCGGTCACGGACAGCAGACGGCACGTACAGACGTCCAGCGGGACAGGACGGTGGAGCTGGCTCTGTGTGCAATGCCTGTTCAATGTCCGCGTCCAGCGCCCATACCACCGGCGCTATAATGCAGGAGGCCGGTAGTATGGGGGTGTCATCCATGGGCCTCTCCTCTTTGTCGTACAGCCGAGACAGTGCGTCTGCCTTAATGTTCTTAGTCCCTGGAATGTAGGAGATGGTGAAGTGAAAACGTGTGAAAAACATGGCCCACCTGGCCTGACGAGGATTCAGCCTCCTTGCTGCCCGGATGTACTCCAGGTTACGGTGGTCAGTCCAGATGAGGAAAGGGTGTTTAGCCCCCTCAAGCCAATGTCTCCACACAGTCAAAGCCTTGACTACAGCCAACAACTCCCGATCACCTACATCATAGTTTTGCTCCGCCGGGCTGAGCTTCTTTGAGAAGAAGGCACAGGGACGGAGCTTAGGTGGCGTGCCCGATCGTTGGGATAAGACTGCTCCTACCCCTGATTCGGACGCGTCCACCTCTACTATGAACTGCAAAGAGGGATCCGGATGGGCCAGCACCGGGGCCGCGGTGAAAAGAGCCTTCAGCTGCCTGAATGCCCTGTCCGCCGCAGCGCACCAGCGCAGACGGGACGGACCCCCCTTTAACAGTGAAGTAATGGGAGTCGCCACCTTACCAAAGCCTCGGATAAACCTCCGGTAGAAATTGGCAAACCCTAAAAACCGCTGTACCTCTTTAACCGTGGTGGGAGTCGGCCAATTACGCACGGCTGAAATGCGGTCACTCTCCATCTCCACCCCGGAGGTGGTAATGTGGTATCCAAGGAAGGAAACGGACTGTTGGAAAAACAGACATTTTTCTGCCTTGGCATACAGGTCATGCTCCAGCAGTCTTCCAAGTACTTTACGGACTAGGGAAACATGCTCGGCGCGTGTAGCGGAATACACCAGAATGTCATCGATGTATACTACCACCCCGCAACCGAACATGTCCCTGAAAACATTGTCAACAAAAGATTGGAAGACCGATGGTGCATTCATCAACCCGTATGGCATGACTAGATATTCATAGTGACCTGAAGTGGTACTAAATGCCGTTTTCCACTCATCTCCCTCCCGGATACGAACCAAATTGTATGCACTCCTGAGATCTAGTTTAGTGAAGAAGCGCGCCCCATGCATTGATTCAATCACCGATGAGATGAGAGGTAAAGGGTAACTATACCTTTCTGTGATCTGGTTGAGGGCGCGGTAATCAATGCATGGGCGCAAACCACCATCCTTCTTCTTCACAAAAAAGAAGCTCGAGGAGGCGGGTGAAGTAGAGGACCGTATGAACCCCTGTCGTAGGGACTCAGAGACATATGTTTCCATTGCCTCCGTCTCTACCTGCGACAGGGGATACACATGACTCCTGGGAAGTACAGCGTCTACCTTGAGGTTTATCGCACAATCCCCTGGGCGATGAGGTGGTAATTTATTAGCCTTTTTCTTAGAGAAGGCTTGAGCCAAATCTAGGTATTCGGGGGGAATGCGCACGGTGGGGACATTCTCTGGACTCTCCACCGTGGTTGCACCAACGGAAACACCTACACACCTCCCCGGACACTCTGATGACCACCCCGTTAGAGCCCTCTGTTTCCACAAAAAGGTGGGATTGTGAGTACTTAACCAGGGCAGTCCTAGTACCACCGGGAATGCAGGAGAATCAATAATGAAGAATTTTATTTTTTCCTTATGATTCTCCTGGGTGATCATTACTATGTCTCCTGTGGTCTCCTTAACATACCCAGACCCTAACGGTCGACTATCTAACGCTTGAATGGGAATGGGGATGGACACGGGCGTAAGCGGGATCCCTAATCTACTAGCTAGAGTACTATCCATAAAATTCCCAGCTGCGCCTGAATCGACTAGCGCCTTACACTGGGGAATAGCACAAAATTCAGGAAATGACACTGGAATGTAGAGGTGTGTAACAGAGGACTCTGGGTAAGTGTGGTGCGCTGTTACCTGGGGTGATGCCAGAGTGTCCTGCCTGCCGCCTCTATACCCAGTACTCTGGAAACAACGCGTCGCCGAATGTCCATGGCGACCACAGGATGAACACTGGACCCGACTCCCGCGACGATTCCGAACGGCCGTTCCACCCATTTCCATTGGGACTGGATCTGGTGTGGATACGGGTGGTGAGAGCGGACCCCCCACTGGACGTCCGCGAGATGCCAGCAGATTGTCCAGTCTTATTGCCATATCCACGAGCTGGTCAAAACTAAGCGTGGCGTCCCGGCAGGCTAGCTCTCGACGGACGTCCTCGTGCAAACTGCAACGAAAATGGTCAATGAGGGCCCGCTCATTCCACCCTGACCCGGCCGCTAACGTCCGGAACTCCAGCGCGAAATCCTGTGCACTCCTCGTCCCCTGTCGTAAGTGGAAAAGGCGTTCACCCGCCTCTCTTCCTTCTGGTGGATGGTCGAAAACGGCTCGGAAGTGGCGGGCGAACTCCCCGAAGTTGTCCAACGCTGTTCCCTCTCTCCAAGTTGCGTTGGCCCACTCCAGGGCTTTCCCAGTTAGACAGGAGACGAGGGCAGATACTTTCTCACGGTCCGACGGAGGAGGGGATATAGTGCTGAATGCCAGCTCTAACTGAAGCAGGAACCCCTGGCACTGGGCGGCGGTTCCGTCGTATTCCCGGGGAAGGGAAATGTGTATTCGTCCGGTAGGTTGTGGAGGAGTGTGGATACCTCTGTTAGATGGCACCGTATGCGCTAACGGTGAGGCTCCACTGTCTGGTCGGTTGTGCTCCAAACGCTGGACAGCCTGGAGAACCCGATCCATCGCCTCTCCTAGGCTGGTGAGCATGGTGGAGTGCTCCCTCACTCTCTCCACTACCCCGGTCATATTACTAGCTCCTGCTGACTCCATTTGATCGGTCGGATATTCTGTGATGGCGTGAATAGATTATAGAGAGCCAGGCGCAGGAGGTAGCGTGAACTCAAGGATAACTTTAATATCCAACTCACGCATACAAAGTCCGAACAGGAAATAAGTACAACTGTTCAATACACCAACAACGGTGATAACACGTTCACAAATAGACAATATCCGACAAGGACATGAGGGAACAGAGGGAACATATATACATGAAGTAATGAGGGGAAATGAGAACCAGGTGTGCGTAATGACAAGACATGACAAATGGAATAATGAGTGAGAGAGCGGCAGTGGCTAGAAAGCCGGTGACGACGATCGCCGAAGCATGCCCGAACAAGGGGTAGAGGCAACTTCGGCAGGAGTCGTGACACTTGCATTCATTTTTTGTTAAGTATATGGTGGTTGTTTTTTTGTCCATTTCAATTCACCACAATTTTTTACAGTGTGGCGGTATGGTTGAGGGTGTAAAATTCCAATGAAATTCCAATAAAATGTACCATCTTACTGACCCAGAAGTCGAGGGTTTAATTACCGCTTCCACCTGTCCCACTTTCACTCCTTCTCGGTCTCCTCATGTTTCTAATCTGTCTAAATAAAGCATTGAAAAAATTAAGGCAGATTGACATTTATTAAAATGTATAAAAAATGTAGATTTCTTATCTTTGTGTAAGCCAGGTCACTCATGATACAAGTCAGTATTCGACGTCCATCCATGTGTGAGGACATCGGGAGATGATGTGGAAACCAACCACAAGTGGAAAATAAGCATCAGCCTCTATTGCCAAAGGTTTCATGTTCAAATTCAGCGATAGAAAGTTATTTTTGAGATTTTTGTTTTTAAGCCTATCCAAAACCTTAACCCTTATCTAAACCATTCAGACTTAATGCCTAACCTTACGATTTCGTAGTTAATGCTTAACCCTAATCTTTTAAATGTGCAGTAAATACCTAAACTTAACATTAAAAACGTTGAAATTTGAAGTTTGAGAAAGGTGGATAATCTAATTCTGACTTGAGACTGTGAGAGACATTGCTTAGCGTAGCATAAGATCAAAAACAATCAACGAACATGCGAAAACACAGATATTTTTGTTTTATTTATTTATTTCACCTTTATTTAAACAGGTAGGCCAGTTGAGAACAAGTTCTCATTTACAACTGCGACCTGGCCAAGACAAAGCAAAGCAGTGCGACAAAAAACAACACAGAGTTACACATGAGAATAAAACAAACGTACAGTCAATAACACAATAGAGAATCTATATACAGTGTGCAAATGTAGTGCAAAATGCAGTAAGGTTAGGAAGATAGGACAATAAATAGGCCATAGTGGCGAAATAGGTTACAGATTAGAATTAACACTGGAGTGATAGATGTGCAAATGATGATGTGCAAATAGAGATACTGGAGTGCAAAATGAGCTAAAATAATAAATATGGGGATGAGGTAGTAGGGTGGGCTATTTACAGAAGGGCTATATACAGGTGCAGTGATCGATAAGCAGCTCTGACAGCTGATGCTTAAAGTAATTGAGGGAGATAGGAACCTCTAGCTTCAAGGATTTTTGCAGTTCGTTCCAGTCATTGGTAGCAGAGAACTGGAAGGAATGGCGGCCAAAGGAGGTGTTGGCTTTGGGGATGACCAGTGAAATATACCTACTGGAGCGCATGCTACGGGTGGGTGTTGCTATGGTGACCAGCGAGTTGAGATAAGGCAGGGATTTACCTAGTAAAGACTTATAGATGACCTGGAGCCAGTGGGTTTGGCGACGAATATGTAATGAGTGCCAGCCAACGAGAGAATACAGGTCGCAGTGGTGGGTAGTATATGGGGCTTTGGTAACAAAACGGATGGCACTGTGATAGATTACATCCAATTTGCTGAGTAGAGTGTTGGAGGCTATTTTGTAAATTACATCGCCGAAGTCAAGGATCGGTAGGATAGTCAGTTTTACAAGGGCATGTTTGGCAGCATGAGTAAAGAAGGCCCTGTTGCGGAATAGGAAGCCGATTCTAGATCTAATCTTGGATCGGAGATGGTCAATGTGAGTCTGGAAGTTGAGTTTACAGTCTAACCAGACGCCTAGGTATTTGTAGGTGTCGACGTATTCCAAGTCAGACCCGTCGAGAGTAGTGATGATAGTCCGGTGGAAAGAATATTGAAAGAAACAATTTTAAAAATAAACCTGCAATAGAGCATTCTGGGAAATATGACAATGAGGCCCCTCCCACATCTGTGGATAACTCCATAGATTTAACTCCCTGTTTCTGGTGACTCTTAACAGAGTTAAAACGACTCTGTCCACATTAACTCCAGTTATCAACACTAATTTCAGGGAGTGTATCAGTCTCTTGAGGGTTAAGATAACTACTAGTACAGTTTTAACCCTAATTGTTTTAACACTGTGATTTCAACTGTCCTTGTTTTACTGTGTAAGGTTAGGGCCAGGCATTAGTATTAGCAGTGCGGTTAAAGGTAGGGTTAAGGTTAGGGTTAGGTTTAAAATAAGATTTTATGACTTTGTGGCTGTGCCAGCTAGTGACCACTCTGTAGAGCTGCCTCCAGAACAAGTTTCATGATAAAAAACGCAAACTTGCAAAATGAAGGTGGAATTACAGAAAAAATATTCTCCATACGCCCTTATTATCAGTCAATATTTAGACTATAAAGCATTTGCATTTCTTAACCATTTGATTGTTTTAGAGACAGTCTGCAAAAACAATTATATACACTGAGAGTACAAAACATTAGGAACATTAGAAACATTAGGAACACTGCTCTTTCCCAGTAGCGGTGTGGGTAAAATCACTGGGGAAACGAAGCAAGGTATTTGTAGGTGTTTTCAAGCCTGTAACTTTGTTCGTTCTCATTTTCCCACCTATCGTCAACTACCTTCCAAGACATTGCTAGAAGAGATTTTGTCTCTGCCGTGGATTCGGCAGGGTTTGATTTCTAGAAAATATTACATTATGCTTTCCTCTGAACTCTCTCCAATAAACAAACTTGACCTTACAATTGACTGGTGGGTGGAGGCCCCTCTTAGGTTTAACTCCACATCCTCATGTGCTCGGTTAAGTTTAATTCAGTTCAAGAGCATAAAACCAAGACATGAAGTTGAAGGAATGGACCGTAGAGCTCCGAGACAGGATTATGTCGATGCACAGATCTGGGGAAGGGTACCAAAAGAATGTCTGCAGCATTAAGTTCCCCAAAAACACAGTGACCTCCATCATTCTTAAATGGAAGAAGTTTGGAACCACCAAGCCTCTTGCTAGGGCTGGCCGCCTGGCCAAACTGAGCAATCGAGGGAGAAGGGCCTTGGTCAAGGAGGTGACCAAGAACCCGACGGTCACTCTGACAGAGCTCTAGAGTTCCTCTGTGGAGATCGGAGAACCTTCCAGAAGGACAACCATCTCTGCAGCACTCCTCCAACCAGGCCTTTATGTTAGAGTGGCAAGAGAGAAGCCAATCCTCAGTGAAAGGCACATGAAAGCCTGCTTGTAGTTAGCCAAAAGGCACCTAAAAACTCTCAGACCATGAGAAACAAGCTTCTCTGGTCTGATGAAACCAAGATTGAACACTTTGGCCTGAATGCCAAACATCACGTCTGGAGGAAACCTGGCAAAATCCCTACAGTGAAGCATGGTGGTGTTAGCATCCTCTTGAGTGGATGTTTTCAGCGGCAGGGACTGGGAGACTGGTCAGGGTCGAGGGAAATATGAACGGAGCAAAGTACAGAGAGATCCTTGATGAAAACCTGTTCCAGAGTGCTCATGACCTCAGACTGGCGGGAAGGTTCACCTTCCAACAGGACAACGACCCTAAGCACACAGCCAAGACAATGCAGGAATGGCTTCGGGACAAGTCTCTGAATGTCCTTGAGTGGCCCAGCCAGAGCCCAAACTTGAACCCGATCCCTGAAAATAGCTGTGCAGCGACTTTCCCCATCCAACCTGACAGTGTTTGAGAGGATCTGCGGAGAACATTGGGAAAACTCCCCAAATACAGGTGTGCCAAGCTTGTAGCGATATCAACAAGAAGACTTGAGGGTGTAATTGCTGCTTAAGGTGCTTCAACAAAGTACTGAGTAAAGGGTCTGAAAACTTATGTAAATGTGTTATTTAATTTTTGTATTTGTATAAATTTGCTAAAAGGTCAAAAATAATATATAAAATGTCTAAAGTGTGAAAAAAAAGTCAAAGGGTCCAAATGCACTGTATATGTATATGTATCTATTATTATTTCCAAAAGTATTTTTTATTTCCAAATTTTGTTGTTAAGGGGGGAGGTGTTTCAATAAGTATAGGGGATAAAAGGATGAATCTGTTCAATTTCTATTTTGTATTACTTTATATGTCCAATATAACATATACTGTATATATATATATATATATATATATATATATATATATATATATATATACAGTGGGGAGAACAAGTATTTGAATCACTGCTGATTTTGCAGGTTTTCCCACTTGTAGAAGTCTGTAATTTTTATCATAGATATTCTTCAACTGTGAGTGACGGAATCTAAAACAAAAATCCAGAAAATCACATTGTATGATTTTTAAGTAATTCATTTGCATTTTATTGCATGACATAAGTATTTGATACATCAGAAAAGCAGAACTTAATATTTGGTACAGAAACCTTTGTTTGCAATTACAGAGATCATACGTTTCCTGTAGTTCTTGACCAGGTTTGCACACACTGCAGCAGGGATTTTGGCCCACTCCTCCATACAGACCTTCTCCAGATCCTTCAGGTTTTGGGGCTGTCGCTGGGCAATACGGACTTTCAGCTCCCTCCAAAGATTTTCTATTGGGTTCAGGTCTGGAGACTGGCTAGGCCACTCCAGGACCTTGAGATGCTTCTTACAGAGCCACTCCTTAGTTGCCCTGGCTGTGTGTTTCGGGTCGTTGTCATGCTGGAAGACCCAGCCACGACCCATCTTCAATGCTCTTACTGAGGGAAGGAGGTTGTTGGCCAAGATCTCGCGATACATGGCCCCATCCATCCCCCCCTCAATACGGTGCAGTCGTCCTGTCCCCTTTGCAGAAAAGCATCCCCAAAGAATGATGTTTCCACCTCCATGCTTCACGGTTGGGATGGTGTTCTTGGGGTTGTACTCATCCTTCTTCTTCCTCCAAACACGGCGAGTGGAGTTTAGACCAAAAAGCTCTATTTCAGACCACATGACCTTCTCCCATTCCTCCTCTGGATCATCCAGATGGTCATTGGCAAACTTCAGACGGGCCTGGACATGCGCTGGCTTGAGCAGGGGGACCTTGCGTGCGCTGCAGGATTTTAATACATGATGGCGTAGTGTGTTACTAATGGTTTTCTTTGAGACTGTGGTCCCAGCTCTCTTCAGGTCATTGACCAGGTCCTGCCGTGTAGTTCTGACTGATCCCTCGCCTTCCTCATGATCATTGATGCCCCACGAGGTGAGATCTTGCATGGTGCCCCAGACCGAGGGAGATTGACCGTCATCTTGAACTTCTTCCATTTTCTAATAATTGCGCCAACAGTTGTTGCCTTCTCACCAAGCTGCTTGCCTATTGTCCTGTAGCCCATCCCAGCCTTGTGCAGGTCTACAATTTTATCCCTGATGTACTTACACAGCTCTCTGGTCTTGGCCATTGTGGAGAGGTTGGAGTCTGTTTGATTGAGTGTGTGGACAGGTGTCTTTTATGCAGGTAACGAGTTCAAACAGGTGCAGTTAATACAGGTAATGAGTGGAGAACAGGAGGGCTTCTTAAAGAAAAATGAACAGGTCTGTGAGAGCCGGAATTCTTACTGGTTGGTAGGTGATCAAATACTTATGTCATGCAATAAAATGCAAATTAATTATTTAAAAATGTGATTTTCTAGATTTTTGTTTTAGATTCCGTCTCTCACAGTTGAAGTGTACCTATGATAAAAATTACAGACCTCTACATGCTTTGTAAGTAGGAAAACCTGCAAAATCGTCAGTGTATCAAATACTTGTTCTCCCACTGTATATATATATAATACCAGTCAAAGGTTTTGACACACCTCCTCATTCCAGGATTTGTATTTATTTTTTATTATTTTCTACATTGTACACTGTGAAATAAAACATGGAATCACTCTGTCTATCACATATTGCTCTTGATGTGATTTGATTGGAGTGAAGCCAAATCCAAATTGGCTTCCCATGACACTTTTTTTTGGTGCGCCAGGACCATTCACAGTTGAGTTTAGACAGTTTAGCTCAACGCTGATTGGCTATAATTTTTTACTTTTTTTTAATCAAGGGAGGCCAAATTCTCACTGGCATCCCTTGTATTCAGTGCTCAGGTGACAACAAAGTCATGCTCTTTTTGACCAGACAGCATCCGATAGATGGCCTACACATACAGAGACAGAGGCTCTGTTTCGCTCGCTCGGATGCTTTCTCTGGTGAGATACATTCAGCCTCTTTATGATTTTTGTAATTTATTTTTTACCAGATCTCTACTTTTCATGGTTTCATTACACAATCATGATGTTTAGAGTATTTCTATTTTCACGGTGCAACCTTCCAGTCTATCAGTCTTTGTTCAGAGTAAGCTAGACTGAACCCTTGGCATCCCTTTCCAAGTACATACCTTCTATTATGGTTTCAAATAAAATCTAAGAGGTCTATAGATATGCAGTAACAAAGCTCCAACCTGTTTGTCTCAATCACTTCATTCCTCCACCACGGCCCAACTATCTCAGGCATGCAGAGTCAATATTTACACTGATGGGAGGTATGGCTCGGTTGTTATTGGTTGGCCTGAGTGTTTGTGTGTGTGAACATGTTGGTATTTGGTGGGTGTGTGTGTGTGTGTTGTTATCTGGTTGGTATTTGTTGTATTTGATCAAGTGTGTTTGTGGGAGTCTGTATACACTGTATGTGTATTTGTGTCTGGGTGGCAGTTGTATGAACTCAGTGGTGCAGCCAGACAGATCTGAACATGGATAATACATGACATATGGGTGATGTGTGCGTGAGAAGGGCATGTCTGTGTATGGCTGTAGTGTGTTTTCACTGTGATTTACGGGCAAACTTGTTGCTTCCCTACAGTGTGAAAAGTGAGAATACACTTTATATACCTTAGGGCTGTGTACGTGTACAGATGTAGGATCTTAATTTCATCACTCTTTTGTTGCTGAGAATTTTCCTGCAAAGTAGGAAATGCAAACTTGTAGTGCTTTGGAGTTTTAAAATGGCTTTTAAAGTTTGTAATTTACACGTTGAAATTTGTGACTTCATTTGCCCTAACAACTCCTACAAAATTACCATTAATTATAAACCACATAATAATTCACATTTCATGATGCTGCAGGATTTCTTTCCTTCTGTGGCAAACTGGCTCAAATGAAGATCCTACATCTGTATGAGTGTGTCTGTTTGATGACCTCGCAGGCCCTTAAGGGAGACAGCTGCTTTGATGACTAAAATAGGCTCTTTCTAATACAGTTTGGTCTCAAACTTGGATTAGTAAGCAAACAGAGACTGGAGACTAGTTTGCAATGTTCTCGTTTCTGATCAGGTCCATTGCCTGGTGTTCTGATGACATTTTCCCTGGGTGTGTGGTCATCATTAGACTGTCCTCTACAGGCCGTCTCTATGGTCTGTCAGTCTCACACACTCAGGACACAGAGATCACACACACACACACACACACACACACACACACACACACACACACACACACACACACACACACACACACACACACACACACACACACACACACACACACACACACACACACACACACACACACACACACAGAAGACAGGCCACACAAAGGAGGGAAGATAATCAATATGTCTTAAAGGAGGGAAGATAATCAATCTGTCTTAAAGGAGGGAAGATAATCAATCTGTCTTAAAGGAGGGAAGATAATCAATCTGTCTTAAAGGAGGGAAGAGAATCAATCTGTCTTAAAGGAGCTGTTAATTATACATTCTACAGCGTTTTCTATCTTCGTTAGTCTTTAATTCATTCATAATATTGAAACAAATTACCTTTGCATGGATGATAATTAGGATGTGGCGTAGCAGTTTGGCATTTAGTGATTAAATATTCCTGGTATAGTCAGAGTTTGATAGAGCACTGTTTGGTTGATGAAGTCGTGTAACGTCATTAAGTTTGAAATAACATTGGTCTCATATGTGTTCACATTAGTTACGGGGAGACCGTTGAGGCAAGACATCTGGAGAGCATCGATAAACATGGAGAGGAGAGGAGGAGGAGGGGGGCAAACACATGCACGCACAGATACATGTTTTTTTCTGGGACTCAAAATTGTTGATTGATTGGTTGGGATGGTTGAATAAATAACCACAAATAGCCACATGCTACACCATTCCATAAATAGACTAATTGAAACACCTTGGTTTGATTTACTTGAGAAACCCTATCTATTTTCCTCTAAGAGTGGATCAGTCTTTTGTATATCCACTTTGTTCTTCATTGTACGCATCTTGGACTGTGGACTTGAAAACAATACTTTGTCCGCCTTCTGTTCAAATGTTTTTCTTTATCACACCACTCTACCTGTGTAGTCCCCTCCTGTACACCCTGTTCACCCACAACTGTGTGGCCACGCACAACTCCAACACCATTATCAAGTTCGCTGACAACATGACAGTGGTAGTCCTGATCACCGGCGACAATGAGTCAGCCTACAGGGAGGAGGTCAGTGACCTGACAGTGTGGTGCCGGAGCAACAACCTCTCCCTCAACGTCAGCAAGACCAAGGAGCTGATCGTGGACTAAAGGAAACAGGGCGGTAGTGGAGCAGGTAGACAGCTTCAAGTTCCTTGGTGTCCAAATCACTAAAGACTTAAAATGGTCCAAACACACACGCACAGTCTTGAAGAAGGCACAACAGTGCCTCTTCCCGCTCAGGAGGCTGAAAAAGTTTGGCATGGGCCCTCAAATCCTGAAAAGGTTCTACATCTGTACCATTGAGAGCATATTGACTAGCTGCGTCAATGCTTGGTATGGCAATAGCACTGCCATCGATCGCATGGAGCTACAGAGGGTTGTGCAGACATCCCAGTACATTACTGGGGCCGATCTCCCTGCCATCCAGGACCTCCATATAAGGCAGTGTGAAAAGAAGGCCCTGAAAATCGTCAAAGACACCAACCACCCAAGCCAGAAAACTATTTTCTCTGCTGCAGCACGGCAAGAGGTACCGGTGCTTGAAAACTGACACCAAAAGTGACCCCAAGCATAGTTCCAAAGTCAAAATGGCTTAAGAACAACAAAGTCAAGGAATTGGAGTGGTCATCACAAATCCCTGACCTTAAACCTATAGAAAGTTTGTGGGCAGAACTGAAAGGCGTGTGCGAGCAAGGAGGCCTACAAACCTGTTGTTACACCAGTTCTGTCAGGAGGAATGGGCCAAAATTCACCCAACTTATTGTGGGAAGCTTGTGGAAGGCTATATCCACATAATTTACCTTCCTCATGATGCCATCTATTTTGTTAAGTGCACCAGTCCCTCCTGCAGCAAAGCACCCCCACAACATGATGCCGCCACCCCGTGCTTCTCGGTTGGGATGGTGTTCTTCGGCTTGCAAGCCTCCCCCTTTTTCCTCCAAACATAACCATGGTCCTTATGGCCAAACAGTTATATTTTTGTTTCATCATACCAGAGGACATTTCTCCAAAAAGTACGATCTTTGTCCCCATGTGCAGTTGCAAACCGTAGTCTGGCTTTTTATGGCGGTTTTGGAGCAGTGGTTTCTTCCTTGCTGAGCGGTGTCGATATAGGACTAGTTTTACTGTGGGTATAGATACTTTTGTACCTGTTTCCTCCAGCATCTTCACAAGCTCCTTTGCTGTTGTTCTGGGATTGATGTGCACTTTTCGCACCAAAGTACGTTCATCTCTAAGAGACAGAACGCGTCTCCTTCCTGAGCGGTATGAGGGCTATGTGGTCCCATGGTGTTTATACTTGCGTACCATTGTTTTTACAGATGAACGTGGTACCTTCAGGTGTTTTGAAATTTCTCCCAAGGATGAACCAGACTTGTGGAGTTCTACAATTTGTTTTCTCAGGTCTTGGCTGATTTCTTTTGATTTTCCCATGATGTCAAGCAAAGAGGCTCTGAGTTTGAAGGTAGGCCTTGAAATACATCCACAGGTACACCTCCAACTGACTCAAATGATGTCAATTAGCCAATCAGAAGCTTCTAAAGCCATGACATCGTTTTCTGGAATTTTCCAAGCTGTTTAAAGGCATAGTCAACTTAGTGTACATAAACTTTTGTCATACTTGAGTTTTAAATATACTTAAGTATCAAAAGTAAATGTAATTGCTAAAATATCAAATCAAATCAAAGTTTATTTGTCACGTGTGCCGAATACAACAGGTGTAGACCTTACAGTGAAATGCTTACTTACAAACCCTAACCAACAGTGCTGTTTAAGTAGAAAATAAGTATTATGTAAAAAAGAGAGGTAAAGAAATAAAAAACAGTAAAGTGACAGTAAAAAAAATATATATATACAGGTGGTATACAGGTGGTATATAAAGGTGGTACCGGTACAGAGTCAATGTGAAGGGGCACCGGTTAGTCGGGCTAATTTAGGTAATATTTACATGCAGGTATAGTTAAAGTGACTATGCATAGATGATAAACAAATAGTAACAGCAGTGTGAAGAAGATGGGTTTGGTGGGAGGGGGCAGTGCAAATAGTCCTGGTAGCCATTTGATTAGCTGTTCAGGAGTCTTATGGCTTGGGGGTAAAAGCTGTAGAGAAGCCTTTTGGACCTAGACTTGGCGGTCCGGTACCGCTTGCCATGTGGTAGCAGAGAGAACAGTCTATGACTGGTATAGAGGTCCCGGATGGCAGGAAGCTTGGCCCCAGTGATGTACTGGGCCGTACGCACTACCCTCTGTAGTGCCTTACGGTCGGAGGCCGAGCAGTTGCCATATCAGGCAGTGATGCAGCCAGTCAGGAAGGTCTCAATGTTGCAGCTGTAGAACCTTTTGAGGATCTGAGGACCCATGCCAAAACTTTTCTGTCTCCTGAGGGAGTATAGGCTTTGTCTTGCCCTCTTCACAGCTGTCTTGGTCTGTTTGGACCATTCTAGTTTGTTGGTGATGTGGACACCAAGGAACTTGAAGCTCTCAACCTGCTCCACTGCAGCCCCGTCGATGAGAATGGGGGCGTGCTCGGTCCTCCTCCCTTTCTTGTAGTCCACAATCATCTCTTTTGTCTTGATAACGTAGAGGTTGTTATCATGGCACCACACAGCCAGTTCTCTGACCTCCTCCCTATAGGCTTTCTCTTACTTATCGGTGAACAGGTCTACCACTGTTGTGTCGTCGGAAAACTTAATGATGGTGTTGGAATCGTGCCTGGCCATGCAGTCGTGGGTAAACAGGGAGTACAGGAGGGGACTGAGCACGCAACCCTGAGGGGCCCCAGTGTTGAGGATCAGCGTAGCAGATGTGTTGTGTCCACCCTTACCACCTGGTGGCGGCCCGTCAGGAAGTCCAGAATCCAGTTACAGAGGGAGGTGTTCAGTCCCAGGATCATTAGCTTGGTGATGAGCATTAAGGGCACTATGGTGTTGAACGCTGAGCTGTAGTCAATGAATAGCATTCTCTCATAGGTGTTCCTTTTGTCCAGGTGGGAAAGGGCACTGTGGAGTGCAATAGAGATTGCATCATCTGTGGATCTGTTTGAGCGTTGTGCAAATTGGAGTGGGTCTATGGTTTCTGGGATAAGGGTGTTAATGTGAGCCATGACCAGCCTTTCAAAGCACTTCATGGCTACAGATGTGAGTACTACGGGTCGGTAGTCATTTAGGCAGGTTACCTTAGTGTTCTTGGGCACAGGGACTCTGGTTATCTGCATGAAACATGTTGGTATTACAGACTCAATCAGGGACTTGTTGAAAATGTCAGTGAAGACACTTGCCAGTTGGTCAGCGCATGTTCGGAGTATACGTCCTGGTAATCCGTCTGGCCCAGCGGCATTGTGAATGTTGACCTGTTTAAAGCTCTTACTCACATCGGCTACGGAGAGCGTGATCACACAGTCATCCGTAACAGCTGGTGCTCTCATGCATGCCTCAATGTTGCTTGCCTCGAAGCGAGCATAGAAGTAGTTTAGCTCATCTGGTAGGCTTGTGTCACTGGGCAGCTATCGGATGTGCTTCCCTTTGTAGTCTGTAATGGTTTGCAAGCCCTGCCACATCTGACGAGCGTCAGAGCCGGTGTAGTACGATTCGATCTCAGTCCTGTATTGACACTTTGCCTGTTTGATGGTTTGTCGGAAGGCATAGCGGGATTCCTTATAAGCTTCCGGGTTAGAGTCCCGCTCCTTGAAGCGGTAGCTTTAGCCTTTAGCTCAGTGCGGATGTTGCCTGTAATCCATGGCTTCTGGTTGGGGTATGTACGTACAGTCACTGTGGGGACGACATCATCGATGCACTTATTGATGAAGCCAATGACTGATGTGGTATACTCCTCAATGCCATCGGAAGAATCCCGGAACATATTCCAGTCTGTGCTAGCAAAACAGTCCTGAAGCTTAGCATCTGCTTCATCTGACCACTTTTTTATTGATCGAGTCACTGGTGCTTCCTGCTTAAATTTTTCGCTTATAATCAGGATTTAGGAGTATAGAATTATGGTCAGATTTGCCAAATGGAGGGCGTTGGAGAGCTTTGTACGCATCTCTGTGTGTGAAGTAAAGGTGGTCTATAGTTTTTTCCCCTCTGGTTGCACATTTAACATGCTGGTAGAGTTAAAACAGATTTAAGTTTCCCTGCATTAAAGTCCACTAGGGGCATTGCCTCTGGATGAGCGTTTTCCTGTTTGCTTATGGCGGAATACAGCTCTTTGAGTGCGGTCTTAGTGCCAGCATCGGTCTGTGGTGGTATGTAGACAGCTATGAAAAATACTGACGAAAGCTCTCTGGGTAGATAGTGTGGTCTACAGCTTATCATGAGATACTCTACCTCAGGCGAGCAAAACTTCGAGACTTCCTTAGATCGTGCACCAGCTGTTGTTTACAAAAATTCATAGCACGCCACCCCTTGTCTTACCAGACGCTGCTGTTCTATCCTGCCGATACATTGTGTAGCCAGCCAGCTGTATGTTGATTGTGTCGTTGTTTAGCCACGACTCCGTAAAGCATATAATGTTACAGTTTTTAAAGTCCCGTTGGTAGTTTAATCTTCCTTTTCAAACGATTGCATGTTAGCTAGTAGAACGGAGGGAAGTGGGGGTTTATTAGATCGCCTACGAATCCTCAGAAGGCAGCCCGCCCTGCGCCCCCTTTTTCTGCGTCTTCTCTTCACACAAATGACGTGAAGAGCCTGTTCCTGGGAAAGCAGTATGTCCTTCAATTCGGGGTCGTGTGATTCGTTGAATGAAAAGCAAGCTTCCCGCTCGTGGTGGTGAGTAATCAATGTTCTGATGTTGTTTTCGGTCATCAGAGACGGTGGCAGTAACATTATGTACAAAACAAGTAAAACAATAAGTTACATACAGCGCAAAAAAAGCACAATTGGTCAGGAGCACGTAAAACGCCAGCCATCTATACATCATTTCAAATTTCATATACTGTATTAAGCAAACCAGACGGCACTATTTTCTTATTTAAAAAAAATGTATGGATAGCCAGGGGCACACTCCAACACTCAGACAATTTACAAACAAAGCATGTGTGTTTAGTGAGTCCTCCAGTTCAGAGGTAGCAGGGATGACCAGGGATGTTCTCTTGACAAATGCATTCAAAATGTAACAAGTACTTTTGGGTGTCAGCGAAAATGTATGGAGTAAGGAATGTAGTGAAGAAAAAGTTGTCAAAAATATAAATAGTAATGAAATGTACAGATATAAACTACTTAAGTAGTATTTATAATTATTTGTAAGTACTTTACACCACTGGGTATTGGAACTGACTTCTTAAATATTTCCTGTATATAGTATGCTTACTTACTTACTTTAACAGTGTATTTCATATTTCCTATTCTTATTTTCTAGTAATACATTGTTATTGATTATTGCATTGTTGGGTTTTGAGTTTGCAAGAAAGGCATTTCACTGCATGTGAGATTAAAACTTGAAACAAAGCACATGAACTATCTCCACACAATAGACCATATTCCAAATAACACACAAAATGAGAATACTTCCTGGCTACAATACAATCAGGATACGTCACAACCAGAGAGAGAGCTGAGCTCTGAACGAACGATAACACAGGAGAGAATAGGCTGGTCAGAATCACTGTCTTCTCCCTCTCCGTGTGTGTATAGATTATAGATGATCTAGAAGCAGATAGCTGAGCTCTGACATCTTTGACTGAGCCACTCTGGATCTGCTGCTTAACCTAGATGGCGTAACAGTGCAGACGTGTTTTTGTTTGTCCCGTCTCATGTCCCGTGTAAATAGTTTGAAATAGTTTGTAATTTGTCTGTCTTTCCATATATTTTTTATTGTTCCCGATTTACTTCTCCTGCAACCCGCCTCACCCAACGTGAAACGGATCTAATATCTTTATTTCTTTACTTTTCATTATTTAACTGAACCGCAGTCAGAAGCTAGCCTGCTAGCTAGCTTGCAAACCAGCTACTAGCCATTGCTAACCACTGCTAGCGGTCCTCACCACTGCTCTGCCTGCATCAGCCGCTTTTAGTTCGGACATTATCGGCCAGTCTGCACAGCACACTACCAACCCAGCGCATATCGGATTGCGTTCCCTTTCACTTCACCGGATTTCTACTGAAATCACAGGACCATCCCTCCGGATCATCGCAGCTAGCTAGCTGCAATCGAGTGGCTGCTGTTTTGGCTAAACACTATTGTCCATATGCTACCATGAGCCAGCCTCGAGCTAGGCCCATCTCCCCGACAGCCGACGTGTACTAGCTATTCTTCCGGGCTACAGTACCTCAGTCAACCTGCCTGGACCTTCTACTGTTGACACGGAGCCCCGCCGAGCCACTGCGACTGGTCTGCCGACGTAAATGTCCGACGTGGTCTCAATAGGCTTTTCCTCTGCGACGTCGCTGAAGTTTCATCCACTAGCCCCGGCCTGCTAGCCCCGGCCTGCTAGCACTCTGAACGCTGTGCCTCCCGCTCGCCTAGTGCAGCGCCCATTGAACTGCTCCCTAGCTCACCTCTTTGCTGCTCATCGGATCCTATGATTACTCGGCTTCATAGCTGATGCCTGCGGGACTGTTCGGTTATATGGTATTTCATTCTGTTTATCTGCTAGGCCCCAGGTCCTGTGTGTAGCACATCAAATTTCTCACCTCTAAGACCCCTGTGGCAGTGTATCCATTAACACACACACACACAGACACAGCATGTAGGTATGCACACAGACACATACACACACAGAAACACACGTACATGCATACACAAAAGCACACCCCAGTGAAGGAGTTGTATTGGTGCAGCAGGGATTTTAGGCCTATTGGTGAAAGGAGAGTGGAGGATATACTGTAGAGTTGAAAGTGAGTTGAGCTGTGTGAATGCATGTGTGTGTGCTGTTTGCTCCTGTTTACAGACATTACACAGGAACACTCCTTGGCTGTAAAAGAAACAACCGTATCAATTATACTTCCCTGAACCCAGAACTCTCTCTCTCTCTCTCTCTCTCTCTGTCTCAGTCTCTCTGTTTTTAGCTACCCTAATGGGGGTTCTCTATTCCTCTCTGCTCAGCCGCTCTAATAGGCCAACTCTCAGGATGATGAGAAGCTGTATTTCGGGAGTCACCTCAGATCACACAGCAGAGCACACTGTGTCAGGAGAACATGAAGACAGGGCAGGAGTTGCAAAATGAATAGGAAATATAGTCAAGATGTTGACAAGGTTATAAATAATGATTGTGTCCTTCAAACTTTGCTTTCATTAAAGAATCCTCCATTTGCAGCAATTACAGCCTTGCAGACCTTTGGTATTCTAGTTGTCAATTTGTTGAGGTAATCTGAAGAGATTTCACCCCATGCTTTCTGAAGCACCTCCCACAAGTTGGATTGGCTTGATGGGCACTTCTTACGTACCATGCGGTCAAGCTGCTCCCACAACAGCTCAATAGGGTTGAGAACCGGTGACTGTGCTGGCCACTCCATTATAGACAGAATACCAGCTGACTGCTTCTTCCCTAAATAGTTATTGCATAGTTTGGAGCTGTGCTTTGGGTCATTGTCCTGTTGTAGGAGGAAATTGGCTCCAATTAAGCGGCGTCCACAGGGTATGGCAAGGCGTTGCAAAATGGAGTGATAGCTTTCCTTCTTCAAGATCCCTTTTACCCTGTACAACTCTCCCACTTTACCACCACCAAAGCACCCCAGACCATCACATTGCCTCCACCATGCTTGACAGATGGCGTCAAGCACTCCTCCCGCATCTTTTCATTTGGTCTGCATCTCACGAATGTTCTTCTTTGTGATTCTTTGTGATTCTCCCTCAAACTTAGATTTGTCTGTCCGTAACACTTTTTTCCAATCTTCCTCTGTCCAGTGTCTGTGTTCTTTTACCCATCTTAATATAAAATCTTTATTGGCCAGTCTGACATTTTTCTTTGCAACTCTGCCTAGAAGGCGCCTCTTCACTGTTGACGTTGAGACTGGTGTTTTGCGGGTACTATTTAATGAAGCTGCCAGTTGAGGACTTGTGAGGCGTCTGTTTCTCAAACTAGACACTCTAATTTACTTGTCTCCTCTTGCTCAGTTGTGCCTCCCACTACTCTTTCTATTCTGGTTAGAGACAGTTTGCACTGTTCTGTGAAGGGAGTAGTACACAGCGTTGTACGAGATCTTCAGTTAGAATAGACTGACGAGTTTCAGAAGTAAGTTATTTGTTTCTGGACATTTTGAGCCTGTAATCGAACCCACAAATGCTGATGCTCCAGATACTCAACTAGTCTAAAGAAGGCCCGTTTTATTGCTTATTTAATCAGCACAACAGTTTTCAGCTGTGCTAACATAATTGCAAAAGGGTTTTCTAATGATCAATTAGCCTTTTAAAATGATAAACTTGGATTAGCTAACACAACATGCCATTGGAACACAATAGTGATGGTTAGTGATAACAGGCCTCTGTACGCCTATGTAGATATTACATAATAAATCAGCAGTTTCCAGCTACAGTAGTCATTTACGACATTAACAATGTCTACAATGTATTTCTGATCAATTTAAGGTTATTGTAATGGACAAAAAATGGGCTTTTCTTTCAAAAACAAGGTAATTTCTAAGTGACCCCAAACTTTTGAACGGTGGTGTATGTGTTTTAGGGAGGTTCATGTGTTTGTGTGTGTGTGGGTCGTGTGGGTCGTGTGTGTGTGTGTGTGTGTGTGTGTGTGTGTGTGTGTGTGTGTGTGTGTGTGTGTGTGTGTGTGTGGATGCATGTGTTATTGTGTGACAGGTATTATGCCAGCAAAGCAGGTATTGTTACCTTCTCAAAAGGAACATGTCACAGAGAGAAGAGAGCGCGAGAGAGAGGGGGGGGGGGGATAGATAGAGGAAGAGAAACAGAGATGTTTAAACTGTCAATACTGTCACAGAAAATGGCCTTCAAATTAAGCGGAGCGCGCAGCGGTAAAAGGGACTCTGGGAAATTGCCTTTTATCACTTCCCAAACAATGAGCCATCTGACAGCCCTGAGCCCAATAACTCTCTCTCTCTCTCTCTCTCTCTCTCTCTCTCTCTCTCTCTCTCACCCTCTCTCTCTCCCTCTCTCACCCCTCTCTTCCTTCCTCTCGCTCTCTCTTCCCTCTCCCTCTCTCCCTGTCTCTCTCCTCTACAGACTTTTACTGTCCCTGGCAGTTGCGTTCTTTCATGTGGTTAATATAATGCAAAATAACAGCTTGTTATTTCCCCCTCTTCCCACTCTCTGTCCTCTCCTCCCCCAGGCCTGTGCATCCCCTCTTTAATGGGGCTAAGCACTGTAAGCTGACTGTGAGCAGAGGAGACACTTACACACGGCTCTGCTAGGCTTATCTGCCTTTGTTTATCATTGTTATGATTATTAATGTTCTCTCTTTCAGAGCACAGGCAAAGAGAGTAGGAGAGGGAGAGGAGGAGGAGGAGGAGGAGGAGGAGGGGTGGTAGGGGTTATGGCGTTCCTGTGATGTGATGCTTGTTAAATAAACTGGCTATTTACCAGCATGACAGACAGATTATTTACAAACACACCACCCGCCGCCACTGTCTCTCTGTCTCGCTCTCTCTCTTCATCTTTCTGTCTCAGGGCAGACTGTTCACCCTCTTCTCTTCTCTTTTTCATAATAGAGGGATTGAGGAGGGGCAGTGTAGGGTTTGTTTGTAAAATAATGACTATTATAGTAATGTCTGTATGATTTGGTACTGTAAAGAGTAATCTCATAGGTTCTATATTATAGTTTCATGCTATTCTAGGTGGATCATTGTTTTGTCCAATGACGTACTAGACAGATTTTGTGTTTCAAGTTCCTAATTCAGAGGAACACACACACACACACACACACATTAGTTGGAGACACTTGTCACGAGTCGGGACGGTGAAAGACCAAGATGCAGCGCAGGGATTATAGTTCGACATGTTTATTATTTCGACGTATATAATTTGACATGAACGAACTGTACAACACAAAACAACAAACACTATACAAACATAATTTTGCCCACTTACTGTCTCACCGTGACTGGAGAATTACATCGACAACGACCCACAACCCAGTGTGAAAATTACCAACCTATGTAGGATCCCTAATTAGAGACGATGCGCTACAGCTGCCTCTAATTAGGGATCCCACACAAACCACCACCAGAAACAGAAAGAAATAGAACTGTCAGACTCTGACCATGGCTACATGGAGAAGCAAATGGGCTTCTCTATTTCTCTATGGCCAGAGCATGACAGTACCCAACCCCCCCCCCCCCCAAGGCGCGGACAGCTCTGGCTCAGGAGCGGAGCAGACGGCCGGACCCGGATTGGGCAACGGTGGAGCGGACTGCTCAGGCTCTGGAGCGGAGCAGATGGCTGGACCCGGAATGGGCACTGGTAGAGCGGACTGCACAGGCACGGGAGCGGAGCAGACGGCTGGACCTGGATTGGGCACCGGTGGAGCGGACTGCTCTGGCTCAGGAGCGGAGCAGACGGCTGGACCCGGAATGGGCACCGGTGGAGCGGACTGCTCTGGCACTGGAGCGGAGCGGACGGCTGGACCCGAACTGGGCACCGGGGGAGCGGACTGCTCTGGCTCAGGAGCGGAGCAGACGGGCACCGTAGCTGGAGGTTCCAGGCCTTGGGCTGTGGCTGGAGGCTCTGGGTTGCTGACCTTCGCTGGAGGCTCCGGGCTGCGGACCTTCGCTGGAGGTTCGGGGCTGCGGACCTCAGCTGGAGGTTCCGGGCTGCGGACCATCGCTGGAGGTTCCCGTCTAGCCATCAGCCTCGTCACGAGAGCATGTCGGAGCTGGAAGTCCTCCTCTGTTTGTATGATCAGCGGATCCCTCTGCGACTCCAGAGGAAGAGCATTCCAGGCTCTCCACCACCTCGTCTGCTCCTCCTCTGGTCGCTTGTTAAATCCCTCCGGTCTCCTCCTATCATGGATTGTGGGAAGACGGAGTGGTGGGCGATTCTCTCCCTCCAGCCTCTCCGGGCTCTGAGAGCGCACCGATGATGTGGTGCGTGGAGTCGGCACGGACAGTACCGAGCTCTGGACACCGGGTTGGGAACTGGCATTGGAGGGCTGGGACTGCCCCGATCTTCCTCTCCCCATCGCCTATCCCCTTCCGGTGAGGTCTCCTCCAGGAGCCCCCACGAGTGAGGGAACCGAAGCACGTCGTCGTTGTCGTCCTCCTCCGATGAGTCCGTCTCGAGTTCCGTGTCCGTATAACGACGCGGGGCAATCTCTCTCTCCGTCTCTCCCCACTTGCGCTGCTTGGTCTCGTTGTGGTGGGTCGGGATTATAGTTCGACATGTTTATTATTTCAACGTATATAATTTGACATGAACAAACTGTACAACACAAAACAACAAACACTATACAAACGTAATTTTGCCCACTTACTGTCTCACCGTGACTGGAGAATTACATCGACAACGACCCACAACCCAGTGTGAAAATTACCAACCTATGTAGGATCCCTAATTAGAGACGATGCGCTACAGCTGCCTCTAATTAGGGATCCACCACAAACCACCACCAGAAACAGAAAGAAATAGAACTGTCAGACTCTGACCATGGCTACATGGAGAAGCAAATGGGCTTCTCTATGGCCAGAGCCTGACAACACTCCACATATCTCTGAAGTGAGAGACTGAGAGACTGTTGCTGCCAGTTAAACCAGGCTAAGCACAACTTCTCACAGAGATAATTTTAAGTCAACAACTTATCAGAGCTCTAAGTAAGTCCTTCGGTATGTGTTGAAAATAAGAAATAACACACACAAGTAGCTGTGGGATTGTGTTAATCTGCCTCTCCAGTGTGATAGTGACCAGCGGATAATGATATGAGGATCTGAGGCTATGTGGGCATGTAGGTGCTGAGAGAGAGAGAGAGAGAGAGAGAGAGAGAGAGAGAGAGAGAGCTTACAGGAAAAGTGGGGACAGGATAAAAGTGTTCTGCTTTGAAGTAATTTGAGTAAGTGTGATTAGAGAATGAATGTGTGTGGATCTCTACGTACAGTACACAGAGGAAGGGTACACTCACTACTATCCCTTCCAGAATAGGGACACCCCAGGTTGGCACCAAAAACTCTCTTCCTTTCCTCCTCTGTCATTGGAGAGTCAATTATAGCCCTGTTCATCTCATGCTATCCACAGCAGAGCTCCTGTTCTACCTCACCTAATGAGGATTGTAGGTAAGTCCATTCTAACATGCTAATTGAACGTCCATGCCACCGCAGCCCCAGCCCCAGCTCCTCTCAGTTTCAGTCCCTGGGGGAGGAAGGTAGGTTATTAGGCCCTGTTTAATATTCATTCAGGAGGAGGGAGATGGTCCATTGAGATGTTTTCCGTTTGAAGGTTCCAGCCATGACAATATGGCTCCCATCCTTCACACGTGCACACGCACGCACGCACACACACGGACGCACACGCACACGCACACACACACATGCAGACACAAACACACATGGACACATGCATGCACGCACACACAAACTGTTCCGTTTGAAGGTCCCACCTCTGACATGCCTCCTGTCCCTATAAACTGTTCTGATGATTTTTTCCCTCTGGGACTCTTTAGACTGCATCCCAGAGCCCGGAGAATGGAGGTATTTGTGTGTGTATCAGGGGTAGAATGGCGGTATCTGTGTGTGTATCAGGGGTAGAATGGAGGTATTTTTGTGTGTATCAGGGGTAGAATGGAGGTATTTTTGTGTGTATCGGGTAGAATGGAGGGGTTGAAGGTTAGGGGTTGAAAGTTACGGTTAGGTTTAGGGTCAGGGGTTAAGGAAAATAGGATTTTGAATGAGAATCAATTGTGTGGCCCCACAAGGTTAGTTTAACAAGACTGTGTGTGAGTGCGTGTGCGTGCGTGTGGGTGTGTGCGTGTGGGTGGAATATTACCCCAGCGTTAACAGTTCTATTCATATAGCCACTGGCCTGTAAACCACACTGAGTTTGTAACCAGACCTACAAGGAGAGAGGAGAAAGGAAAGAACTTTGATCTCAATGCCCTTCTTCCCCATTACTCACACACACACGCACATGCACACGCACACACATGCACATGCACACAGAGTTTTGAGAGAGTTTTGCACTCAATGGGTGCACTGCCTCTGTTCAACATCCCGGTAAGTGTTGTGTTCCTAGGTATCTCCTCCTCTTCCCTGCTGAGTCCATTATTAAAGGCCTGGGAGCTTATCAGGGCTAATGTAGCGTTAGCTTATACTCTACTGTACTCTGTCACTCACCACGCATGGGGACCCGCTAATGCTATCTCTGCCATTAACTGTGGACGGCCTCCGCTAACGATGCTAGTTAGAGAGGCAGACACAACCTGTCATATTCAAACCCACCGCAGCCTCAAAAAACTGAGAAAATAACTTCCCTCTCTCCTCATCTCCTCCTTTCTCTCAAAACAATAGCCTACGTGAAGGCAGATGAAACAGATTTGTTTGAGTGGTGTTTCATGTTTTGTTTGTATTCCTTGTGGAAACTCCAAGAAAACTTTGCTGCCTTTAGTAGGCTTCTGTTTGATAAGAGAATGAACAGAGAGCGAGAGAAAGAAAAGAGAGAAATTAGGGATAGAAAAGACAAGGGGAGTAGAGCAGTGAGAGGACAGAGAGAATGAAGGGAGAGAGAGAGAGAGGGGAAAGATAGGGATGGAAGAGAGTTGATAGAGAGAGAAAATAAATGCTGGATGAAGAGACAGAGTAGATGATTAGAGAGAGAGAGAGAGAGAGATAGAGAGACAGATGTTGTTTCCTCTGTGCTCTTCCTGATGCACCCCCTTACCCCTCCCCTCACACATTCTCTCAATTTTGCTATCTACACCAGCACCTCCTTCACCAGGTGTGGGGGTGGGGCTTAACATTAAGACTGGGTTATTACATGCTAAATGCTTCATTCTACTTAGTACGCACAGACAAACACACATAGTGATATGTTGATGATAACACTTTGTGGCTCGAGGCTTTCTTTAGTGCAGCTCTCAACCCTCTCAGTAGAACAGCAAGTCAATGTAGCCATGTCTGTATGAAGCTAAACACAGTGATGCTGTCCTGATGCCTTTCTACACTGAAGAGGATGAAGCTGCACATGATCTATGAAACACACACTATCAATCCAGCATGCCACCTGCACACATAAGAGCCTGTCGAGTGTGTGTGTGTGTATTTATGTGAGTAAGTGGAAGTGGTACTGTAGTTAGTATGCAGCGGCTAAAACTGCTCTCTAAAACACCACTCATTTTCTCAAGAGCCCAGAGATTGTTAGCAATTGGCGCTAACGAGCCCTTCATACCGATCAATTACGCATACGCTTAATTGGTTTCGGTTTTGGTAGGGTGTTGTAGACAGGGATGGTGGATGGGCATAAGCATCTGCCTCTGATTCCGAAGGTTCTGAAGGTTGCATGTTTGAATCCAGCAATAGAGATTTGAATCCTGTTTTGAGATTTTTGTTTTAAGCCTATCCCAAACCTTTCACATATTTAGAAGATGTTATTGTGTTCCTATCACCTACAGTGCAGTAATATCGATCAATTCAGATCACACTCAAATCTAAAAGTAAAAGAATGGAATTAAGAAATATATAAATATTAGGACGAGCAATGTTGGAGTGGCATTGACTAAAATACAGTAGAATAGAATACATACATATGAAATGAGTAAAGCAGTATGTCAATATTGTAGCGATCTGGCCGGCATATGCTAGCCACACGTTGCGTGGTAACTGAAGGGAGCAAGGGGATTGTGGGTAGCTCATGTTTTGGTTTTAAAATGGTTGTGTTATGTCTTTACGTTTTAGTAGTTAAGCTAATGTTATGTGTTTATGTTTCTTTAAGTTGTCTTGGTTCAGGTTATGGGGGTAGGGGGGAATGTTAAAATGCCTACCGTGACCGAGCCTTGCGTGGCCGGAGGATGTGTTCATTGTTGATAGTTGAAGGAGGTAAGAGAAATAAAGGGTGACGTTCCTGGAGTCGTGCGGTGTATGGGGCACTGGAACTCTCCGGTAAAATCAATCTCTGTCTCTTGCCATCTTCTTCTGGCTGAGCTCACCACATTGGTGTCAGAAGTGGGATTAGCGAGCAGAAGAGGATGGAGAGAGAGATTGACGAGCTGGAGAGGACACTCACACAGACCCAGGGGCACCTAAAGGGCCTACTGCGGCAGAAGATGGAGTCTGCCGGAGGTGATGGCTACATGGCATGCCCCGACGGTGCCAGTATCCCACGGCTACCCCAGCAGGGTACTGCAAGACCACGCCCACAACCCGTGGCTACAACCAGCAACGTCAGGCTACCTACCAGTCCAGAGCTGCAACAACCCCTACTCGGCACGCCCAGCCTACCACGTTCTGCAGGGGTGCCAAGATCATCCGCCAAGTTGCCCAAGTACAACGGGACGACTCAGCTAGAGCCCTACCTCGCCCAAGTCCACCTGGCGGTCCGACACAGCGGCTGGAGCAGTGAGGAAGCCGCTACTCACCTGGCACTAGCGTTAGAGGGGAACGCAGTACAGGTGCTTCTCGACCTAACCCCAGCGGAGCAACGGGACCTCCAAGCCTTGACCGGGGCGCTGGAAATGAGGTTTGGGCAGAGACTCTTCGCGGACCAGAGCAGGGAGCAACTGGCCAGCCGCCATCGCCAAGGAGAAGAGAACCTGGGCACCTTCGCTGCAGATGTGCGGCTGCACGCTCGACAGGGCTACCCCGAATTCCAAATAGCTGCACAAGAGGAGCTGGCCCTCCACGCTTTCCTGCGGGGGCTCGCACCAGAAAAGCTGCGACAACATGTCTGCCTCGCCAGGCCTTAAGACTGGGTTATTACATGCTAAATGCTTCATTCTACTTAGTACGCACAGACAAACACACATAGTGATATGTTGATGATAACACTTTGTGGCTCGAGGCTTTCTTTAGTGCAGCTCTCAACCCTCTCAGTAGAACAGCAAGTCAATGTAGCCATGTCTGTATGAAGCTAAACACAGTGATGCTGTCCTGATGCCTTTCTACACTGAAGAGGATGAAGCTGCACATGATCTATGAAACACACACTATCAATCCAGCATGCCACCTGCACACATAAGAGCCTGTCGAGTGTGTGTGTGTGTATTTATGTGAGTAAGTGGAAGTGGTACTGTAGTTAGTATGCAGCGGCTAAAACTGCTCTCTAAAACACCACTCATTTTCTCAAGAGCCCAGAGATTGTTAGCAATTGGCGCTAACGAGCCCTTCATACCGATCAATTACGCATACGCTTAATTGGTTTCGGTTTTGGTAGGGTGTTGTAGACAGGGATGGTGGATGGGCATAAGCATCTGCCTCTGATTCCGAAGGTTCTGAAGGTTGCATGTTTGAATCCAGCAATAGAGATTTGAATCCTGTTTTGAGATTTTTGTTTTAAGCCTATCCCAAACCTTTCACATATTTAGAAGATGTTATTGTGTTCCTATCACCTACAGTGCAGTAATATCGATCAATTCAGATCACACTCAAATCTAAAAGTAAAAGAATGGAATTAAGAAATATATAAATATTAGGACGAGCAATGTTGGAGTGGCATTGACTAAAATACAGTAGAATAGAATACATACATATGAAATGAGTAAAGCAGTATGTCAATATTGTAGCGATCTGGCCGGCATATGCTAGCCACACGTTGCGTGGTAACTGAAGGGAGCAAGGGGATTGTGGGTAGCTCATGTTTTGGTTTTAAAATGGTTGTGTTATGTCTTTACGTTTTAGTAGTTAAGCTAATGTTATGTGTTTATGTTTCTTTAAGTTGTCTTGGTTCAGGTTATGGGGGTAGGGGGGAATGTTAAAATGCCTACCGTGACCGAGCCTTGCGTGGCCGGAGGATGTGTTCATTGTTGATAGTTGAAGGAGGTAAGAGAAATAAAGGGTGACGTTCCTGGAGTCGTGCGGTGTATGGGGCACGGGAACTCTCCGGTAAAATCAATCTCTGTCTCTTGCCATCTTCTTCTGGCTGAGCTCACCACATTGGTGTCAGAAGTGGGATTAGCGAGCAGAAGAGGATGGAGAGAGAGATTGACGAGCTGGAGAGGACACTCACACAGACCCAGGGGCACCTAAAGGGCCTACTGCGGCAGAAGATGGAGTCTGCCGGAGGTGATGGCTACATGGCATGCCCCGACGGTGCCAGTATCCCACGGCTACCCCAGCAGGGTACTGCAAGACCACGCCCACAACCCGTGGCTACAACCAGCAACGTCAGGCTACCTACCAGTCCAGAGCTGCAACAACCCCTACTCGGCACGCCCAGCCTACCACGTTCTGCAGGGGTGCCAAGATCATCCGCCAAGTTGCCCAAGTACAACGGGACGACTCAGCTAGAGCCCTACCTCGCCCAAGTCCACCTGGCGGTCCGACACAGCGGCTGGAGCAGTGAGGAAGCCGCTACTCACCTGGCACTAGCGTTAGAGGGGAACGCAGTACAGGTGCTTCTCGACCTAACCCCAGCGGAGCAACGGGACCTCCAAGCCTTGACCGGGGCGCTGGAAATGAGGTTTGGGCAGAGACTCTTCGCGGACCAGAGCAGGGAGCAACTGGCCAGCCGCCATCGCCAAGGAGAAGAGAACCTGGGCACCTTCGCTGCAGATGTGCGGCTGCACGCTCGACAGGGCTACCCCGAATTCCAAATAGCTGCACAAGAGGAGCTGGCCCTCCACGCTTTCCTGCGGGGGCTCGCACCAGAAAAGCTGCGACAACATGTCTGCCTCGCCAGGCCTAAGACTCTCGGTGAGGCACTCCATGAGGCCGAACAAGCCGAAGGGGTACTCTCCAGGTGGCCCACCCAGCAGAGGGTCACATCACGCCAACCATGTGTCCGGGTGGCCGACTACGACGAGGGGGAAACGACAGAAGAGGTCTGTCAGGTTTGGCCTCCGCTACGACGATTCCAGCACCAGACTCCACCACCCAGGCGACGCCCCCCCTGGTCTACAGACCGGTGTTACAGATGCGACGAACCTGGCACCAGCGCCAAAAGCCAGAGCTTCTCCGTTTGGGGGAAACGACGGAGGAGTGGTCTAACGAGGGGTTCACCACTCCGGTCTCCATCCCCCCTCCAGGGCCGATGCTCTGTGGTCGGACGCCTCGGCCACACCAAGGGACTATACCTGCAATGTCGACTGGACGGCCGACCTTGTAGAGCCCTGGTAAACACAGGGTCAACCATTTCCTTGGTGCGACCTGGCGTCCTTCCGGATACCACCGGGCCACCTTCCAAGGCTTGGTCGCCAACCACCACGCAGATGGTCACAGTGACGGGAGAAAAGGTTGGCATGAGAGGGAAGAAGCCAGTAAAAGTCCAGGTTGGAGACCAGGAGCTGGAGCACGGGTTCTGGCTTGCCGACATCCGTGACGCATGCATCATTGGCCTGGACCTGCTGAGTCGCTGGGGCGCCCGTGTTAATGTGTCAGGGACATCTATCACTCTTGGCACAGAGACCGTGGCGCTCCAGTCTGGTAAAGAGAAGGACTGGCCCAAAGACAGGCGAGCCAGTCGTCGAGCAGCGACCAGACAGCCCAAACGGCCGTCCGTTGCCCATGGGCCCAACCAGCATCAGCCCGCTTCAGCCCCAACCACTGTGTCTGCTGCCCTTCCCTCCGCCAAGACGACAGAAAGACGAGAGGAGGCCGAAACACAACCAACTAAGGTCTTGGGGACGGTCAAATGGTTCAACGTCCGAAATGGCTACGGTTTCATCAACAGGAATGACACAAAAGAAGACGTCTTTGTCCACCAGACCGCCATAAAGAAAAACAACCCAAGGAAATACCTCTGCAGTGTTGGAGATGGAGAAACTGTGGAGTTTGATGTGGTTGAAGGGGAAAAGGGAGCAGAGGCAGCCAATGTCACCGGCCCGGCGGGTGTCTCGGTCCAGGGGAGCAAGTATGCCGCTGGCCGGAACCGCTACAGGCGGTACCCCCGTAGGAGGGGCCCAGCCCGTGACCACGCTACCCCCCATACTTGGGTGACGAGAACCAGGGAGCTCCAGCCCAGGCCAACTCCGGGGCGAGACAGAAGCAGACCTACGATGTACCCCTTTTTTCTCCCAAGTTTTCGATCTTGTCTCCCCAACGGGCTCGGGAGAGGTGAAGGTGGAGTCATGCGTCCTCCGAATCATGACCTGCCTAACCTAGCTCCTTAACACCTACCAGCTTAACCCGGAAGCCAACCGCACCAATGTGTTGGAGGAAACACCGTTCAAATGGCATCTGGGGTCAGCCCTCAGTGACTTGGCCCACCACAAGGAGTCGCTAGAGCGTGATAAACCAAGTAGAAAATAATCCTGCAACAACAGGAAATGTGAATTATGTGGATTATAATGAATTACATTTTTCTGTAGGGGTTTATATTTTTCGTAAGGGCAAATCAAGTCTGACATTTTAAAGTGGAAATCACAAACTTTAGAAGCCTTTTAAAACCTTGAACCTTTAAATATACTACAAGCTAATTCCAAATTATTAACATTTGCAAAAAACTCTGCAAAATGGTTAAAGTAAGAGTTAAGGTTTGAGATTGGCAAAAAAACAACAACAAAAAAACTTTCTATAGCTGGACTCCCCGTCTACGCCTTAGCAAGACCAAAACCTACTTGAATGTAACAGCACTCACTGTTGCCCCTAGTGGTCTGTTTCCACATCGTCTGCCAATGTCCTCAGACTGGAAAACCAACGACAAACTTCGGGGGTCATCAGGGAGACCTCCATTGTAACTACAATAGCTATGCTGAACTCAATTTTAACAGTTAATACACAAGTTATAGTACATAGTTTCTAAGCTAAAAATATCCTCTTTCCAGCAGTATATAAAACAAATGTGTTTAGGGGTTCAATGTGACTGATTACGACAGAGCAAGTCATATACAGTGCCTTCGGAAAGTATTCAGACCCAACTTTTTCAACATTTTGTTACATTACAGCCTTATTCTAAAATGGATTAAATAAAAACTATCCACAGCAATCTGCACACAATACCCATAACGACAATGAGAAAACAGATTTTTGAAATTTTGCTAATGTATATGAAAAAAAAGAATTACCTTATTTACATACGTATTCAGACCCTTTGTTTTGAGACGTGAAAATGAGCTCAAATGCATCCTGTTTCCATTGATCATCCTTGAGGTGTTTCTACAAATTGATTAGAGTGCACCTGTGGTAAATTCAATTGATTGGACATGATTTGGAAAGGCAAACATCTGTCTATATAAGGCCCCACAGTTGCTGGGCATGTCAGAGCAAAAACCATGCCATGAAGACAAAGGAATTGTCTGTAGAACTCCAAGACAGGAATATGTCGAGGCACAGATCTGGGGAAGGGTACCAAAACATTTCTGCGCATTGAAGGTCCCCAAGAACATAGTGGTCTCCATCATTCTTAAATGGAAGAAGTTTGGAACCACCAAGACTCTTCCTAGAGCTGGCCGCCCTATGGTAGAGTGGCCAGACGGAAGCCACTCCTCAGTAAAAGGCACATGACAACCCGCTTGGAGTTTGCCAAAAGGCACCTACAGGATCTCAGAAAATGAAAAACAAGCTTCTCTGGTCTGATGAAACCTAGATTAATCTCTTTGGCCAGAATGCCGAGCGTCACGTCTGGAGGAAACCTGACACCATCCCTACGGTGAAGCATGGTGGTGGCAGCATCATGCTGTGGGGATGTTTTTCAGCGGCAGGGACTGGGAGAATAGTCAGGATCAAGGCAAAGATGAACGGCGCAAATTACAGAGAGATCCTTGATGAAAACCTGCTCCAGAGCGCTCAGGACCTCAGACTGGGGCGAAGATTCACCTTCCAACAGGACAACAACCCTAAGTACACAGCCAAGACAACGCAGGAATGGCTTCAGTACAAGTCTCTGAATATCCTTGAATGGCCCAGCCAGAGCCCGGACTTGAACCCGATCGAACATCTCTGGCAGACCTGAAAATAGCAGTGCAGCAACACTCCCCATCCACCCTGACAGAGCTTGAGAGGATCTGCAGAGAAGAATGGGAGAAACTCTATCTCTTGCTGTCTCACTCTCTCTCTCCTTTTCTCTTCAGCAGGTCTGTGTGGTGTTTAGGAGGTAGGAGTGTGTATGTGTGTGTGTGCGGGGCTGGCGACCGGTCCCGGACTGGGCACCGGTGGAGCGGACTGCTACGGCACTGGGCTAGGAACCGGTATCGGCGCTATCAAGCTGGCGACCATATTCAGGTCAAAACACACACAGGCATGCACACACACACACACACACACACACACATAAGAACTTCCACTCACACACACACACTCAGGAAAAACACGTGCACATGCACACAAAACCGTCCACCCCCTGTGTGTAATTGTACTTCCCTCACTCTATCCCTCCACTTCACTCGTTTTATCCCTGTCCTCTCTCACTTCCCTCTCTCCCCCTGCACTTCTCTCCAAACAGACTAAACAATTGTGACTCTGCTGGGAAACAGTTTTGGATCTTGCTCTTTCCCTCATTCCTCACTCCCCTACTCCTCCCCCTCACTGACCTCTGCCTCTCCCTACCCCCTTCAGTCCCCCCCCCCCCCCCCTGCACCCTCTCTCTCTCGCTCTCTCTCTCTCTCTTTCTCTATTCCTTCCTCTGTCTCTCTCTCTCTCTCTTCTCTAAGCTTGCTTTGATTGGGGAGCAGACACAGACAGTCTCTTAACAGCCTCCCTCCTTCCTTCCCTCTTCTTCTCCAACACTCCCCTCTTTCTTCCTATCCTCTCTCTCCTCCTCTCTTGGCCCGGGCCCTCCATTAACACTCCAAAATGAAAGACAGTTGAGAGCTGCTCTTCTCTACTCTCTTCTGTTCCATTTCTCAGGTGTTTATTGCTAACTCAGCTCCTAGTCTTGCCCCTTCTTCTCTCCCTCTTTGCTAAGCATCCGTTATCTAGTTTCCTTCTTCCCTCCTTCTCTCTCTTCCATCCCTCTTTCCCTTTTCTTGCCCTCTTCTCTCTCTTCTTTCCCTCTCCTTCTTGTACCTCTCTCTCTCTCTCTCTAATTCTGCTCTCCCACTGAACCTGTGGAGCAAAGGGAAAGAAGGAAGGGAATAAAGCGAGGGATAATAAAATAAACAAAGGAGTGGCCCTGGTCAACAAACCCTCCATCCTTTCTTTTTTTGGTGTACTGTGTCTCTCCCTCCCTCAGCTTCATGGCCAAGTGAGTGCTTATGGAAGGTTTGTTCAGACTTTAGACAGGATCAAGGATTCTGGGAAGGATTTTACCTCTTTTTTTTTTATTGGGTGCATTAGACATGTAGACACACAATTAGTCATGTACACACACACACACACACACACACACACACACACACACACACACACACCTGTGCATTAAACATCTCATCAAATGAATAACAATAGCCACCATCGCCCACATGGGGGACATAACACAAACAAAGAACCGTCATGGAGGGCACACACACACTCAGGGGGAGGTATGGTGATGACAGAGAGACAGATCAGACACTGCCTCTCCCTTTCAGAGCCTACCAACCAGGGAGATATGGGGGATCAACCTGGATACGTGCCTAACATTCTCTCTTCTCCCTCTATCATCTCTTCTGCTATGTGTTCCTCTAATAGGAATGAACCGAGCTGTAACCCATCCCAGTAGAGAAAAGGCCTAGCTGTTATTTCCCTGGAGCGAACCTCAGCCTTCCCACTCTATTAACTGCAGGTCTTAGCCTGCTTCAGACTGCATTTGTTCTCAAATAAATCACCAGAGGAGAGGAAAGCAGGGAGGAGAGGGAAGAAAGGAGTCCAAAAACAAGGTTCTTGAGTCAAGTACTAGAAAACTGCCCCCCCCCCCCCATCTCTTCAATACACACACACCCTAGCCAGGCCACCCCACCCCAGAGGCCCTGAGCTGGCCACTGACCCCTTAGTTTAAGATCCCAAACTTCCTCCTCTTTATTTGGCGCCCCATATATAGCCCCGGCAGTGTGTGTGTGTGTGTGTGTGTGTGTGTCTGCTGCCTGTGGTTAAATGGAGCCCTGAGCTTGGGGGTTCGGGGGTCTCCAGTGATTCGCTGGGCCCCCCCAGCCAATCCCATTTCAGCACATTTCAGCACATCACCTCTCAAGCCCATTCCAAAATACAATAAAACATGGAAAGAAAGACAAGACAGCAAAACAAAATGGCGGAGATGTTATTTAAAAGGTACCAGACCGCATCATTTTCCACTGATAGTATATACTCCCTGCCGTATCCAAAATATATACGGGCCGTAGGCCAAGAATGTAAAAATAAAACACATAGACTCAACATCTGGACTGAGCCTGAACAAAACCCCTTTTAATTACAGCTGAATAAAGCATTCTACTGTTCACCCACTGCAAGCTCTCACTCACACACACACACAAGCTGACAAACACACACACACACATGTTAACACGTGCATATGCATGCATGCAGGCACGTAGAAACACACACCCCTCTTCTCATATCAAATCAAATAAATTGTATTTGTCACATACTTCGTAAACAACAGGTGTAGACCAACAGTGAAAAGCTTACTTACTTGTCCAACAATACAGAGTTATAGATAAAAAATGTAAATAGAAAATGAAAATAGAAATAGTGACACAAGGAATAAATACACAGTGAATAACAAATAACAATAATGAGTAAAAATAATATGGCTATTGTAAGGATCTATGTTCAGAGAGGTCTCTGGAAACCTTTATGGTGTTCAGGTTTAGTGTCCAGAGACCTCTCTGGGTAACTCTATGTTGAGTTTGTGGTTGCTCCCCAATTAGAGGCAGCTGCGCGGCATTGCCTCTAATTGGGGAGCCTATTGAAGTTGAGTGGTTTTCCACCTGGGTGAGGGTTCCTTTTGTTGCACACCAGTTCATGTTTGCGTTTGTTGTTTTGTTGACATTAAAAGGTGTTACTTCTCACTACTGCTCAGTGCCTCGGGTCCTTCCTATGCAGCGTGACAGCTATATACAGGGAGTAGCAGTACCGAGTCGATGTGCAGGGATATAAGGTAATTGAAGTAGCTATGTACATATACAGTGCATTCGGAAAGTACTCAGACCCCTTCCCTTTTTCCACATTTTGTTATGTTACAGCCTTTTTTGTTTGTTTTTTAAGCTAAATTATATATTTTTTTAAATGAAATACCTTATTTAAATATGTATTCAGACCATTTGCTATAAGACTCGAAATTGAGCGCAGGTGCATCCTGTTTCCATTGATCATCCTTGAGATGTTTCTACAACTTGATTGGAGTCCACCTGTGATAAATTAAATTGATTGGACATGATTTGGAAAGGCACACACCTATCTATATAAGGTCCCACCGTTAACAGTGCATGTCAGAGCAAAAACCAAGCCATGAGGTCAAAGGATTTGTCCGTACAGCTCAGACAGGATTATGTCGAGGCACAGATCTGGGGAAGGGTATCAAAACATTTCTGCAGCATTGAAGGTCTCCAAGAACACAGTGGCCTCCATCATTCTTAAATGGAAGAGGCCAAACCGAGCAATCGTGGAGAAGGGCCTTTTTCAGGGAGGTGACCAAGAACCTGACAGTCACTCTGACAGAGCTCTAGAGTTCCTCTGTGGAGATGGGAGAAACTTCCAGAAGGCCAACCATCTCTGCAGCACTCCACCAATCAGGCCTTTATGGTAGAGTGGCCAGACGGAAGCCACTCCTCAGTAAAAGGCACATGACAGCCCGCTTGGAGTTTGCCAAAAGGCACCTAAAAACTCTCAGTCCACGAGAAACAAGATTCTCTGGTCTGATTAAACCAATATTAATCTCTTTGGCTTGAATGTCAAGCGTCACGTCTGGAGGAAACCTGGCACCATCCCTTCGGTGAAGCATGGTGGTGGCAGCATCATGCTGTGGGGATGTTTTTTAGCGACAGGGACTGGGAGACTAGCAATGAGGAGAATAAACCATTTAATCCATTTTAGATGCTTTAACGTTGTCAGGCTCTGGCCATAGAGAAGCCTTTTGCTTCTCTATATAGCCATGGTCAGAGTCTGACAGATCTATTATTTCTGTATCTGGTTTGTGGTGGATCCCTAATTATAGGCAGCTGCAGTGCATTGTCTCTAATTAGGGATCCTACGTATGTTTGTATGTTCCACACCGGGGTTGTGGGTCATTGTGCATATTCTATGTCACAGTGTTAAAGTAAGTGCGTTTTTTCTGGTTAATATATATCGTTGTTATTTTGTATAGTTCACATCCAGTATCGTCTATTTAAGTTTATTCAATAAATGATGTTGAACTATCGCTGCGCTGCGCCTTGGTCTCTCACCATACCGACTCGTGACAAACATAACGAAATGTGGAAAAAGTAAAGGGGTCTGAACTTTCCGAATGCACTGTAGGTAGGGGTAAAGTGACTAGGCAACAGGATAGATAATTGACAGTAGCAGCAGCGTATATGGTGAGTGTGAAAGTGTGAGTGTGTGTGTGTGGCGTCAGTATGCATGTGTGTGTGGGCGTGTGTAGTGTGTATGTGTGTATGTGTGTATGTGTTTATGTGTTGAGGTGTCAGTGTAAGTATGCGTGAGTGTGTGTGTGTACATAGAGTCAGTGAAGAGATTTAGTAAAAAAAATAAAGGTTAATGCAGGTAGTCCAGGTAGCCATTTGATTAGCTATTTAGCAGACTTGCTTAGCAGTCTTATGGCTTGGGGGTAGAAGCTGTTCAGGGTCCTCTTTGTGCACTGGTACTGCTTGCCGTGCGGTAGCAGAGAGAACAGTCTGTGGCTTGCTTGGCTGGAATCTTTGAAAATGTTTTAGGCTTTTGTCTGACACCGCCTAGTATAGCGATCCTGGATGGCAGGGAGCCCGGCCCCAGTGATGTACTATCTGTCGGGTGCCTTGCGTTTGCCATACCAAGTGGTTATACAGCCAGTCAAGATGCTCTCATTGGTGCAGCTGTAGAGGCAATGTCATGCCCTCTTCAGGACTGTGTTGGCACAGTATGTGTGGACCATGTTAATTCCTTAGTGATGAGGACACTAAGGAACTTGAAGCTCTCAACCCGCTCCACTACAACCCCATTGGCTCGCCTTTCCGTTTGCTGCAGTCCACAATCAGCTCCTTTGTCTTGTCCTAATCCTTAGTCTTCTTTTCCTCAGAGACTAGCCATGATATAACAGAGGATCGTGTTTCACCAGAGTTTCCTGAAACGTTGACAAAACTTTCATTTTCATTATGATTATCCTGATTGTCTGGAGCACAAGGCAACTCTCTGTTTCCTCTACAGTACCCTACCTGCTTCTACTGTGGCCACCCTCTACTCTGTCTGGCCTCTCTGTGGGCTGGCTGCTTGCTGGGGCTGTGCGGGCGGTTCCTAGCATTTATAGAGGATGAGCCATGTGTCACTGTTTGTGTGTGTGTGTGTGCATGCACGTGTGTACAGTATGTGTATTTTCCTGATGCTTGCCTGCTGAGAGGCTGGGTTTACCAGGTGGATATATGTGTTAGTGTGTAGGAGTGTGTTTTTTCAACAGTATACCTGCTTAGAGGACGTGCCAACTTCCCCTATGGCATTTCTGTTGGTGAGGTAGGTTGGCAGTGAGCTGGCAGAGCTGAAGGGCAGTAAGAGTGTTTAAGTTGTGGGTTGGAGTGCTGCTCAGTGGGGAAGATGCCAACCCCTGGCCACATTCCAAACAAGAGACATAGGGAACATGCCCGTGTGTGTCTGTGTGTGTGTGTGTATGTGTGTTTGTGTGTGTCCTGTTAAGAGCAATGAGGTATGTACTTCATTCATCAAAAATACATTTGCATAGCATAATACCTTTTTACAAATATATTCAATAACGTATGTATAATAGAGTTCAGGGATTATTCAGTGATGTTTGGGTTAGGGTTGCAAAGTGTCAGAAACTTTCCGGTAAATATCCAGAATTTATTCGGAGATTTTCCAATGCATTTGGGGAATTTTGCTTAAATTCATCAAAAAAGTTAACTTATAACAGTGAACCTTTTTGTGGTATACTGTCAGGCTCTGGCCATAGAGAAGCCTATTGCTTCTCTATGTGCCATGGTCAGAGTCTGACAGGTCTATCATTTCTGGGTCTGTAGGAGGTTTGTGTGGGATCTCTAATTAGAGGCAGCTGCAGTGCATTGTCTCTAATTAGGGATCCTACATATGCATGTATGTTTCCACACCGGGGCTGTGGGTCATTATATAGGTATATGTCGATGTATATTCCTTCAGTCACGGGTAACGTAGTGTGTTAATATTTTGCATTCCATTCATTCGTGTTTGTTCTCGTTGTGAAGCGAGACGTTTTTGTATATCGTTTGTTTTGTTTGTTTTAGTTCGTTCTGACGATTGAATAATTCAATAAAATATGTCGAACTATGATTGCGCTGCGCCTTGGTCTCTCACCATCCCGACTCGTGACATATACACATAAGGCAATTCTAGGTCTTGCGGCATATTTTGGTTAAACTATCCCCAATACAAAGGAATTGCAACCCTCTGAATGCACAGTGCATTCTTCCATCACATGTACAGCTGATTCTCAAGATCTTGCACACTAATGAGATGCTATTGAGCCCACACTACTACACTGTCTGAGCCAAGGACTACATGCTTTCTAGTACGTTTTGATTACAATACTGGGTGGGGTGAATATATTTTATATGACATACATGATTTTTTGATAACTAGTAAATAGTAGCTTACAGCAAAGTGTGTTTAAATAATTTCTAACTTGTTAACAATTTCTACTAGTTAGTTTTTGCTACCATGTGGGCTTTAGCTTGCTTGATCCTGCTAACTGAGGAGTGTTAATTCACCTGTTTCCATACATGTTTCATTTTAAAACATTTATCTTACAAAGGAGTTGTTTTGATCTAACTGCTTAACTATTTATCTGTACATGGAATTGTATTTGTTGTTTTTTTACTAATTGTTTTCTAATCTTTACAATTAAAATGTCACGGGCACTATCTGATGTGCTTTATCTACTTATTTGCTGGATGCAGAGTTCAATAGAGTTCAAGTGAAGGTCAAGCAAATCAAAGAGAAAGCAGACTGTATTGCAATCATCTCTGATGGGAGGTCAAATGTTCGCGGGCAAGGAATAATTAACTACATCATCTCCAACTCTCAAACAGTATTCTACAAGAGCACAGACACAAGGGACAACACACCGGTCTCTACATTGCAGATGAGCTGAAGGCAGTCATCAATGACCTTGGACCACAGAAGGTATCTGCACTGGTGACAGACAATGCTGTGAACATGAAGGCTGCTTGGTCTAAAGTGGAGGAGTCCTACCCTCACATCACACCCATTGGCTGTGCTGCTCATTCATTTAATCTGCTCCTCTAGGACAACATGGCACTGAAAATAATGGATACACTCTACAAGAGAGCCAAGGAAATGGTTAGGTATGTGAGGGGTCAAAAAGTTATAGCAGCAATCTACCTCACCAAGCAAAGTGAGAAGAATAAGAGCATCACATTGAAGCTGCCAAGGAACACCCATTGGGGTGGTGTTGTCATCATGTTTGATAGTCTCCTGGAGGAGAAGGAGTCTCTCCAAGAAATGGCCATATCAGAGTCTGACGATATGACAGCCCCATCAAGAGGATCCTCCTGGATTATGTATTTTGGGAGAGTGGTAAGCATCCTGAAACTCCAGAAACCTATGGCAGTAGCCATTGCACGGATTGAAGGAGACAATACCATCCTGTCTGATGTTCAGACTCTGCTTGCAGATGTAAGAAAAGAAATCCGTACTGCCCTGCCCACTCACTGTTGCTCCAAGCAGAGGAAACTGCAGTTCTGAAATACATAAAAAAGTGTGAAGATTTCTGCCTGAAGCCCATACACGCTGCAGCGTACATGTTGGACCCCAAGTATGCTGGCAAAGCATCCTGTCTGGTGCAGAGATCAACAAGGCCTATGGTGTCATCACTACCGTGTCTCGCCACCTTGGCCTGGATGAGGGCAAGGTTCTTGGCAGTCTGGCGAAGTACACTTCCAAGCAAGGGCTTTGGGATGGAGGAAGGGACTTTGTGGATGTGAGGCTCTTTCCCTTGTTGCCTCCATCATCCTCCAAATCCCACCCACATCAGCCGCCTCAGAGCACAACTGGTTCTTATTTGGGAACACACACACCAAAGCACGCAACAGGCTGACCAATACAAGGGTTGAAAAATTGGTGGCCACCCGGGGAAAATTTGAGTCTTTTTGAGCCTGACAACGAGCCATCCTGAACAAGGTTTGAAAGTGACAGTGAAGATGAGGCCTCAGAGTCTGATGTTCAAGAGGTGGACATTGAGGAGGTCCAGGGAAAAGACATGGAAGTCTGAGAGGAAGACAACCAAAGCTTTTGTTTCTAGACTATCATTTTACAGATGTATGTTGAAAATGTTTTTGGGAGATGCAATGGATCATTGGGGATCATTCAATATTCTCTTTCTTTTGTTGCAAAAAACATCTAAATTTAAATGGTATTAATACTAATTTGCCATATATTCCCGTTAATTCCCATATATTCCTGTTAATTCCCACGGAAAGTTTCCACCTCTGAATATTCCCCAAAATGTGCAACCCTAGTTTGGGTTAATTGAAATACCTGCCTTAGTTAACTATATTTATTTAACTAGGCAAGTCAGTTAAGAACAAATTCTTATTTACAATGATGGCCTACCCCGGCCAAACCTGGACGACGCTGGGCCAATTGTGCGCCGCCCTATGGGACTCCTAATCACAGCCGGATTGTGATACAACCTTAGTGTTTGATAAGAGGCTGTATTTGCTGCATCACCCTGTCCCCTCTTTCTCCCACACATTGGCAAGCACACACCAGGGGTGTACTCACAAGACACCAAGTGGACAGATTCAAACAGAACAAAACAGGGGGTGACCTAACTGAACTGGTCTAATTGTAACTCTCGTTTTTATAGCAAAATGTTTACTACGGTGCAAAACATTTTGCTTCAGTGTGCGATTAAGGAATACACCTGTGTGTGTGTGTGTGTGTGTGTGTGTTTGTGTTTGTACTCTATTTGTGTTCCTGGCAGACAAAGAGGAGTTTGCATCAGCTCCTGTTGTTGTCTGTATTGTATAGATACAGACAGAGCTGTCAAGGAAGGGTGATGTGTGTGTTTGCGATGGACACTTATTAGATGTGCGCCGGCGGTATTAGAAACAACCCCTCTCTACCTGCTGTTTCCTTGGGGCCGTGAAACGGGTGTTAAGTGAATTTAGTGCAGTAGTGACAGGGGAATAGAGCAGCGCATGAAAAGCAAAGCCCACTGACAGCAGTTTACATGCTCCGTATCTCACCATGTCAGACAATGAAGACAACACACACACACGATAAGAGTCTGAATATCAATACATCTCATTGGGAATGCTATTGGAATTTACATGGAATTTTGGATGATGGTTATTAGACTCACTGGGAATGCTATGACCGTTATAACCGTTCGAATAGCAAGAAACAAAAGTACATTTTTTATATATACAGTACCAGTCAAAGGTTTGGACACACAAAAATACTCTTTATTTTTACTATTTTCTACAGTTGCAAAAACCATCAAGCGCTGTGATGAAACTGGCTCTCATGAGGACCGCTACAGGAAAGGAAGACCCAGAGTTCCCAGAAGATAAGTTCATTTGAGTTACCAGCCTCAGAAATTGCAGCCCAAATAAATGCTTCATAGAGTTCAAGTAACAGGCACATCTCAACATCAACTGTTCAGTGGAGACTGTGTGAATCAGGCCTTCGTGGTTGAATTGCTGCAAAGAAACCACTACTAAAGGAAACCAATAAGAAGAAGAGATTTGCTTGGGCCAAGAAACACGAGCAATGGACATTAGACCGGTGGAAATCTGTCCTTTGGTCTGATGACTCCAAATGTTTGATTTTTGGTTCCAAACGCTGTGTCTTTGTGAGACGCTGAGTAGGTGAACAGATGATCTCCGCATGTGTGGTTCCCACCGTGAAGCATGGGGGAGGAGGTGTGATGGTGTGGGGGTGCTTTGCTGGTGACACTGTCATGATGTATTTAGAATTCAAGGCACACTTAACCAGCATGGCTACCACAGCATTCTACAGCAATACACCATCCCATCTGGTTTGCGCTTAGTGGGACTACACATTTGTTTTTCAACAGGACAATGACCCAACACACCTCCAGGCTGTGTAAGGGCTATTTAACCAAGAAGGAGAGTGATGGAGTGCTGCATCATCAAACCTGGCTTTCACAATAACCCAACCTCAACCCAATTGAGATGGTTTGGGATGAGTTAGACCGTAGAGTGAAGGAAAAGCAGCCAACAAGTGCTCAGCATATGTGGGAACTCCTTCAAGACTGTTGGAAAAGCATTCCAGGTGAAGCTGGTTGAGAGAATGCCAAGAGTGTGCAAAGCTGTCATCAAGGCAAAGGGTGGCTAATTTGAAGAATATAAAATATATATGTATTTGTTTAATATGATTCCATATGTGTTATTTCGTAGTTTTGATGTCTTCACTATTATTCTACAATGTAGAAGACAGTAAAAATAAAGAAAAACCCTTAAATGAGTAGATGTGTCCAAACTTGACTGGTACTGTATGTTTTTAAAGATACACATTTTCTCATCTCCTCCACTCCTGACTACATGTGCTAGAAATAGAATGAATAGAACGGGCGTCCCCATTCAAGTCAATGATGGCATAATGGTTGGACTGGCAGTCATTGTGCAATGACCGCCAGTCTTCCACAGTACCAAAGCAGGAAGTAAAAGCAGGAAGTGTACCCATCAATATGTTCTATGATTTGATGATTCAACTCAAATTACATGACAAAAAATACAGTCCATTGCATGAGCCACATCAGTTACCATCTTTGAATGAACATTCTCTACCTTAACATGGAAATTATTGCATCACAATACCAGGCAGCCATTGCAAGTGTACCAATGAGTTTACCAGTCAAATTGCCTTGGTTAGAGGTTCTAAGCCCATAATAGTCATTCTATTTCTATGTGTGCTACTGCTGCAGGGAGGGGAGTGTTAACTACGCAACCAAATATTAATTTGCTACAACACCTTCCTTGTTTCTGCAAGGAGCAACAAAGTTTCATCACGTTGTAAAGAGTCCATGTTACCGCTGAAATGGATTCAACCGCACTGCCTGGCCGTCCCGTCTTCCATTTTTTACTTTGTTTATGACAGTTATTTTATTTTCATGACAGTCTGCATCCGTAACTGTCGGTTACACTGTTATACGGTAATTGTGCCAGCCCTACATATGCCATTGTAATACAACACATACAGTACAAAACCAGACCAAAAAGGATTTCTACTACATATGACATTGTAATACAACACATACAGTACAAAACAAGACCAAAAAGGACTTCTACTACATATTACATTGTAATACAACACATACAGTACAAAACAAGACCAAAAAGGACTTCTACTAGATATTGTAATACAACACATACAGTACAAAACAAGACCAAAAAGGACTTCTACTACAGGTACAGTGGCAAGAAAAAGTATGTGAAGCCTTTGGAATGACCTGTATTTCTGCATAAATAGGTCATACAATTTGATCTGATCTACATATAAGTCACAAAAATCGACAAACAGAGTGTGCTTAAACTAATAACACACAAATTATTCTATTTTTTCTTGTCTATATTAAATACATAATTTAAACATTCACAGTGTAGGTTGGTAAAAGTATGTGAACCCCTAGGCTAATGACTTCTCCAAAAGCTAATTGGAGTCAGGAGTCAGCTAACCTGGAGTCCAATCAAGGAGACAAGATTGGAGAGGTTGGTTAGAGCTGCCCTGCCTTATAATAAACACTCACAAAATTTGAGTTTGCTATTCACAAGATACATTGCCTGATGTGAACCATGCCTCGAACAAAAGAGATCTCAGAAGACCTAATATTAAGAATTGTTGACTTGCATGAAGCTGGAAAGGGTTACAAAAGTATCTCTAAAAGCCTTGATGTTCATCAGTCCACGGTAAGACAAATTGTCTATAAATGAATTCAACACTGTTGCACTTCTCCCTAGGAGTGACCGTCCTGCAAAGATGACTGAATGAGCACTGTGCAGAATTCTCATTGAGGTTAAGAAGAACCGTTGAGTGTCAGTTAGACTTACAGAAATTTCTGGAACATGTTAACATCTCTGTTGATGAGTCTACGATTCGTAAAACACTAAACAAGAATGGTGTTCATGAGAGGACACCACGGAAGAAGCCACTGCTGTCCAAAAAAAAACATTGCTGCACGTCTGAAGTTCGCAAAAGAGCATCTGGATATTCTGTGGACAGATGAAACTAAAGTTGAGCTGTTTCAAAGGAACACACAACACTATGTGTGGAGAAAAAAAGGCACGGCACACCAACATCAAAACCTCATCCCAACTGTAAAGTATGGTGGAGGGAGCATAATGGTTTGGGGCTGCTTTGCTGCCTCAGGGTCTGGACAGCTTGCTATCATCGACGGAAAAAATGTATTACCAAGTTTATCAAGACATTTTGCAGGAGAATGTAAGGCTATCTGTCCTCCAATTGAAGCTCAACAGAAGTTGGGTGATGCAACAGGACAACGACCCAAAACACAGAAGTAAATCAACAACAGAATGGCTTCAACAGAAGAAAATACCCGTTCTGGAGTGGTCCAGTCAGAGTCCTGACCTCAACCCGATTGAGATGCTGTGGCATGAGCTCACACCAGACATCCGATATTGCTGAACTGAAACAGTTTTGTAAAGAGGAATGGTCACTTTACAATTTCCTCCTGACCATTGTGCATGTTTGATAGTTGAGGTTATTGCTGCCAAAGGAGGGTCAACCAGTTACAGTTGAAGTCGCAAGTTTACATACACTTAGGTTGAAGTCATTAAAACAAACTTTTCAACCACAGATTTCATGTTAACAAACTATAGTTTTGGCAAGTCGGTTTGGACATCTACTTTGTGCATGACACAAGTAATTCTTCCAACAATTGTTTATAGACAGATTATTTCACTTATAATTCACTATATAACAATTCCGTTGGGTCAGAAGTTTACATACACTAAGTTGACTGTGCCTTTAAACAGCTTGGAAAATTCCAGAAAATTATGTTATGGCTTTAGAAGCTTCTGATTGGCTAATTGACATCATTTTAGTCAATTGGAGGTGTACCTGTGGATGTATTTCAAGGCCTACCTTCAAACTCAGTGCCTCTTTGCTCGACATCATAGGAAAATCAAAAGAAATCAGCCAAGACTTCAGAAAAACTATTGTAGACCTCCACAAGTCTGGTTCATTCTTGGGAGCAATTTCCAAACGCCTGAAGGTACCACGTTCATCTGTACAAACAATAGTGCACAAGTATAAACACCATGGGACCACACAGCTGTCATACCACTCAGGAAGGGGACACATTCTTTCTCCTAGAGATGAACGTACTTTGGTGTGAAAAGTGTAAATCAATCCCAGAACAACAGCAAAGGACCTTGTGAAGATGCTGGAGGAAACAGGTACAAAAGTAACTATATCCACAGTAAAACGAGTCCTATATCGACATAACCTGAAAGCCAGACTACGGTTTCCAACTGCACATGGGGACAAAGATTGTACGTTTTGGAGAAATGTCCTCTGGTCTGATGAAACAAAAATAGAACTGTTGGCCATAATGACCATCGTTATGTTTGGAGGAAAAAGTGGCAGCATCATGTTGTGGAGGTGCTTTGCTGCAGGAGGGACTGGTGCACTTCACAAAATAGATGGCATCATGAGGAAGGAAAATTATGTGCATATATTGAAGCAACATCTCAAGACATCAGTCAGGAAGTTAAAGCTTGGTGTGTCTTCCAAATGGAAAATGACTCCAAGCATACTTCCAAAGTTGTGGCAAAATGGCTTAAGTACAACAAAGTCAAGGTATTGGAGTGGCGATCACAAAGCCCTGAAAATGTGTGGGCAGAACTGAAAAAGCGTGTGCGAGCAAGGAGGGCTACAAACCGGACTCAGTTACACCAGTTCTGTCAGGAGTAATGGGCCAAAATTCACCCAACTTATTGTGGGAAGCTTGTGGAAGACTACCCAAAACGTTTGACCCAAGTTAAACAATCTAAAGGCAATGCTATCAAATACTAATTAAGTTTATGTAAACTTCTGACCCACTGGGAATGTGATGAAAGAAATAAAAGCTGAAATAAATCATTCTCTCTACTATTATTCTGACATTTCACATTCTTAAAATAAAGTGGTGACCCTAACTGACCTAAGACAGGGAATTTGTACTAGGATTAAATGTCAGGAATTGTGAAAAACTGAGTTTAAATGTATTTGAAGTCGAATGTAAACTTCCGACTTCAACTGTATTAAATCCAAGGGTTCACATACTTTTTCCACCTGCACTGTGAATGTTTACATGGTGTGTTCAATAAAGACATTAAAACATATAATTGTTTGTGTGTTATTAGTTTAAGCAGACTGTGTTTGTCTATTGTAATCGACTTTCAGGGCAGATACTTAAATTCATACAAATCAGTCTTCCCCTCCCCCCAAAAAATCCTTAGTTGTTTTTATTTCATAGACCAATAATGTGTGTTTTAGGAGAATAAATATACAGGTTTATTTCTGCTGATTGATGAGGAGATATCTTAGTTTATAGAACCAACATGCCAGAGGGCTTTGTCCACCAGGGTCAATAAACACACGCTAACTCAGTCACTCTAAAACCTGTTTGTATTTGTCCATGTTTATTTATCTTTAACTAACTCTGCCAGCTAAGTGGTCATTGTTCTCTTGCTCTTGCTCTCATCTAAATGTTGTCTATAACCCATGTTGTGTCTGGTCTTAGTTCTTAATTCTGGAGCATCAAGATTAAATGTTAATAATTCACATCAGCTCTCCCTGATGACTCATTAATGGGCCTGCTTCATACAGGAGGAGGGAGAGAGAGAGAGAGAGAGAGGGGGAGAGAGAGTGACAGAGAGACGGAGAGAACAAGGAGAAAGTATTATTTTTGTATTTTTTCATCTCGTTTTATTCCCTTCACCTTCAACCCACAGCAACTGCATCAACCTCACGCTTACACAATCTGTTGAGGGGAGGAATAAAGAAGTGTTTCATTAAGCCTAGTTGAATTGAATTGCATTGAAAATGGGCCTATACAAAATATGTCAACAGCGATATTCAAGGAAACGTCTCCATTTACAACACAAAGGCCCAAGGCAACTCTGTCTTTTGAAAAGAACTGAATAAACCGTTCAACAAAATAACCATTGAAGCATTTCTATTACATTTTTATTTTACAATGTTTAATCTTTAGTATTATTTAATATTTGAGAATGCTTAGATACTGTGTCTGTGTGTGTGTGTGTATGTGTTTGTGTTCGTTTGTGTGTCACCAGAGGAGAAACTTAACTATCTTTCTCACTTTGTTCTCACTTTATCCAACCCTTAACTCAAAAGGAAACAGTAGGCTTTTGTTTCAGCTGCACACACACACACACACACACACACACACACACACGCACACACACACACACACACACACACACACACACATTTAGCCCCATTAGTGGGAGTTAGAGTTGACCCCCTACAGGAGTGTAGAGGTGTCGGTAGATCGATGAGGGTTAAACCTGAGGTTCACATATAAACAGCTGGATAAGACACAATCAATATCCCTGTATTCTTGAGCAACTGGTCAATACTTCATCACTCTGCCACAGTTAAAAGAGCCATGGCCAGATTGTGTCAGTGTGTGTGTGGTACAACACACACACACTGACTAGATAATCGGGTAGCGGTGCTGTGGTAACTTAATAGACAGGAGCTCTGATGAAAAAGCACAACTGTGTTGCTATTGATTTTCCTGCCTGCATTGCCATCCTTTCCAGAGCTAATTCACTTGCACCTGCTCTCTCACACACACACACACACACACACACACACACACACACACACACACACACACACACACACACACACACACACACACACACACACACACACACACACACACACACACACACACACACACACACACACAATCATACTCTAGACCAACACATCCAATACTCAATAACGTTTTGTTATTTCTCAAAGAAATCCCAGACATTTCTCATCTAATCATCAAACTAATTTCTCATTCATCACTTCCCTCTTCTTGTTTTTCACTCCCTCTGTTTAACTAGGTTGTCTTATATTATCTTGTGAAACAGAACAGAAACAATTATGGAAGAGGGCAGCAAGAACTGTAGCCAGGATCATACAAACTGTAGACAAACACTAGCCAGCCCAGCCCAGTCTAGCCCAGCCCTAACTTTGCAAGCAGGACCAGGGCCTTGCCACATAGCATTCTGCCCAGCCCTCACCCACAGTGGACCAGGGAGCCAGACAAAGGTGCCTGGAGCCTGGGGTTGATCGGCTGGTTGATCTGCCACTGAAGCCCATCCAGCACTCACCTTCAGTGGGCTGGGTATATTGACAAAGGGCCCTAAGCCTGGTGCTTGGGGACTGTGGGACTGGGAGTGACCAGACAGCAGCAGCCCCTGGTAGCGTTTTTACAGGTGGCCAGATTGACTGGAAAAGTTAAAGAAAACAGACAAAGCCAAAGGGTGGACCAGTGTATCATTACAGGATAGGAAACAAGTTTTACATTTGTGCGGCTAGTATACACACACACACACACCCTGATATAAACACCCATATACAAGCACGCACACGCACACAGGGAGAGTGGAGGACGTAGAGGAGCTAAAGGTGAGCGGTGTGTGTGTGTGTGTGTGTGTGTGTGTGTGTGTGTGTGTGTGTGTGTGTGTGTGTGTGTGTGTGTGTGTGTGTGTGTGTGTGTGTGTGTGTGTGTGTGTGTGTGTGTGTGTGTGTGTGTGTGTGTGTGTGTGTGTGTTTAAGCCGTAGAGAAGATGGAGTCCATATGCAGTTTTCTCATCCCTGGAGGAAACGGTGAGCACAGTGGAAAACCCAAGGTTTTCTTTGTGTTTGTGTGTCTGTGTGTGGTGGGTGTAAATGCAAGTTTGTGTTTGTTCCCTGTCTGAAAGTTATTCTTATTACTGGGTCGTTCCATTTGATTTTTGACTGCACCCCTTTGATTTGAAAGAAACTTTCTGTACATATTTACCTTAGAGATCTTCACGGGTCCACCCGAACCTGATTACCGGGACCCGAAATTCTTTAGTTGACCCTCGGATCCGGGTCAGATCTGATTTGATTGTGTCAGGCTCTGGCCATAGAGAAGCCTATTGCTTCTCTATGTAGCCATGGTCAGAGTCTGACAGGTCTATTCTTTCTGTTTCTGGTGGTGGTTTGTGTTGGATCCCTAATTAGAGGCAGCTGCAGCGCATTGTCTCTAATTAGGGATCCTGCATAGGTTTGTATGTTCCACACCGGGGTGTGGGTCATTATTTCTCAATTCACGGTCAAAGTAAGTCTGCTACGTTTTGACGTTTGTTCTATCGTGTTTGTTTTGTTTGTATAGTTCGTACATTGGAGTTGAATATTCAGTAAATTAAAATGTCGAACTACAATCACTGCGCTGCGTCTTGGTCTGTGTATGCACCCTCTCGTGACAGATTGTCACCTTCTTTCGGGTATGTGCAATTCTAACTGATTTGCTGGTAAGGACCTGAACAGACCCCAATGCGACTGCTGCAGTATATACTGTACTGTATATATATAGAGAAAAACTGTCTCAGTTATTTTGAGAGAGACTGGTGTAGCTTGTTTTTGTCGGCCAATCACAAATCAACATAGTGGCACTAGCCTTTGGCTCTGTGTGTGTCGTGGCAAGCAAGTTAGGAGATCAAAGGAAGATGGAATTAAAATGATGGAATTAAAAGTTAAATCAGAAGGATATTCTTCAACTACCAAGAGCCAACAGGTAGGCTGGTACTTAATATTCTGAATGGAGTTGTTGTTGTTATTATGTAGGACGGGGGAAAGCGCAGCCTTTGTAGCTTTGATTAGCCAACACAGCTAGCTAGCTATCTTAACTAGATTCTCGATATGATACAGTCTCAACAGGTACTATGTAATCCGATTGGGTAATAAATAACCTAATGTTGTGTCAGCTAGAAGTTACTAGTGGGAGTCGGTTTGGTTGTTGCTGTCTCTCTCCTCCTCCTCGCGCAACTCAGCCACACCCTAGTGATGTGCAGTTCGCAAATGATTAGATCTTTTTTAGCTACTCTTTTACTCCAGAATCATGACTTGTTCATTTTAAAGCCGATTTATGCTTGATCTGGCAATGTGATCTGGAGGATCAGTACGGAGGGTGTGACGCAATTGTGAAACCCAGTTTTTGGGACAGTGCTGAGGGCTCCGTATTGCTCTGTATATACTCCAGTTGAGATGGTATGTCCTATATAAACACAAACTCACTTGACAACTTCCTTCACAACAGCTCTGCTCCGCGAAGCGCAAGAAGTATGAATGTCCTGACTTCTGCAGAGGCCGCATCACAGCCACTTCGCCTGTTCCTCCAGGTGATGTCGTGAAACCCCTCTGGGGGCCGCCGGCTCTGCAGGGGCTCATCCCAGAGCCCCCACGAGTTGGGAGACAGGAACACCTCGTCGTCCTCATCCGACGCCTCTACGTACTCCTGCTCCCATGGCTGTAGGGGCTCCTCCAGTAGCCCCCACGAGTGTCGCGGCAGGGGCTCTTCCTCATGCCCCTCCCATAGCCCCCATAGCCCTCCCCTTCTGGGCTTTTCGTGGGGCCTGCCCTTTGGTTCACCGACGTGGAGCCCGCCATTATCGGAGGCAAGCTCCTTACCTCCGAGGAGTTCCTCCATTGTCCAGCTCTGCTTGGTCCTGTGGTGGTGGGTTTTTGTTTCATGGTGTGAAGGCAGGACCCGAAGTACACAGACATACCTTTATTTGGTTCTAACAAAACAACAAACAAGGAGAGAAAGCAACCACGAACTGATGTGCACTTTGCACAAACATTAACCCACACACAGGTCGGAAGGCAAGAACCTTAAATAGGATCCCCAATTAGAGACCATGCAGGGCAGCTGCCTCTAATTGGGGACCAACAAAACATAAACATAGAGTTTGCCAGAGCCCTCTCCTCTGTCAAGCCACCCACAGTCAGGACCTGACACTGGCGAGGAAAGCCACAGGTCCATTTTGGAACCGGTCTAATTTTTGGGACCTGAGAAGACCTCTAAATTGCCTATGGTAGAAATGGTCAGAAAGTTACTTTTTGGACCTGAGTGCCAAAACATTTCAGAGATAGATGTGCTCAAAGGCTTGCATACCCCACCCTACCATGAGAAATCCATGTCTTATTACAGGAAATAAACGATTGAGTTTGATATTATTTTAAAGCTTAAACTCTTTTATAATTTCGTGATTCATTTTTTGGGGGAATAAAAATTGACATTTGTTTACCTTTAACGTCAATTATCTGAATACTTGTAAACATATTCACAATTGTTGTAGCTTAGACCCTACTTTACATCATCTCAGGTTTTTGTGTTGTGCCCGCCATCAGTTGAGACACAACATACTCTTGAATACAGGGTAGGTGTCATTTCAATCATATAAATAGAATGCATAGAATGGACCTATCCCTTCACACCACTGTAATTTAGCAGGTGCACCATTGAAATGTAATTGAAATTGTAACTTCTATTACTACCACTGGTCCACCCACCGACATTCCCTCCATGTCTCTTCTATTGTCTATATTTCTATGATTTAAACAGGTTTCCTATGGACGATTGACAATAAAATGTAAAGCAACAGTTAATCCCATTCAAGTCAACATTCTCTGTGTGGACCTCCAACCATCTTTGTGGTACCATTCGAACGTTGAAATTAAAATTGTATTCCCATTTTAGAACATATCAGCAAAAACAAGACACCCACCCATTACGGAGCGTTGGGTCAGTAACCGGAAGGTTTCTGGATCGAATCCCCGAGCTGACAAGGTAAAAATATGTTGTTCTGCCTCTGAACAAGGCAGTTAACCCACTGTTCCCCGGGCGCCGAAGACGTGAATGTCGATTAAGGCAGCCCCCCGCACCTCTCTTATTCAGAGGGGTTGGGTTAAATGTAGAAGACACATTAAATGCAGAACACACCCACGTACACACACACACAGGAATAATTAATATGCACTCATACATTTTTAAGGCTAAATTCAATTAATGAGCGTGTGGTGAAATAGGGTTTGAGCCGACAAGCCTGTGTCTGAGCCTAAGATGACATTTTAACTAATGAAGCAGGGCTATGAAATACACAGCATCAATCAGAGAGAGAGACAGAGAGGGGGGGGGGGGGAGAGAGAAAGAGAGGTGAGAGAGAGAGAGGGGGACAGAGAGAGGTGGGATAGCGAGAGGAAGAAAATGGGAGGGGAGAGGAGGAGGAGGTTGATCTAGGTTGAATACTGTGGCTTCTCCCACTGTGTACATGTCTTTGCCCTCATATCTAGTGTGAAAATTGTCTTTGCCTTCATACCTAGTGTGAATATTATGGCTTTGCCCTCATATCTTGTGTGCATATCGTATCTTTGCCCTCATATCTTGTGTGCATATCGTATCTTTGCCCTCATATCTTGTGTGCATATCGTATCTTTGCCCTCATATCTAGTGTGAATATCTTATCTTTATTTAGATTTACACCATGCAAACTACGCTACTCCTTATGCACACCAGGGGGGACAGAGGAAGAGGAGAGGAAAGGAAAGCAATCCCCTGCTTGTAAGGGGGAAATGCACTAGTCTCAATACCCCTAATAAGAGGTTAAAAGAGAGAAATAACTTGTATTACCTAAATAACCAAAGAGTCTCCAAAGGCAAATCTTTATTCTAGGATCAAGACAGCTTGTGGTTCACTGTGCTGTAACCAAACTCCCTTTCAATTTCCTCCAGCCCCCAGAAATCAATACAGGTGATTTAGCAGTGTTAACCCTTCGATCCCTGCACTGATCCTGACACCTCAGACTCTCCTGCCACTTTGTTCCTTTGTACATCCTGGTGAAGGCCATGTCATTCCAAATCTCAAAAAGTGTTAAAATTCCAATAAATGTCTGTTTTAGTAAAGGACAAATATTTATTTGAACGTTCCTGCGATTGCGGCTGTACCTTGACTTTGGTGCGTTGGTTGATGTGTTGTACTCACCTCCCTAAAAACACACCTCTCAACTCTTTACAACACTATGGACGCTAACGGGTAGGTACAGTACACACTAAACAAGCATTGATTGTGTTTTTATGAAAGGCAGATGGAAGACGAGAGAAGACATTTCTCCCTGTGGATACTATTAGTTTTGGTTAGATTATTTTTAAAAACAACACGGTTTTCGATTTCAGTTTCGATGACTTGTTAAAACATTAAATGCGTTATGAAATAATTTTTTTAGCTTTTTAACATAAGTTCCAAAGTCCAAAATAGTGAATATTCAATTGCCAAAACATTTAAAATATTCAATTTTTTTTGTCAGGTCCACATTGGGTAGACATCAATAGAAAAATAGGAAATTACTATGAAATAATAAAAATATTTCTGTTGTATATATTACTTTTTTATTTGATTACTTTATTATTTTTAATTCCTTAGTCATCATCTCATCTCTGCTCAGGAAGCAGCAGCCAAACAGCCAGACAATGTTCTCTGTGCTCCCCATACTGTACTGTCTTAAGTCATTCTATTTAGCTAGGCTAGTCTGCATAAGTATGCTGCAGAGCTGTCTGACAAAACAATTTTTACTAGTTCTTCAAACTAGATAAGGCATACTTTCACAAACTGTCTCTATCCCTCTCGTCTTTGTGTTGTGTACATTCATCTCTCATGCAGTCTATGCGGTCTGTGCATATGTAACCTAACATAGCAGGCATAAAAGTATATCCATCTAGGTCTGAGACTGAAAAAATAGGCGCAATGGATTATGGACATTGTAGTTAATTACTACTTATTTTCTTGCGCTGAACTAGTTGGAATATTCAAATCAAACCATTTTATTGGTCACATACACATGGTTAGCAGATTTTATTGTGAGTGTAGTGAAATGCTTGTGCTTCTAACTCCGATAGTGCAGTACTATCTAACAATAATGTCTAACAGTTTCACAACATATAACACACATAAATCTAAGTAAGAAAGGATTGAGGATATATAAATATGCCAGGCGGCATTGGACTAAGATCCAGTGGAATAGTAAGCTTTAAAGTATAAAATATACACATAAGAGATTGGAACTCTTCCTTTTTGGAACTCTTCTTTCTAAGAGTGTATGCACAACATGGCTGCCTTGGTCTGTCTGCATATTTTCTGGCATCACTGATTTAAGTGTACATTAATGTATTAGTATATTAACAAAAACATATTTTCAATCAATTTTAGAATAAGGCTGTAACGTAACAAAATGTGGATAAATTGAAGGGGTCTGAATACTTTCCGAATGTACTGTACATTTTACGGACACAACCCTTCCCATCTATCTCTGAAGTCCATCCAGTTTGACTTCTATTTGCCATATATTTTTATCTGTGCTGTTTCACAAATGTTCTGAACCTATATACATTTTACGGACACAATATATTTATTTTACATTAATCTTGTTGTTTTTAGTCCCACCCTTCACCTCCACTCAACCCTTCCCATCTATTAACACCATCCATTTTTCATTTCTATTTGCCATATATTTTTCAACTGTGCTGTGATGTTTCACAAAAGTTCTGATCCTTTCTATTCTCATTGTGAATTAAAGATACATTTTTTTTGCTAAAAGTATTATTATATTATTGATCGATTTGACTATGACTTTTCAAATCACCCAGTAGTGCTATCTACAGAGTTATCTCCAGGTAAATGTTGCAATTCTTCAGCCATTCCTGGACCTGCGACCAAAAACAAGCTACATATGGACAGTACCAAAACAAATGATGTAATGATTCTGTCTCTTCACAGCAAAATCTGCAGAGCTGGAAGGGTTGTATCCCCCTATATACCGTTGATGTCGGAAGTTTACATACACTTAGGTTGAAGTCATTTTTCAACCACTCCACAGATTTCATGTTAACAAACTATAGTTTTGGCAAGTCGGTTAGGGCATCTACTTTGTGCATGACACAAAATAATTCTTATAACAATTGTCTACAGACAGATTATTTCACGTATAATTCACTATATCACAATTAGAGTGGGTCAGAAGTTTACATACACTAAGTTGACAGTGCCTTTGAACAGCTTGGAAAATTCCAGAAAATGATGTCATGGCTTTAGAATCTTCTGATACGCTAATTGACATCTATCTGGTTATTATATGTGTGTGTGTGTGTGTGTCAATTGGAGGTGTACCTGTGGATGTATTTCAAGGCCTACCTTCAAACTCAGTGCCTCTTTGCTCGACATCGTGGGAAAATCTAAAGAAATCAGCCAAGACCTCAGAGAAGAAATTGCAGACCTCCACAAGTCTGGTTCATCCTTGGGAGCAATTTTCAAACGCCTGAAGGTACCACGTTCATCTGTAAAAACAATAGTATGCAAGTATAAACACCATGGGACCAGGCAGCCGTCATACCTCTCATGAAGGAGACTTGTTCTGTCTCCTAGAGATGAACGTACTTTGGTGCGAAAAGTGCAAATCAATCCCAGAACAACAGCAAAAGACCTCCGAATTCATATTAATTATTTAAATAGGCACGTTTAATTTTGTCTGGTTTGCCGTTCCAAATAAAATGTGAATGTTTTTTGCTCATATCATTTTAAGAACAGGTCGCAAGGTGTAGGCAAGGCTATAAGCAAATAGGTAAACTGGGATATGACTAAAAAGTTAATAAGGGTGATTTTTCCACAAATAGACAGGTATTTTCCTTTCCATGGTAGCAAGATCATATCTAACTTTCTATTAAAATGTATTGTAATGAGATCATTTATTTCGAGTACGTCCACACCAACGTCAGACCATTTTATTGGTAAACTACACGGTAATGTAAAAGTTGCCTTTTTTGGTGATTCAATAGATAATATAGTACACTTATCATAATGTGGTTGTAATCCAGAGAGGTTAGACAAAGTATCTAAATCCTCTATGAGGCTGTGGAGGGATCCAAATTGTCAGTGTACAATGACACCTTTGTTTTTAAGCACTGGATTTCTAGCCCCTTGATATTATTGTTGGACCTGATTTTAATAGCTAACATTTCAATGACCATAATAAATACAGATATGCCGATAGTGGACAACCCACACACACACACACACACACACACACACACACACACACACACACACACACACACACACACACACACACACACACACACAGCAGCGTACAGTGCCAAAACACTAATTCCCCTCCCAGACTGTTTGCCCTGTGTCTGCCTTATGGACATTTACACGTCGGCACGGCCAGACGCCAACACACACACACAGACAGACAGACTGGCCCACAGTACACACATCGGATTCTCTTTATCATTGCCGCCTCTCCCTCACACTGATCCAAAGCACACACACACACACAGGGACACACTCACACCCACGCCCAGAGAGAAATCTCTCTCTTATCCAAAAAACCTCCAGAACAAACATAAAACAATTCCAGGCATTCCTGCTGCTCTGGGCCTCCTAACCAGAGACCTCTGCTCTATACACACACACACACACACACACACACACACACACACACACACACACACACACACACACACGCAGGCTGATGAGAGTTTGAGGATGCAAGAACTGAATCCAGCATGAGATAGAGAAGGATAGGGAGAGGGAGAAAGAGAAGAAAAGGGGGATGAAGAGAGGGATAGAATGGCAGGAGTCCATTTGCAGCAGACAGAAAGAGAAAATGAAAAGCACTTTCCGTCTGTCCGAAAATGATCCAATATTGGCTAAACAAAGACACTGTAATAGGGAAAAGAGACGGAGGGGGGTGGAAAACGAGAGAGATCAGTAGGAAAAAACAAACCAGATAACGAGTGCTGGTGTCTAAAACCCTGGGAAAAATAATGATAGAGCATCTTTAAACATTGTGATTTGACTTTGAACAAAGTGACTTTTGAAGTGAAAGAAGCTGTTTCCCCCTTTTCTCTTTTACATTTTTTCCCTCTCCTTCCCTCCATATTTTAATGCTCCCTGCTCTATCATGTAAATCCCCATTCAAATTAGGGCGGTATTAGAGCCTTCAGCGCTAATGTCAGAGAGGCAGAATGAGATGGGGGACTTAAGCACCTAACGAACAATGAAATTCCAAAGCCTTGGGACAGGACAATTAAGAAGCAGGCTTAGCCAATGATGAAATGTATTGCTATCTAATACATATTTCTATTTTCTGAACACTAACCAATTTGAATGTGATTAAGGAGGGTTGGGGGGGGGGGGGGGGTGCAGGCTCTCTGAGGTCGCTAGCAAAAGGCGCTTTTGATGTTAAATAAAAAATACAGAGGAAAAAGTCCATTTTATTGTTTTTTTGGGGGTCTGTGGTTACCCTTAAATGGCTTAGTTAACCCTGCGCTGCCTAGCTGGGATAGAGAGAGAGAGAGAGAGAGGTGGTAATGAGAGGGGCCTGGGGGAGAGAGGGAGAGAAGGGGGAGAGACGGATGGGCTGTATTTTCAGTGGGATAATAGACAATGTAAATGCCTCAGCATTTATTCCTTTTATCGGAATGAAAGCATCCATCCATCCATTGTTTCCTGCTCTTCCACTTCACATCTCTCTCTCTCTAACCTGCTCTTCCTGATTGTGACAGTGGCTCAGAGTAGAGACTGTAGTAGTACAGTAGGGAGGTGACTGGGAAACACGTTTTAAATTGAAGGATTAGATGTGTCCCAATCCAACAGCTCTGGACAGGTAGAGTAGGCTTGCTACTGAAACTACAGTATCAAACAATCCCATTTTAGCTTCTTCATCGATCATGACAATGTGTGGACGGGGCTAGGAGCTGTTTCTGGACAGGGCCACATCTATTTCTCTGTGTTCAGTGTGTTTTCACTGGAGGCAAACAAATAAGGATAAGGGTATGGAATGCCAAAATTCTGAGAAGCGGGAACATATCCTTTGTTATTTACCCATAGAGAGAGTAGGGGGACCATGATTCTGGTCAGAGAGAAGATGAGCGTGACGCGCATACATCTCCCCGTTGCAACACGCGCTGTGGACAGATTAATTCCCTGTAATAGATGCGCTCTCAGGCCCTAGTTTAGAGGAGATAAAGGACATTTTCATTAACTTTCTTTATATTTAATGTTCAATTAGTCGCGTGTATAACCGGACCATAATCAGATGAAAATACGGGCAGGAATTAATGCCCCTGCAGGGAGACAGACTAGGGGATTGGTATGCACCAAACACATGGACACACTCACTGGGGGTGTGTGTGTGCGTGTGTGTTTGTGTGTGTACGTGTGTGTGTGTGCGCCCCAACTCACAGACAAACATGGGCATGCAGATTTGAGGCATAAAAGTATTCAATCTCATACATATGTGTATACAGATCAACAGAGATATATTTATGTATCTATGTAAATATATCTCTGTTAATCTGTTGAACTATATTTATGAGATTTAATACCTTTATGCTGCAAATCTGCATGCCCACAGAAAAATCAATCAGGTTATTATGTGGGTGAGAGAAGCTTTCATCAGACTTGTGTTTAGTGCGTGTGTGACTGATGCAGCGTGTTGTGTTGTATTTCACACTGAATCATAGGATTACTTGTTTTCCCCTCAGCAGTAGACAAATCACTCTTTTATTCTCCATCATTGAATCTTTCCAGGATTACGTGTCTGAGCTCTCTGTGTGTGGAAATGTACTGTAGTGTATTATCAGATATTATTTAGAGCAGGGGGAAGCAGGGATGTGTGTCTGGGTGTGTTTATTTGAAGCAGAAGCCATTACAATGACTCTCTCAGTCAAATATACAGGAAACAGAGAACAGACACACACTATACCTAGCTAGCACTGCAGTGCATAACATTTGGTGAGTAGTTGGCTCAAAGAGAGAAAAAGGCAATAGTTGAAGAGTTTTGAACAAATTAATTTCTTAAAAAATTGAGGAGAGAGAGAGAGAGAGAGAGAGAGAGAATCCCTGCCGCAAATTGGGTAACTTTTGCAAGTGTTTTTTTGTCTGCGTGAGGGGAATGCTGCAAATCGAGAGGATTCTATGCGTTCTGAAAGATGAGACGTGGAGGATTATAATAAATGCAGCTTTAATGTCATACAAGCTAACCACACACACGTGACTCCAAATGTGCACTTCACATTTCCATATGATAAAACTCATGTAATACAGTGTCAATGTTTATGATCACTATGTTTGATGTTCAGTTAGAAGTTGACGTGGCGTTATACCCTTTGGTAGTCCTGAACAGAATGAGCCTATGTTAGTTGTATTGTGAAGAAAATTAGCTGTGGACCACGCATCTGAATGCACTTATGACTCCATTCTATGCACACCAAAATTATGATCTTCTTTTCTGAATTGCTTTGTGAAAGCCTAACACTGTAAGATCGTATTTTATAAGTTAGCTAGTCATGTTAGCAATATAACAAGCTTTCAAATTATTTCCATGTGACCCAGACTGGGTCGTTTTTGGATTGCATAAACAACAACAGTAACTGTGTTATGGCAGGGATGCAGGGATGTGTTCCAAACAAAACTACTACAAGTGTGCTTGCTCTAGTTCCTCAACGGCACAGCTAGGAGACCTCAACAAAGCAGCTTATTGTTGAGGACTCTTCCTTGAGTCATAAAAGTGCAATGAAATTGGAGACACCAGTTAGACCTATTCCAAGTATTTTCAGATTTCATAGTCAACAAATGCGTCAAAAAGTACAGTAAATGCACATACAATAAACAGTGTAATGTTTGGATTCAGTCTTGTGTCAGGTTAACTGTTTTGTCTTTTCCTTTAGGCTAATATTTTTCCATAATCTCACATTTCTACGATGGTTATGCATACGCTTTCCATTTTCTTCTGTAGGAAACATTAGAATTTAGCCCTATCCATAGAGGCCAATTCCCACGAATGTAAAGGGTTACGTTTGTACACTTTCCTTCAACATTTTAATATAAATGTAATAACATTATTATTAAATATTATGACAAAGTGGTAACTATGCCAACATTGGGATATGCGTAGGCACTTTAGGAACTCATACTCATGTGTAAGCCGCATAAAAGCCACAAAAGTGTCAGTGCTCAAATGTTACATGTGATGACAGTACAGATGAACAGGAAGGACATTTACTCTCACAGGTGGCCTACTAAGCAACACCTCCAGTCTTCAAAGAAAACAACGCAACGAAGGGACCCAACTGACTGGGTCGAAAGAACTCAACATGTGCTCTGTACACTATTTATTTACCCAGTGCTGGGTTGTTTGTAACCCCGCATTATTTTTGTGTAGTAGAAGACAGGGTGAAGGAAGGAATGACGGGAAGGATGGAGTGGAGAATGAAGAGGGAGGTGAAAGGATGTGGAGATTTCCCCAAAACAACTGTAAATAAATGTTGAGTAGAGGAAGTCCTGGCCTGTGTCTGAATAACGGTCTGTTCATGAGTTGTGTCTGTGTGTGTGTGTGTGTGTGTGTGTGTGTGTGTGTGTGTGTGTGTGTGTGTGTGTGTGTGTGTGCAATGACGTCACTGTCTGGACATGCCAAGCAAGAAGACACTCTTCTGAAAACACACACACACACACACAAACAGAGAGAGGGATAGAGTAGCCCTCTGAGTAAGTGGGCTCTGTCTTTCACTCTTTAAGACAGAGAGTGATTGAGCCAGTGACTCACACAAACACATACACAGACAGACTCACACAACAAATTACTGGCTCTAAGAGTTATGAGGGGTTATCGTCATACAATGGTTGGGATCAGGAAAAATCCCCTCCCTCCCTACAGTAAATCTCCACGGAGTTGACGTACCTCTCCGTTCCCACACACACGCACGCGCACATGCGCGGACAAACACTCGCACACACACACACACGCACGCACGCACGCACGCACGCACGCACGCACGCACACACACACACACACACACACATACACAGGCATTCACCAAGCAGTCGTCATTCTGTGACGAGGCTCATAAATATGTCTAATTGAAGAGTCATAAGGGGGAGGGGGAGGGGAGAATGGTGTGGGAGGGTGGTAATAAGTGTGAGTGGGTAAATTAGAAAGAGGAGACAGGTGGGTGCAGGTGAGGGAGGGGGTTGGGTGGTGTGTTAGAGCTACATTGCAGGGGAGAAAAGTGAAAAGGCAGAAAACATGAAAGGATTTGGGGAGAAGGGTGGCAGAAGGGTGAATAGTGGTATTGGCGCCACCCTGCGTGGTCGCCTGTTAAGCAGCTCCCGTTGTTCGTGCAAAAATAGATGTTTTCGTCTGGTTTTCTTGAGTTTCTTGAGGCAAAACAAATTGGACGAGCTTGAGGGTCTTGTCTGTGGACAAAGGGACTATCGGGAAGCGAGCCTAATGTTTTTTACTGAGACTTGGCTGAACGATAACATCCCCATAGAGAACGTCACTATCGGCGGGTTCCGGACCATCAGAGCAGACAGGGATAGCGTCTCTTCCGGTAAGAGCAAGGGAGGGGGGCTGGCTTTATTAGTTAACAACAGATGGTGTCATCCGAGCCATATTACTCTTAAGGAAGAGTTTTGTAGCCCAGACATTGAGCTGTTAGCCGTTAGCCTGAGACCATACTATTTGCACGGCGGCCATTGCTGTTATTGTTTACATCCCGCCCTCCGCTGACGCAAACACAGCGTATGACGTCATCCACTCTGTTATCGCAAGGTTACAGACAGTGCATCCCAGTGCTTTCTTTGCCATTTCGGGGGATTTTAACCATGCATCTCTCTCTGCAACGCTGCCCACGTTCAAACAGTTTGTGAAGTGCCCAACCAGGAATAATACAACTCTGGACTTGTTATATGCTAATGTGAAGGATGAATACAACTCCACTGCAATCCCTCCCCTCGGTAGATCGGATCACAACCTTGTCAACCTCACTCCACTCTACAGGCCTTTGGTCCAACAGCAGCCTGCGACTACCAGGACCATTAGGAGATGGTCCCCGGAGGCAAATGAGGCCCTACAGGACTGCTTTGAAACAACAGACTGGGATGTGTTCTGTGAGGCTCATGGGGAGGACATCGATGGACTTACTGACTGCATAACAGACTATATCAATTTTTGTGTAGACAACACAGTACACACCAGGAAGGTACGCTGTTTTCCAAATAATAAACCATGGGTCACCAGCGACCTGGACAAATTGAAATGCGGATTGCTGAGGGGAAGAGAGGGTATAAGGAGAAGATGGAGGACAAGCTGAGGAAGAGCCAGGTGAGAGAGGTGTGGAAGGCTATGAGAAATATCACTGGCTTCAAAATGTCAAACAGTGGGCAGACGGAGGGGACCCAGGACAGAGCCAATGAGCTGAACCAATTTTTTAACAGGTTCGATACTGGCCCTGTCCACCTCCCTTCAAGCTCCCCAGGCCACACACCCTCACGTCTGTCCCACCCCCACTTTGCTCACAGAACCTCTGCTGAGACAATCAGTGACCCCACCTCCGCCCCTGCTCCCCCTGGACTGATCCTCAACACCCCCCTTCCCCCCACCTCCCCACCTGGGCTGGCTTTCACCACCAACCAAGTGAAGAGAGAGCTGGAGAGACTACACCAGTGGAAAGCGGCGGGCCCTGATGGCATCAGCCCAAGGGTGCTGAGGGTCTGTGCTGACCAACTGTGTGGAATACTCCAGCGTCTTTTCAACCTTAGCCTGAGCCTAGAAAGGGTCCCTGTGCTGTGGAAAACATCCTGCCTCGTCCCAGTGCCCAAGAAGGCACACCCCACTGTCCTGAATGACTTCAGACCTGTAGCGCTAACATCCCACATCATGAAGACCCTGGAAAGGTTAGTCTTCGCTCACCTCAGACCACTGGTGTGTACATCACTGGACCCCCTGCAGTTCGCATACCAGCGCAGCATCGGGGTGGATGATGCAATCATCTACCTTCTGCAGAGGGCCTACTCTCACCTGGAAAACGCAGGTTGCACTGTGAGGGTTATGTTTTTTGACTTCTCCAGTGCCTTCAACACCATTCAGCCCCTGCTACTGGGTGAGAAGATGAAGAGGGTTAAAGTGGAAGCACCCTTAGTCTCCTGGGTCACGGACTACCTGACCGGTAGGCCACAATTTGTGCGACTACAGAGCTGTGTGTCAGAACGGGCAGTTAGCAACACAGGGGCCCCCCAGGGTACGGTCCTGTCCCCCTTCCTGTTCACCCTCTACACCTCAGACTTCAGATATAACTCTGAAACATGCCACCTACAGAAGTTCTCGGATGACTCTGCTATTGTAGGGTGCATCAGGGGTGGGCAGGAGGAGAAGTACAGGAGCACAATCAGTGACTTTGTGTTGTGGTGTGAGGAGAACCACCTTCAGCTCAACATCAGCAAAACAAAGGAGATGGTGGTGGACTTCAGGAGAACCAAGGCACAACTGACTGCAGTCCCTATACAGGGGATGGATGTGGAAATGGTTGGGTCATACAAGTTCCTGGGAGTCCATATGGACAACAGGCTGGAATGGGCTGGTAACACCGGGGCCCTGTACCGACTCTACTTTTTGAGGGGGCTCAGGTCCTTCAACGTGTGCAGTAAACTACTGCATACCTTCTACCAGTCTGTGGTAGAAGATCTTTTTTTGCAGTGGTGTGCTAGGGAGCCAACATAAATGCCGGTGATGCTTCTCGGGCAAATAAGCTGATCAGGAAGGCTAGCTCTGTCATGGGGATGAGCCTGGACACTCTAGAGGAGGTGGCGGAGAGACGGATCCTGGCCAAACTGCTGGCCATCATGGACAATGTCACCCACCCTCTGCATGCCATGGTTATGACGCAGAGGAGCACCTTCAGTCACAGACTGATCCCACCACGGTGTGCCAGAGAGCGCTACAGGAGGTCCTTCCTGCCGGCGGCTATTAGACTATATAATGCCTCACCGGGGTGCCGTGCCAACGGCAACACAGACCTGGAACTTTTGGGGTGTTAGGACCTAGTTTAACAATTGTGCATCCATCCGTGAGTAACTCTGGTCCGTAATCACTCATTCACTCAGGACTTATTTATTCATTCAGGTCTGTATATACATACTCATATACAGTTGTTATATCATATCACATGCAATATTGCAAGTAATTCTTGGACTTAACTTATGCAGTCTTTCACTCAGGAATGCATATTAGTATCCTGTCAGTTGTATCTTTTTTCATTGTTTTTAGTATATCGAATGTGCAATACGTGCAGTTATCTGTAATTAAACTCTGCACACTAAGGACGTATTTAGCTATTTAAGTCTTCTTGTCATTTACCTGTACAGTTAATGTAACCATGCTAATATTCACTTACCTGTAAATTTAACTGAATATTTACCTGTAAAGTTAGTTTAACAATGCAAAATATTCACTTACTTGTTCATTTAACCAGTAAACTATTATTACCCTCACTCATATCATACGCATTTTTAGCTATTGAAGTATTTCCCTGCATCGACCTGTATAGTATAGTTAACCATCCACCAATGTATAGTGTACATATTCAGCCAACCACCCATACTATGCAATATCTTTTTATAGCTTTTTTGCACTCCAGACTTCTTGTATTTCTATACTTTTTCATACTGCCGCTCTATGTATCATGTATCGTGTATCTGTCTTTTGTGTATTTTCATTCTGGCATTTTGCACCTGCCCTATGTTTTGTAGTAGCTGCTTGACAAAGAACTGTCCCCTCGGGGATCAATAAAGTATCTATCTATCTATCTATCTATCTATCTATCTATCTATCTATCTATCTATCTATCTATCTATCTATCTATCTATCTATCTATCTATCTATCTATCTATCTATCTATCTATCTATCTATCTATCTATCTATCTATCTATCTATCTAATAATACAACTAGTTCTCACAGTCAGAATTAGACGTTTATCCATGTTTCTCAAACGTCCATTTTTGAAGTTGTTGCAAATGTCAACTTTAGAAGTGTTTAACCTTTTGACGAGTAAGTTCTAAATATTAATAACGTCCCTTACAGTGTGATTTATTTTCGCATGTGGTACCAGAATTCTATGTTGCTGTTTTTGAATTTGATTGTTGCATTTCCAAAGCTATTCTCTGCACCACTCATTGCATCAAGAACGCCTTTTCTGGTTCATATTAGGCTTTATAAAACTGTATTATTTAACCACTCAATCTCTTATCATTTCCGCCTATAGTAGTAGCAGCAAGTATCAATATTGTTATTGATAAATATATAATTATTTATATAATCTATATTACATTTATTATTATCTCAAAGAGGCGCGTGAGACATGGCGGGAAACCTGATGTACTAAGTCCGGTGTGTTTGATTCAATAGTGGCAAACAAACAAAGTGAGAGCGGGGCATGAGCATATATTACAAATGCCGGCCAGGGAAACGCTGGCATCCTTAATACTTTTTGTTATGTATTTCATTTATTATTTATTCTCCCCTGGAAAAACTAGGCTACAGCGGTGACTATATTTTATGGGTTTGCTTTATCCGACATTTTGTTGTGTCAGGCTTGGTGCTCACGGAATCAGTAGGCCTAAACAAACACTCAAACAAGAAACAAAAGCAGGATGTGTCTTATTTCTGTATATACTGTATATGGATGATTTATAAAGCCAGGCACGTTTAAGCTATTGATTATAGACCTTATTAAGTTTGGGTTAACTATCTCCTCAATTTTCATAGACAATTAAGGCAAGGGCTGTTTACTCATCTCCTCACTCCGTTGTTGCCTCCGCCGCATTGTTCTCAATACCAATATGCTGGTTAACTTCGCTATTATGCACATAGCAACATATAAGGAAATGCGCCAATTCTATGGTGCACTGAAGATTATGTTTCAGAACTGCGGACAGTGACCTCTATCCTTAGCAGGAGAAAGCGCATTTGTTATAAAATAATATTATATTTATTAGTGTTGCACCATTATTCTTACATAATATAACCATTTACAATTTCAGTAGCACGTCTTACAGTGATGAACTGGCCTCCGCAATGGATTAGTCCACTGAGACAGGCTTGTCAACTAACAGCCTATCGACCAAACAAAAAAGAGCAAATTAAAACACCATCCAAAGCAGTGCTAAGGGATTTTTCACTGAGCTCATCGCAGTAGTGGCACCATATATCAACATAAGGAATGATAAGTGTAGAGATTGCTAAATATCTCTATCATCGCTAGGAAAACCAAGGCTGTGCTACTGTATTTATTTATTTATTTATTTTTACCTTTATTTAACTAGGCAAGTCAGTTAAGAACAATGACGGCCTACACCAGCCAAATCCGGACGACACTGGGCCAATTGTGCGCCGCCCCATGGGACTCCCAATCACGGCCGGTTGTGATACAGCCTGGATTCGAACCAGGGTGTCTGTAGTGACACCTCTAGCACTGAGATGCAGTGCCTTAGACCGCTTCCCTACTCGAGGGGAGGCTCAATTATGGTTGGAGAATAGGAAGAATCATGGTTGGAGAATGTTTGGTTTGATGCACATTCACTTTCTATTGTAGGTAAATCTCCACTTCTCAAAAGTCATCCCACTCTTAATGTGTTACATTTCGCATAAAGAATAAATCAATGGAAGATAACTATTAAAAAGTGTGTTTATACAAGGCCACCTGTGGTCTGCTTCTATCTTAGAAAGTGAGACAAAAATTCTCTAACTCCAAAGCTGTAGTGTAGACTGATGTGGCTTAGATAGCAACTATTTATACTGTGTGGAATTCTATAAAAATTGACTCTAAAAATGATTAAATTTCATTAAATACAAACAATGTCACACTTTAATAACATATGAATACACTCTTCTCCTGGTGTCTGTCTCCATGCTTGCTTCTGCATATCCACCTCAATTCCTCCCTCTTTCAAACTATTTAGATAGATAGATAGATAGATAGATAGATAGATAGATAGATAGATAGATAGATAGATAGATAGATAGATAGATAGATAGATAGATAGATAGATAGATAGATAGATAGATAGATAGATACTTTATTGATCCCCGGGGGGGAAATTTCATTGTCAAGCAGCTACAACAAAACACAGGGCAGGTGCAAAATGCCACAACGAAAGTACACAAAAGACAGATACACGATACATGATACATAGAGCGGAAGTATGAAAAAGTATAGAAATACAAGATATCTGGAGTGCAAAAAAAAGCTATAAAAAGACATTGCATAGTATGAGTGGTTGGCTGAATATGTACACTATACATTGGTGGATGTTGGATGGTTAACTATACTATACAGGTCGATGGCAGAGAAATACTTCAGTAGCTAAAAATGCGTATGATATGAGTGAGGGTAATAATAGTTTACTTAATAGACAGACTGGGTAAATGAACAGGTAAGTGAAAATTTTGCATGGTTAAATTAGCTGTACAGTTAGGTATACAGTTATATTTACAGATAAGTGAATACTTGCATGTTTACACAAACTGTACAGGTAAATGACAGGAAGAGATACTTTAATAGCTAAATGTGTGTATGATATCATTTGGGGTAATAATAGTAATTCCCTTAAAATACAGTACTTAGTGTGCAGGGTTTAATTTAATTACAGACTCCCAGGAACTTGTATGACCCAACCATTTCCACATCCATCCCCTGTATAGGGACTGCAGTCAGTTGTGCCTTGGTTCTCCTGAAGTCCACCACCATCTCCTTTGTTTTGCTGATGTTGAGCTGAAGGTGGTTCTGCTCACACCACAACACAAAGTCACTGATTGTGCTCCTGTGCTCCTCCTCCTGCCCACCCCTGATGCACCCTACAATAGCAGAGTCATCCGAGAACTTCTGTAGGTGGCATGTTTCAGAGTTATATCTGAAGTCTGAGGTGTAGAGGGTGAACAGGAAGGGGGACAGGACCGTACCCTGGGGGGCCCCTGTGTTGCTAACTGCCCGTTCTGACACACAGCTCTGTAGTCGCACAAATTGTGGTCTACCGGTCAGGTAGTCCGTGACCCAGGAGACTAAGGGTGCTTCCACTTTCATCCTCCTCATCTTCTCACCCAGTAGCAGGGGCTGAATGGTATTGAGGCACTGGAGAAGTCAAAAAACATAACCCTCACAGTGCAACCTGCGTTGTCCAGGTGAGAGTAGGCCCTCTGCAGAAGGTAGATGATTGCATCATCCACCCCGATGTTGCGCTGGTATGCAAACTGCAGGGGGTCCATTGATGAACACACCAGGGGTCTGAGGTGAGCGAGGACTAACCTTTCCAGGGTCTTCATGATGTGGGATGTTAGCGCTACAGGTCTGAAGTCATTCAGGACAGTGGGGTGTGCCTTCTTTGGCACTGGGACGAGGCAGGATGTTTTCCACAGCACAGGGACCCTTTCTAGGCTCAGGCTAAGGTTGAAAAGACGCTGGAGTATTCCACACAGTTGGTCAGCACAGACCCTCAGCACCCTTGGGCTGATGCCATCAGGGCCCGCCGCTTTCCACTGGTGTAGTCTCTCCAGCTCTCTCTTCACTTGGTTGATGGTGAAAGCCAGCCCAGGTGGGGAGGTGGGGGGAAGGGGGGTGTTGAGGATCAGTCCAGGGGGAGCAGGGGCGGAGGTGGGGTCACTGATTGTCTCAGCAGAGGTTCTGTGAGCAAAGTGGGGGTGGGACAGCCGTGAGGGTGTGTGGTCTGGGGAGCTGGAGGGGAGGTGGACAGGGCCAGTATCAAACCTGTTAAAAAATTGGTTCAGCTCATTGGCTCTGTCCTGGGTCCCCTCCGTCTGCCCACTGTTTGACTTTTTGAAGCCAGTGATATTTCTCATACCCTTCCACACCTCTCTCACCTGGCTCTGCCTCAGCTTGTCCTCCATCTTCTCCTTATACACTCTCTTCCCCTCAGCAATCCGCAACTTCAGCTCCCTCTGGACGCATTTCAATTTGTCCTTGTCCTTGTCCCTCTACTTGAAGGCCCTCTTCTTCTCATTCAGCAGGGCCTTCAGGTCGCTGGTGACCCAGGGTTTATTGTTTGGGAAACAGCGTACCTTCCTGGTGGGTACAGTGTTGTCTACACAAAAATTAATATAGTCTGTTATGCAGTCAGTGAGTCCATCGATGTCCTCCCCATGAGCCTCACAGAGCACATCCCAGTCTGTTGTTTCAAAACAGTCCTGTAGGGCCTCATTCGCCTCCGGGGACCATCTCCTAATGGTCCTGGTGGTTGCAGGCTGCTGTTGGACCAAAGGCCTGTAGAGTGGAGTGAGGTGGACAAGGTTGTGATCCGATCTACCGAGGGGAGGGAGTGCAGTGGAGTTGTATGCATCCTTCACATTAGCATATAACAAGTCCAGAGTTTTATTATTCCTGGTTGGGCACTTCACAAACTGTTTAAACGTGGGCAGCGTTGAAGAGAGAGATGCATGGTTAAAATCCCCCGAAATGGAAAAAGCACTGGGATGCGCTGTCTGTAACCTCGTGATAACAGAGTGGATGACGTCACACGCTGCGTTTGCGTCAGCAGAGGGCGGGATGTAAACAATAACAGCAATGGCCCGCCGTGAATTCCCTCGGCAAATAGTAGGGTCTCAGGCTAACGGCTAACAGCTCAATGTCCGGGCTTCCTTAAGAGTAATATGGTTCGGATGACACCATCTGTTGTTAACTAATAAAGCCAGCCCACCACCCTTACTCTTACCGGAAGAGACGCGATCCCTGTCCGCTGTGATGGTCTGGAAACCGTCGATAGTGACGTTCTGTATGGGGATGTTATCGTTCAGCCAAGTCTCAGAAAAAAACATTAGGCTAGTTTCCCGATAAATCCTTTGTCCACGAACAAGTCCCTCCAACTCATCCATCTTGTTATGTAGACACCTCACATTGCCCATAATAATAGATGGTATAGCCGGCTTGTACTTGAACCTCCTCCGCTTTGCCTTACATTTCAATCCCGCCCTACGTCCACGGCGTCGTCTTTTCAATTCGTCCGGAATATCAAACTTTTCCCTGGGGAGCAGCAGCGCTGTGTGGGCTAAATCCAGGAGCTGGGCTCTGTTGTAAACAATAACAGTTGACGACTCCTGTCGACGTTCAGCTGCGATAAAATCCATAAAATCCATAATCCTGAACTAATCCTGAACTATTATAGTTCAACTGTAGCAAAATAAAAAATAAAACTAAAGAAAAGAGACGAAAGAAAACGAACTAAAACAACAATTTATGCACGAACAACAGGCGACCACTCAGGGCGGTGCTCCAATTACAGCCCTACTGGTTCCAAGATAACAGGGAAACATGAAGAAACCAGGATAATTTTGCTAAGATCCCCTTTGAGTTAATTAAACACTTGTATCAATTAAAAGCAAACAGGATAAATTGACCACAAATGCAATTTTGGGCTGAAATCTCACCCACAATCAAATAACAGTGGAAAGTAAGTATAATTTCAATTACAGTGTAAGCTGTCTAAACCGTAGGTCAAATCTACATCTCCCTGGGAGAGGCCTGGGACTTGAACACAGGCGATTACAGAGGTAATTTGGATGAAAGCCCACTTGAGTTGGCCTGGCCCCCTTGATACTATCAGCTTTACAATTAACCAACACAAACAGATAACCTCCACATCTCCACTAGCAGTAGCACTTCTAATCGCCTGCTGCTGCTCTGGCTGCCCAACACACGCACACAAACGTGCACACACACACACACCACACCAAACATACACACGCACTTACACACACACACCAAACACATGCACGCACCCACACACACGCACACAGCCCAAATACACTGCAGGGATTTCTGTCCAATTAACATGCATGCAAAGCAATTTAAAGGCCAACAAGATGTTTTTGTCTGGCTGCTCCGGGGTAATTTAACTCATCTGTCTCTCTCTGCACAACACTGGGATGGAGGGAGGGAAGGGAAAGAGAGAGAAATAGGGGAGAAGAGGGGGTGAGAAAAGAGGAATGGATTTCTTGATTAAAACAAGCTTTTTCCCCCTCTTTTGTTCTTACAGGCATGTGGTACTGTAGCTCCATACACACAGCAAACATGCAGGGAATCCGTATTGTTAATTCCCTTCGTTAGCCTCCTCTTCCCATGCAAAGATTTAATTTGTGGTCGTCTTTTAGCTGGTTGCTCCCGGGAGAAATTCAATTGACAGTTATTTCTCTGCACACCGATTTCTCTTTGATTCACATCTGACTGTCTCACTTCTTACACGCTGCTCAACAAATCAACAACGATTACACACACACACACAGATACTGATGGGCCATCAAACAGGGCCTTCCTCTCTCTCTCTCTCTCTCTCTTGCTTTATTGGCATGGGAAACATATGTTTACATTGCCAAAGCAAGTGAAATAGATAATAAACAAAATGAACAATAACACATTTACAGTAAACATGACAAAAATGTCATATTATGTTTATATACAGTGTTGTAATGATGTGCAAATAGTACAAAAGGGAAAATAAATATATTGTAGAAATAGGTTGTATTTACAATGGTGTTTGTTCTTCACTGGTTGCCCTTTACTTGTGGGAACAGGTCACATATCTTGCTGCTCTGATGGCACACTGTGGTATTTCTCCCAATAGATATGGGAGTTTTTCAAAATTGGATTTGTTTTCGAATTATTTGTGGGTCTGTGGAATCTGAGGGAAATATGTGTCTATAACATGGTCATACATTTGGCAGGAGGTTAGGAAGTGCAGCTCAGTTTCCACCACATTTTGTGGGCAGTGTGCACATAGCCTGTCTTCTCTTGAGGGCGACCTTTCTCAATAGCAAGGCTATGCTCACAGAGTCTGTACATAGCCAAAGCCTTCCTACATTTTAGGTCAGTCATAGTGGTCAGGTATTCTGTCACTGTGTACTCTCTGTTTAGGGCCAAATAGCATTCTAGTTTGCTCAGTTTTTTTGTCAATTCTTTCCAATGTGTCAAGTAATTATCTTTTATGTGTTCTCATGATTTGGTTGGGTCTAATTGCTGTCCTGGGGTTCTGTGGGGTCTGTTTGTGTTTGTGAACAAAGCCCCAGGACCAGCTTGCTTAGAGGACTCTTCTCCAGGTGTATTTCTCTGTAGGTGATGGCTTTGTTATGGAAGGTTTGGGAATCACTTCCTTTTAGGTGGTTGTGGAATGTAATGTCTATTTTCTGGATTTTGATAATTAGCGTCTCTCTCTCTCTCTCTCTTTTATTTTTATTGTATTATTTCCTTCATTTGCTTTCAGTTGCTCTCCCTCTCTTCCTCTGATTTAAGAGAATGGGCTGTTCCCTTTCCTTGGCTGACAGAGAACAACTATTATGCATTCCTCCATACATTATCATTCTGTATGTACAGTTTAAGTCAGAAGTTTACATACACCTTAGCCAAATACATTTAAACTCAGTTTTTCGCAATTCCTGACATTTAATCAGAGTAAAAATTCCCTGTCTTAGGTCAGTTAGGATCACCACTTTATTTTAAGAATGTGAAATGTCAGAATAGTAGAAATTATTATTATTTATTTCAGCTTTTATTTCTTTCATCACATTCCCAGTGGGTCAGAAGTTTACATACACTTAACTAGTATTTGGTAGCATTGCCATTAAATGGTTTAACTTGGGTCAAACGTTTAGGGTAGCCTTCCACAAGCTTCCCAAAATAAGTTTGGTGAATTTTGGCCCATTCCTCCTGACAGAACTGGTGTAACTGAATCAGGTTTGTAGGCCTCCTTGCTCGCATACCCTTTTTCAGTTCTGCCCACACATTTTCTATTTGATTGAGGTCAGGGCTTTGTGATGGCCACTCCAATACCTTGACTTTGTTGTCCTTAAGCCATTTTGCCACAAATTTGGAAGTATGCTTGGGGTCATTATCCATTTGGAAGACCCATTTGCGACCAAGCTTTAACTTCCTGACTGATGTTGCTTCAATATATGCACATAATTTTCCTTTCTCATGATGCCATCTATTTTGTGAAGTGCACCAGTCCCTCCTGCAGCAAAGCACCCCCACAACATGATGCTGCCACCCCCGTGCTTCACGGTTGGATGGTGTTCTTGGTTTCATCAGACCAGAGGACATTTCTCCAAAAAGTACGATCTTTGTCCCCATGTGCAGTTGCAAACGGTAGTCTGGCTTTTTTTATGGCTGTTTTGGAGCAGTGGCTTCTTTCTTGCTGAGCGGCCTTTCAGGTTATGTCGATATAGGACTCGTTTTACTGTGGATATAGATACTTTTGTACCTGTTTTCTCCAGCATCTTCACAGGGTCCTTTGCTGTTGTTCTGGGATTGATTTGCACTTTCCGCACCAAAGTACGTTCATCTCTAGGAAACAGAAAAAGTCTCCTTCCTGAGCGGTATGACGGCTGCGTGGTCCCATGGTGTTTATACTTGCGTACTATTGTTTGTACAGATGAACGTGGTACCTTCAGTATATGTTAAAAGTCTTCATCTCTCCATTGTTGAAAAATTACCCGTAAATAAGCATTTCAGTGTTTGATTTGATTTGATTTGACACAGCAGACAGAGTTGTGAAGAGCGATATCATTGTTTGACTTTTTAACTGTCAGGTGAGACGTGAGTGGAAGGAAAGGGGTAGAGGAGGAGAGGAGAGGAGGAGAGGAGAGGTGGAGAGAGAGTATAAAAGACATGAAAAGAAAAGAACAACAGCAGTCCTATCTCTGCCTCCCACCTTCTCTGTCAGTATTCCACCCCTCCCCTCTCCTCTGTTTCTACACCTAATTAAACCAATCGTCAGTTTCAATTAGCCAGCCTTTCTCCCCTGCACGTCTTGATGCTAAAATTAATTAGTCAATTAGCCAATTAACATGTGAGCAGGTCTTTGTGTTAACAAGGCTTTTACAAGCAATAGTAACCCTGAAGTAATGACAGACAGTTGCTGCAGCCACCCTGGGAACACTTTATAGATTTATCCTACACAGACACACAGACATACACACATACACACACACACACACATACACGGTAGCTCTTTGCTCTTTCCTATGCAGCGCTTGACTCTTTTTCAGGCACCAGTTCACAAATCAAACCTATTTGTTCTATACAGTATAAACACATAGGCATCTCATACACATGCTTAAATAGTGTATATACACACACACACACACACACACACACACACACACACACACACACACACACACACATACAGTGGTTGTTGGTCCAGCTGTAATAATGTGTGTCTGTTCTCTGTTTCCTGTATAAATGGCTTCTGCTTCAAATAAACACACCCAGACACACATCCCTGCTTCCACCTGCCCTAAATCATATCTGGTAATACACTACAGTACATTTCCTAACTGCCAATGGTTCTGTGTGTGTTTGACAGAGAGAGCGAGAGAGCGAGAGAGAGAGGAGAGAGAGACTGCGTCAGTGTTGTGTGAGTTTTGATACACACCACATGTCTCCTTCATCCCAGACACAACAGCTTCTTCAGAAAGTTGGTTGGCTTGAGCGAGGGAGGAGGGAGGAGGGAGGGGAGAGATGGGGAAGTTATGGGTGAGGGGATAGAGGGGGTGCTGTTATGGGTGAGGGTATGGGGAGGGAGGAGATGGGAGGATATTTTGGGTTGAGGGGGAGGAAGGGTCAGAAAGGGTTTATCTAGGAGCGGCCTCTGATTGTCAGCAAAGGGCCCAAAAAAGGACCTTTCATTTTATATTCATACACACAAAGTCCTGGCAGCCCAGAGTTCCCTGTCAGAAAGAGCGCTGGCCTCCTTGAGAAAGTTTATTTTCTTGTGCAGTAGTTCTAAATAATCCCTTAAAAGGGAGCACAGATGTTTATAGGCCTTCACAAAGCAAACACTCACGCACACACACAGAGGAGAGAATAGGACAAGTGCTTCTGATGAACAAGTGTGACAGAGGGATGAGGGGGAAGTGGAATGGGAGAAACCAGGGAATTACATTATCACAACCCATAATTCCATCAATCATGGCTGGGATATATACACATGTGTGTGTGTGTGTGTGTGTGTGTGTGTGTGTGTGTGTGTGTGTGTGTGTGTGTGTGTGTGTGTGTGTGTGTGTGTGTGTGTGTGTGTGTGTGTGTGTGTGTGTGTGTGTGTGTGTGTGTGTGTGTGTGTGTGTGTGTGTGTGTGTGTGGGTGTGTGTGTGTGAATGGGCCGGTTCTCTAAGATGAAAAGCCAGGTGCTGTATTAACATCCCACTGGAACGCTTTACCGGGTCACACACACACACAAGTCAGCAAGAATGAGAGAGCGAGAGAGACAGACAGGATGAGAGAAAGGAAGAGAGACAGACAGACAGAGAGAATGAGAGAGACAGAGAGAGAGAGAGAGAGAAAGGGAGAGAGACAGACAGAATGAGAGAGCGAGAGAGAAAGAGAGAGCGAGAGAGAGACAGACGTGAGAGAAAGGGAGAGAGGCAACAATTTAAAAAAAATAATAATATGTGATCTAAACACTAAAAGTATCTGAAAGTGTATGTTCAGATACACATATTATATCAAAGCCTTTAGAAGTATGAGATCTGTGGCTGGCACTGACTGTGTGACGCTCGATCTAAAAGGCCTTGTGGTCATGCATGGTATCACGTGTGTTTTACATGGCTGGGTGTAACTATTCATTACTTTCAAAGTGATGACACAGAAAGAAACTGGACTTGTTTCTGACTGCACTGACACTTTATGAAGTTAGTTAGCCCTATCTGAGTCCAGACAATGCAGAGGGATGAGGTCCTAGTGTTTTTATAGCCTAAAGAAAGTAGAGCCCCACAGCACAGGATAATGTCATGTTCTTCATGACACACACATACACACACCGTCTGACACTGGAGGCTCTCAGGGCACTGAACACTCAGATTAGGAATGGATGACCATGAAAAATGTACAGGTTTATCTCTTCTTACTCTCTCTTTCTCTCTCTTCCCTCTCTCTCTCTATACCGCGAGCTCAATAATACTTTTTCAATTCCACTCCCTCTCTCCATCTAAGCTCTAGGGAGTCGGCGAGAGAATGGAGCTTTGATTAAGTTGATACATTTCAGATAATAAAAACCTCCTGTTTGGAGGGAGAGTCTCTTCTCTTCCACTCCCTCTCTCTTCCTCCCTCTCTGCTCTGGGCAGTGTGGACAGGGATAGTGAGACAGAAAAAGGATGGATGGATGATTTGAAAAGACAAAGAGAGAGGGGAGGTTTGAAGGATTTGCAAAAAACAGCGACACTACACACATTCTGTCCCCTCATATTGACCCACACTCCTGACATACTGCTTAATGTTATTGGAGCCATACAAATCTCAGACAAGGATAGAACTGTTTTGAAAAACGCAGATTTCATGAATTTATTGATTAAAACAGACTATAAGTTACTGCTTGATTCTGATAAAGTGCAGTCTTAAGAGAGGAGAGGTTTAGCCCAAATTTGGCCAGCCTTCATCAGGGTGTCTACGGCTAAGCTAGTATCAGTTTTACTGGGGGAGGTTGGCATGTTTTCCTCAGATTTATTCTGTTGTTGTTTTGTCTGAGTTATTTTTATGAGCAGTGATGTTTGTCCCTGTTTTTTAATAGCTTTTGTTTTTATTTAACTTTTATTTAACAAATAAAAAGACGACAACACTGTTTCTGGTAACGCAGCTTCCAGTGAGTCACTCTTCCTCTATTCCTCCCTCCATCAATCACAGAGAGAAGATCAACACACACACACACTCTCTTTCTCTCACACACACAGACACACGCATAAATCAATATTTCTCAAAATCCTGGTGAGGAGAGAAGTCCCGTTCCTGGCCATTGCAGCTGTCTACATATTCTCTACTCTGATACTCTCTGCTCCAGACACACTGTAGTAGCAACAGAAACTTGCTATACACCATGTGTCCATTAGGCCAAACCACAGCCTTGTCAAGGGCGGCTGGTAGCCTACCGGTTAGAGCGTTGGGCCAGTAACCGAAAGGTTGCTGCTTCGAATACCCGAGCCGACAAGGTGTAAAACCTGTCGATATCACGTTTGAAGATAAGACCCAGGCGCAGACTACGTCGGAATACATTTTTTTAAATTATCACAACAGGGGTAGGCAAAAGACAGGTCAGGGGAAAGCAGAGTTCGGTAATCCAGAGTAGTGGGGAAAAGGTACAAGACGGCAGGCAGGCTTGGGGTCTGGGCAGGCAGAGTTTGGTAATCCAGAGTAGTAGGGCAAAGGTACAAGACGGCAGGCAGGCTCGGGGTCAGGGCAAGCAGGAGGTGTCAAAACCGGGAAAATCTAGGCGATAATAACAATAGCAAGGCAGGAGCAAAGGTGAAAAACGCTGGTACGCTTCAACAAGCAAAACGAACTGGCAACAGACAAACATAGGTTAAAGTACCCAGAGGCTAATGGGCGACACCTTTAAGGGGGTGGAGAAAAGCACACAGACAGGTGAAACAGATCATGGTGTGACAGTCAATGTGTCCTTGAGCGAGGCACTTAACCCTAATTTGCTCCAGGGGCTGACCCTGTAGGTAGGCTGTCATTGTAAATAAGAATTTGTTCTTAACTGACTTGCCTAGTTAAATAAAGGTTAAATAACTAAATAAATAAAAAAGAGGGGAGAGATGGGGAGAAGGGGAGAGAGGAAGTAGATGGCTAAAGGGAGACGTTAGCCCTGCCCCCGAGTGGAGTCTAGAGTGTTATTGATGGAATCAGAGGTAACATGATAAGGAGGGATGGTGTTGTATTGATAGAAATCTCAATCATCACCTGCCGCTCTCATTCTATAGTATCAATCATAGAGGCTTAAGCACACCCCGCTGTGACTGGGGCCTAAACCCAAACCCTGATCTTAACCCCTAACCCTCTAAATGTTCAAAACGTATCCCTGACACCCACATTCATTGAGACATCTAACCTTAAACTCACAACAAACATGACACTACAAAAGAGGATTAAACACACATGTGCGCACGCACACACACACCCCCACACAGACACAGAGAGAGAGAGAGAGAGACATATACTAAAAGGTCCAGTAGAAACAGCCCCTGGGGGATATGGAGCGCTGGAGTGCTCTTCTCTTCTGCCAACGGAACACTTTGTTCCTGTACAACATAAACATTCTGATTTATCTCAACTGCCCTCCTTCACTCCAAAGCCTGCTCTCTTCCCCTCTTCCTCCTCCCCTCTCCTCTCCTCTCTTTCACCAACCTCTCCTCTCCAGGTTATTACAGACAAATAGTATGTGTATGACACTGTGGAATCCTCACTCACAACCAGGTCCATACACACACAGACTCATGAATGACAAGGGCTGGGGTTAAACAGAGTGGGCTAAGCACAGGTCAGAAAGAGACAGGAAGGAAGGAAGGGTGAGAGGGGAGAGAGAGAAGGAGAGAGGGAGCAAAAGGAGAGAGCGAGTAAGAAAGAGAGAGCAAGGGATAGGACTAAAGAGTACCCATGATGCAGAACCAAGAATAGAACACACATACCTCAGGATACTTGGCCAACAAGAACGGATGACCATGAAGCCAAGGCAACAGACTCTCTTTCTGTCTCTCTCTCTCTTCCCTCCCTCTCCCTGACTTTCCTTTTATTCTCTCTCTCCCAGGACAGGAGTTTGATGGTTTCCTCTGATTCCGCCATCACAGGCAGACTGACAGTTGACATTTTCTCTTCTTTAATACGTCTCTTGTTCCTTTCTTTCTCTTTCCCCTTCTTAGATGGTCAAGGTATTGTCAGAGAGAGGGAGGGGGAGGAAGGGGGTGATGTAGCACTGAGGCCTTTCATATTCTTCATCCATCCCTGGTATTTCAAAGGGAGAGAGGGGAGTAGGGAGAGGAGTGAGGCGTTAGGGAGACCAGGTAGGGAGAGATGACAGTTGCTGTACATGGTTGTGTACAGTACATACTGTAAATACACACTGTTTTTCAGTCGATGCCTTGAGTCAGCAAACAAGACAACAGTTCAGAGTCAGATTAGTCTGAGCTGTTAGTTTCACAGGACTGAGCTATACAGATGTAGGCTCTTAATATGAGCCAGGGAACTAATCCTGCAGCAACAGAAAATATAATCAATATACATTTTTGTAGGGGTTTCAAAAAAAATTTGTAACGGAAATCAAGTCTCAACGTGGAAATTAACTTCAGGGCTGGAGGGGGGGGGACCAATTCCTCTCACCCACCTGCTGGGAGGATCATAGTAGATGCTAAATACTGTACAGTTCTCTCCCTCCCTCTCTCCCTCTCTCCCTCTCTCCATCCCTCTCTCCCTCCTCATTCTCTCCATTCTTTCTATTCTCACTATTCTCTCCTTCACCCCCTCCTTTCCTGACCCCCTCTCCTTTTACTCTCTCCTCTCACACGTGTAGAGATTTCTGCGATGCGAGACACAGCCGCTGTAATCGAATTTGTCCATGTGGAAAAACAATACACGCTAGAAAAATACTTAATGCCAGCTATTTTGTATACATGTCAGATTGTATGAGTGTAAGGCTAAATTGGGGCCATTTGCGAGATGGGGGAGAGGAGAGGAGAATGAAAGGAAAGGAAGAATGCACAGAGGCATGAACCTGTTTGCATGTATACACAAAGTCCTGCAGGGCTATTTAGGGTGAAGGTGTTTATACACCAGTTTTATGCAACACACACATGCACAAACACACAGACACATACAGGCATGCACACACACGTGTTAATGAGATAGATACAGAATTTCAAAGCATAAAACCTTAATGTTCGTCTCATTCTCAGTACATGTAAGAGGAGGCATGAGATTCAGGTTTATAAATGAAACAGTCAGAAGAGAATCCATCCTATTACCTCTGGAGGGAGACATTATGTCCATCAGATACACACTGAGAGGAAGTTTACAACTCAAACCAGCCGTGGTACACTCTCAGGGATGCTGGCCCAACAGTTTGGTTATAGCACTTTCTATTTCATTACGTCCATTGATTTCTCAGAGAGTTCAAATACCAGGTTACTCACTATAGAGAAGGAAAACCAGCAGACAAAGTGATCCTGGAGGACTGGACTTTTTACTTATTGACATGTGGTGGAGACCTGATCAGATGCTTTGAGAGGGGAAATCACATTGACTCTGTAGAAAAAATATACACCTGCTGACCAGCTGTCACAAAACTGATCACACATACACATATACTGTACACACACACACACACACCTAGATATCTCTGTGTTTCATGGGCTACCCCTCTCAGTCTCCACTTCACGCTTTAAATGGATCTCTTATATGGAATGTGTGTGTGTGTGTGTGTGTCTATGTACGTGCATGTGTGTGTGTTAGCTATGTGGGACAAGGACTGTCCAGTGTGTGTAAGATTGTTCTGAGGTCTCTGGACTGGGGTTAATAATGACTTTCACAATTTTTAAGGTTAGGGTTCAGTTTAGGCATCTTAAGGTTAAGCATTAACTCCGAATGGTTAAGGTTGCAGTGCTCACTGTTGCCCCTAATGGACAGTTTCCATGTCATCTCCCGATGTCCTCAGACATGGATTGACATCGAATACTGACTTGTATCACGGGTGACCTGGCTGAGATTGGGGTTAATAATGACTTTAAAAGAGAAGGACACAGGGAATTAACAGACAGATGTATCAGTCTAATGGGAGAGAGAATAAAAGGTGTCCGCCCTGGGTATTGGTGGTAAGAGTAGGAGGAGGAGAAGAGAGAGAGATCAGGAGAGAAAAAATTGGGAAGAAAGTGAGAAGGAGCAGAGGAGAGCTGGGGGAATAACTGACCTCCTTCTACCTCACATCAAAAGAAGGAGTTACAGAGAGCGATAGAGAGAGATCATCTGAAGTCAAATGTCTACTGTTTGCTGATGATCTGGTGCTTCTGTCCCCAACAGCAGCACCTAGATCTTCTGCACAGATTCTGTGAGACCTGGGCCCTGATAGTAAATCTCAGTAAGACAAAAATAATGGTGTTCCATAAAAGGTCCAGTTGCCAGGACCACAAATACAAATTCCATCTAGACACTGTTGCCCTAGAGCAAACAAAAATGTTACATACCATGGCCTAAACATCAGCACCACAGGTAACTTCCACAAAGCTGTGAACGATCTGAGAGACAAGACATCAAAAGGAACATGAAATTTGACACCCCAATTAGAATCTGGCAAAAAATACTTGAATCAGTTATAGAACCCATTGTCCTTTATGGTTGTGATGTCTGGGGTCCGCTCACCAATCAAGAATTCACAAAATAGGACAAAAACCAAATTGAGTGTTTGCATGCAGCATTCTGCAAAAACATCCTCTGTGTACAACGTAAAACACCAAATAATGCATGTAGAGCAGAATTAGGCCGATATCCACTGACGATCAAAATTAAATTCTACAACCACCTAAAAGGAAGCGATTCACAAACTTTCCATAACAAAGCCATCACCTACAGAGAGATTCACCTGGAGAAGAGTCCCCTAAGGAAGCTGGTCCTGGGGCTTTGCTCACAAACACAAACAGACCCCACAGAACCCAGGACATTCTGCCACAGAGAGCACACAGTGGCAGAATACCTGACCACTGTGACTGAACCAAAATTAAGAAAAGCTTTGACTATGTACAGACTCAGTGAGCATAGCCTTGCTATTGAGAGAGGCCGCCGTAGGCAGACCTGGCTCTCAAGAGAAGACACACTGCCCAAAAATGTGATGGAAACTGAGCTGCACTTCCTAAACTCCTGCCAAATGTACTGTATGGCCATATTAAAGACACATATTTCCCTCCCATTACACAGACACACAAAGAATTAGAAAACAAATCCCATTTTGATAAACTCCCATATCTATTGGGTGAAATACCACCGTGTGCCATCACAGCAGCAAGATTTGAGACCTGTTGCCACAAGAAAAGGGCAACCAGTGAAGAACAAACACCATTGTAAATACAACCCATATTTATGTTGATTTATTTTCCATTTTGTACTTTAACTATTTGCACATCATTACAACACAGTACATAGCCATAATATGACATTTGAAACTTATGACTGTAATATTTACTGTTAATTGTTTATTGTTTATTTCACTTTTGTTTATTATCTATTTCACTTGCTTTGGTAATGTAAACATATGTTTCCAATGCCAATAAAGCCCTTTGAATTGAGAGAGAGAGTGAGAGAGAGAGAGAGAGAGAGAGAGAGAGAGAGAGAGAGAGAGAGAGAGAGAGAGAGAGAGAGAGAGAGAGAGAGAGATGGTGAGAGAGAGAGAGAGAGAGAGAGAGAGAGAGAGAGAGAGAGGTGGAATTACTACTACACACGTTTACCTCTCTCGCTCTCTCTAGAGGCCTCTGGCTCTCACCTTCTCTAGCATATTTCTCCATCAGAAGAGGTCATTCTCTCTGTCTTTCTTTCTCTCTCTTTCTGAGGATGTCCCTCTCTCTCCCCTCTCTCTGCCATCCGTCTGTCCGTGAGATGTGTTAAAGCCAATCCTCTAATAAAGGTGCGGCCATACATATTCATGATAGGAATCTAGTAATTAGTGAACACCCCTCCCCACAGGACTCAGACACACACACACACACACGTTGCACTCATGCATATGGATGCCTTTGGCCAGGCAAACAAAGACAGTGGCAGTGGAGGGCATTCTCCATTAACACATGCAGCCACGTTTGATGGCACAGATAGCAGCCCTGCCACTCACACACACACTCACACTCTTGAGCATGCACAAACACGTGCACTCAGTATAGCCAGAGGGGAGAAGGGGATAGAGAGAAAGGATCTCTTTGGATTTCTTCACTCACATAGTGGTGAACACACACACACACACACACACACACACACATACACACACACACACACACACACACACACACACACACACACACACACACACACACACACACACACACACACACACACACACACACACACACACACACACACACACACACACACACACACACACACACACACACACATTGGCAACCTAGAGTCATTATTGCATCAGGCATGAAAAGGCCCACTGAGGCCTGTTCAAGAGCCTACCCTCCACTCTGTCTCTAACAGACCCCCCATTCCCTTAAAACACACAAAAAGCATGCACACATTCACATAGAGCATAGGAAACTCACACACTGACACATCTTTTACCAGTAGTGAGATACAGCTGACCCCCCCTCACTGTAGTCCAGAAGGTTGTAGTAGTCACAAGGGATAAAGTGGCAATAATGCATGTGTGTGCTTGTGTGTAAGTGTGTGCATGTGCGTGTTTGTGTGTAAGTGCATGTGTGCATGTGTGTGACGGAGGTCTCACTCTTATCTCTATTTTAATACAGCTCTCCATATGACAGAGTCTGGGAGAGAGGGAGAGACAGGGAGGTAGGGAGAGAAGAGAGAGAGGGAGAGACAGGGAGGTAGGGAGAGAAGAGAGAGAGGGAGAGACAGGGAGGTAGGGAGAGAAGAGAGAGAGGGAGAGAAGGGAAGTAAAGAAGAAGTATAAGTATGATGATGGTTGTCACACACACTGTTCTCTTTTATTGGTACACAATGTATAGTGTCACTCGGAGTATGTGTATGTGTGTGTGTGTATGTGTGCGCGCGTGTGTGTGTGTGTGTGGGGGGGGTCACGTCACTCTATTTGATGCCCGGAATTAAACATCTAAGGGTTTTCCCTGATGGAAGAAATCTCACCCTCAGGCTCTTAGCCTCACCATAAAACCCTACACCTGACTCACAGACAGAGAGGGATGTGTCCGTCTGTCTGAGACATCTAGACAGAGGAAAGGGATGTGTCCGTCTGTCTGAGACATCTAGACAGAGGAAAGGGATGTGTCCGTCCGTCTGAGACATCTAGACAGAGGAAAGGGATGTGTCCGTCCGTCTGAGACATCTAGACAGAGGAAAGGGATGTGTCCGTCTGTCTGAGACATCTAGACAGAGGAAAGGGATGTGTCCGTCTGTCTGAGACATCTAGACAGAGGAAAGGGATGTGTCCGTCTGTCTGAGACATCCAGACAGAGGAAAGGGATGTGTCCGTCCGTTTGAGACATCTAGACAGAGGAAAGGGATGTGTCCGTCTGTCTGAGACATCTAGACAGAGGAAAGGGATGTGTCCGTCTGTCTGAGACATCTAGACAGAGGAAAGGCATGTGTCCGTCTGTCTGAGACATCTAGAAAGAGGAAAGGGATGTGTCCGTCTGTCTGAGACATCTAGACAGAGGAAAGGGATGTGTCCGTCCGTCTGAGACATCTAGACAGAGGAAAGGGATGTGTCCGTCTGTCTGAGACATCTAGAAAGAGGAAAGGGATGTGTCCATCTGTCTGAGACATCTAGACAGAAGAAAGGGAAAGGAGAATGTAAATCTCAAACTCACCTTTCATCTCCTCTGTCTTTTCGTAACTTTGGGAGAGACGGGAGGAGGGGAGGGAGAAAAGAAGAGAGTAGGGAGGAGAGGATGGACAGATATGGATTAGGTGTGAATATTCATCCCACACACACGCACAGACACACACAAAGCTCTCTGACCAGCCGTATCACCAGGCTCTGTTTAAATATGTAATCTAAGTGCTCTGTATGGGGTATTGTGCTCCTCTCCTAAAGGCTGGGCAGGGAGATTAAACCTCAGGTCATTACAGCTTCATAAAGCACTATTCTTCTCTCAGGAATCACCTCATATTTTCCTCCTGATGAGTCTGGTCTGTACCGCACACACACTTGAACACACACACACACATATACATGCACGTACATGGAACCAGGCACACAAACATGTACGCTCACACAGAATTGGGTTTTATTCAGCAGGTGAAAAGAAGGCGGTTGGGATGACAATGCCAGCCCCATCCTTCATTCTGGAGAGAAAGGAGCCGGCAATGGAAAGAGAAGGGGAAAATAGGTCACCAGGATGGGAGCGCCGTGCCAGAGACCAACGGATTCATCCCTAATTTGGAGAAAAAGAGAAAGAAAAGCAGACGATGATGAATGAAATTAACTGAAACATCTGGAATGTTCTCTTTAAGCCTCCTCACTCTCTTTTCCTCTTTTAATTTTCCTCACTTTCTCCCCTCACTCACTCTCCTATCATTGGTCTTGATGGATTGAAGTGTCAGTTGTCTCTAAACACAGATCTAGAATCAGACAACCCTAGACCTAGCCATTAGAGAAATGAAAACATACCTGACCCTGGCTCAGTGGTTATGGGTAACTTCTACTATGAGCCACTAAGCAGAAGAGCCATCTCCCGCTACCTGCTCCGACAGCGCTCAATACAAATAAAGATAGGCCTATGCTAAGGGGGTTATGATAAAAGGCAGGAGAATACCAACCAGCTCTCACAGTCTCACATCAGAAATATACGGTCATCCATGTTTCTAAAACATCCAATTTTGAAGTTGTTGCAAAAGTCAAATTTCGAATTGTTTAAGGTTAAGTTTAGGCATTAACTCAGAATTTCCCCCCAAAAAATATATCACTGGATTCAAACTTGCAACCTTTGAAATCAGAGGCAAATGCTTACGCCCATCCACCATCCCTGTCCACAGCACTCCAGCAAAACCAAAACCTAATTAAGGTATTAGCGCTCACCTAGTGATCGGTTTCCACATCATCACCCAACGTCCTCAGACATTGATGGACGTCGAATACTAACTTGTATCACTGGTGACCTGGCTGCAGAATACAGAGCAAAAACATGTATGGCACAAACTCGATTCAGAAGTCATTCAGAGGTAGTCACCTTGTTGTAGTGCTCACATAAGAACAAGATCTCACAATCTCACTGCAGAATTAAACGTTTCTCCATGTTTCTCCAAACTTCCTTTTTGACACCCTGGGTTGACTCCTCCTCCTCAGTATAGTTCCTTTCTCCAACGTCAAATGTTTTAGTTGCCCCAAACGTTACATTTAGAAGGTTAAGGGTTAAGGTTTTGGATAGGGTTAAAACATTACATTTAGGCACTCATTCCAAATGGTTAAGGTAAGGGTTAACATTTGGGATAAGGTAAAAAAAAAAGTACAATTTAAAATTAAACTAGTGTCCACCACTGGGATCCAATCTGATGGGATTACACCCATCTGCCACCACGTCCACAACGCCCTAGCAAAACCCAAGCATACTTGATGGTAATAGCACTTACTGTTTCCCCTAGTGGATGGTTTTGAAGGCATTTCCCGCCGTTCTCAGGACACACATAGACGTCCAATTTCAAAGGCACTATTAAGTGATCTGCCTGCACACAAACCAGACTGTGAGGATAATGTAAGGGTGAAAATTGGATGTTCGTCATTGATTAGTAATGCCTGACATGTGTCACATGAACTAATAACAATGTATCTTGGCTGTTATTCTACTGTTACTTCGCAGGTTGACATTTATTGGGATGAGTCTTATCCTTGAGGCAGAACTGAGCGATTTCCGCTAGATGGAACAGCTGCAAAGTCAAAATTGGCCATATTGTAAAAATTCATGAAAACAAAAATGTAAGGTTAGGGGTAAGCATTACAGAACAAGATTCATGACAAACACTAACCTGCTGTTACTTCACCAGAGTACTAGCAGCACACACAGACACTGCATTATTCACACATACAAGCACGTGCACAAACACACATATCTTACAAACACAATACAACACTCATGCTTTAGGAGGTTTGTTTATGTACTGCATCAGAAACGCACGGTATAGAGGAACACAGAAGGCCTTACTATAAACATGGATAGTGCACACACACACGCAGGCACACATGCACACACTCATTTGTTTGTGGTTGTTACATAAACATGGATATTGTGCATACTTACTCCAACTTCTACTAACTACCCAGCTGGTGTGTCATAGTGAGGAAGCTGTGGTTCTCAGTTAAATTACAACAACCTCCGATTGGCAGTCTCAGCTACTCTTTTAATCTAACATGAGGAAATGATCAGACACAACATACCTCACATTGGTTGAACAATCTCGACTATTCTGTAATCAGATGGCACAATCAATTGTTACTTTGTCATCTTCTTCATGCACTTTGACAGTACAGACAACCACTCAGAACATCTGTCTTTCTGTCTGTGCACGCGAGTGTGTCTCTGTGTGTATAACAAAGTATGATATATGATAATCCTGGTAAATAGATTTTTATGTTGAGAGCTCACTCCAAGGCCAACATAGCCAGTCTGCTTCTCCAAACACCGTAAACACCAACAGACTGTCAACGCATGGCTTTTCTACACTGTTCACTGCCTGTCTGCTGTCAGAGAAGACTTAGAGCCATGGAAAGGGAGAGAGAGAAATAGAGGAGAAATACAAAGAGAAAATCTGACTCCCATTTCACAGGTGGAAGGGCTCTTTAAATGTCACCTCATTACCGACACATCCCTCCCACGTGAATGTCCACATACATAACAGACACACACTGAGTCTTTATATGCCCAGTCTTATGCTTTTCTGATCAGACGAAGATTGAAAGTAGTACTAGGTGGTAATACAAGTCTTATTGTGTGGCTGTCAGTCAGAAGACTATAGCAGCCTTCAGAACATGGAGAGAAAATGAAGGGCTGCTACAAAAGGAACAGTCAACCTGAGAACGCTGTTCAATAGTCTCAGAGACCTGTTCACTCCAACATCTGAATGCTTAAGCATAATTAAGACTTTCAGCTCTTTGAATGATACAATGAATGAATGATGTAGATGAATTAGACTTGAAAGAGCAAGAGGTGAACTACCATGATTTGGTTGATTCTCCTTGAGGATACGTCTCATTGTCTCGTCACAGACTGATCAAACCTAATGCCCGAACTGAACAACACAGTCAGATAATCATTCCTACCTTTGTGATCTTGGGATTATAATGTTATATCTGTGAAAAACATAGTTCTGAGATATGGAGCAGATCTGTTTTGTAATAAATGTCATAACCAATAAAGGTCCTCACCTTAAAAGTACCTAAAGTGCAGGGTATAAAATCCTAAGACATCTTAGACACTGAGGGACTGCAGGGGGTCTGAAAATATATATGTTTATGAATATTGTTAGCAACAACATAATAAACACATTTTGAATGACATACCTACAGTAGAAAAGAGGATAATATATTTCTAATCATGTCTTTAATAACTCCTAATATTGAGCAAATTACACTCATTAAACCCAATTATACTGGAGTATCTGAATAAGTACAGTGGTTATAACTGCTGGTAAGCTTTCTTGACTAACATTTTTGCCAACACATGGCTAACCTTTGTTTAACCAGCTAAACATCTACTCTTAACAGAAATGTATTTGCAGTTACCTTTATAGATAATAGACTATGTAAGAGTTTACACTTCCTCCAGTTCTAATGTGGGTTCGTCAAAATAATGAATCTATTCATTTTATGTTGATTATTTCTCCTTGCCATTATCATTCACCTGATGATAAGACAAGACAAGAGATTGTTATAATAAAATGTGGTAAGTTTGTAATTTTATTGAAATACTAATTCCATGGAGGTTTTTGTATTGATATAGAAGAAGACAAAAACATCAATCCTTCTCCAATCGGCCTTCACCATGCTCTAAGGCACACCTGTATTTAAGAAGAACTTAAGTTATGGCCATTCTTCTGAAAATGTGGTCCAAAAGAGGACAAGAACCTATGATATGAATAATCAAGGACTTAGGACTATAAGGTTATATCTGCAAAATGTATAGTTTTTAGATAACAGGTATTTTTCAAGTCCCAGATCTCAGAACAGTTTTTTCATGTCTTCCTCTTTCATGACTCAATAAGTACATCATTTTACATACAATTATTTTTAATTGACAACCCAGGAATGTGTGATTGGATTGTAGGTCTTTAAAGCATCATGTTCAAAGGTGTTTGCACAGATAGAACTTTCTATATATGTTTTTTATTTTTTGTACTTATTCAACTCAATGTGAATAACTCAAAATGTCAGATAGAACCGTATAATCCCAAGGTCTTGAAATGGAGAGTTTGGGACTATGAGGTTCTAGCTGCAAAAAGATGATTCTGAAATAATTGGCTTTAACCCTTTGTTTAAGCCATATTTGTGATCATTGTTGAGTGGTCCCTATAGTGTACCATCACAAATATGTGATTTGAACAGTAGCAACAGAACGTATGATGCAAAAAACATGTCTAAACAGCATTGTTCTCTGAAAAGCATCTAAACAATGTTGTAACGATCATCCTCACCGGCGTCCTAAACGGCGGTCGGGGGAAGATGGTAGTAACACCCACTATTTAACCCTGTGTAATTTGTTTCAACCCTTGTGGGTTATTGTTCTATGTGTGTTGCCGTCTTTATTAAATGTCCTTCTTCTCCTATTCGTCTTTTGCCTCTACACTCACTTTCACCCCTCGCAATATCACAGAATAACCCGCCCAAACCAGAGGCACCTTTTATTTTTTTTCACTTACCTGTCTTCGTCTACACCAGGTTCTTCGCTAACCTCTCTCTCTCTTTTCCACACTCTTCCCTAGGTCTCCATGGACGGGCACGGAGGGGAGCTGGATCACCCGGTCGGACATCCGAGCTGGATGTCCGTCCCGGAAAAGTATGATGGCAATCCGGAGGACATCAAGGGACTCCAAAGCTTCCTCGGTTTCGCCAATTTCTACCGCCGGTTCATCAAGGGCTACAGCTCCATAGCAGCGCCACCCACGTCGTTGTTGAAAGGTAACCCTCAACGCCTCGCCTGGACCCCGAGTGCCGAGAAGGCATTCCTCGACCTGAAGGGCCGATTTACCACCGCGCCACTGTTATGCCACCCAGACCCACGCAAGCCCTTCACGGTCGAGGTCGACGCGTCGGAGGTCGGGGTAGGGGCGGTCCTCTCCCAGCTGCAGGGGAACCCTCCTCTGCTGCACCCCTGTGCGTATTAATCCAAAAAGCTGAGCGCTGCGGAGAGGAACTACGACGTGGGTGACCGAGAGCTACTGGCTGTGAAATTTGCGTTGGAGGAGTGGAGACATTGGCTGGAGTGTGCTCATGAGCCCTTCACTGTCCTGACGGACCATCGGAACCTGGAGTACGTCAGGGCAGCTAGGCGCCTCAACCCCTGACAGGCCCGCTGGTCCTTTTGAGCGCTTCCGGTTCACCCTGACCTATCGACCAGGAACGAAGAACGGCAGGGCGGACGCACTCTCCCGCATTCACAACCGGGGGGAAGAGAAGAGGCAGGACGTGCCAATCTGGCCTCCGTCATGCATCGTTGGACCCGTCTCCTGGGACATAGATGCTGAGATTAAACGGGCAGGGAGACAGGATCCTCCTCCAACAACCTGTCCTCCGGGGAAGATCTACGTTTCGCGGAGAGTGTGGGGACAGCTGGTAACCTAGGTCCACACGACACCTGCAACCGGACACCCAGGTATCAGCCAAACCCTGGAGGCGCTCCAGGAAAAGTATTGGTGGCCCGGAATGGGGAGGACTGTGCGACATTATGTACTCTCATGTGTAATGCGCACAGTCTAAGGCGCCAAGAGCGGCTCCTACAGGAAAACTCCATCCCCTACTAGTACCTCAGCGACCATGGACTCACATCGCTGTGGACTTCCTCACCGACTTACCACCAGCAGAGGGGAAAACCACCATCGCCGTGGTAGTGGACAGATTTTCCAAAATGGTGCGGTTCATCCCACTACCCGGCCTCCCCTCTGCTCTCCAGTTCGCTGAGGTGCTATTTCAACAGGTCTTCCGACACTATGGACTTCCGGAGGACATCGTGTCTGACTGAGGTCCCCAGTTCACCTCCCGTGTGTGGAAGGCGTTCATGTCTAAACTGGGGGTCGCGGTCAGTATCACATCCGGGTACCACCCTCAGGCTAATGTGCAAGCGGAGCGCATGAACCAAGAACTCGGGAGGTTCCTTCGAGGAAATTGCATGGAACAACCAGGTGAGTGGACCCGTTTCCTCCCCTGGGCGGAATACGCTCAGAATTCTCTGTGCCATTCCTCCACCGGTCTAACCCCTTTCCAGGTGGTCCTGGGTTTTCAGCCCCGTCTGTGCCCCTGGGGGAGGGGTTCCATTGAAGTTCAGGTGGTGGAGGAGTGGTTTGGGAAGACTCTCGGCCATTCCGGTGGAGGAATGGCAAAAAGCTACGGCAGGGTCGGATCCAGTCCTGGTGGACTGGGCGGGCTACGGCCCTGAGGAGCGCAGCTGGGTTCGGGCGGCGGACATCTGCGACCCATCACTCACTACTGAGTTTCATGCACGCCGTCCGGACCGACCAGCCCCCCGCCCTCGGGGCCGCCCAGGGCGCCGGCGAGTGGCAACATCGGGAGCCGCGCCTAGGGAGGGGGGTACTGTAACGAATACCCCGCGCAGAGCGACGGGCCCTCCTCCTCTCCAACGATCATCCTCGCCGGCGTTCTAACCGGCGGTCGGGGGAAGATGGTAGTAACACCCTATTTAACCCTGTGTATTTTGTTTCAACCCTCGCGGGTTATTGTTCTATGTGTGTTGCCGTCTTTATTAAATGTTACCAACTCAATCCTTCTTCTCCTATTCGTCTTTTGCCTCTACACTCACTTTCACCCCTCGCAATATCACAAATGTTTTGTACTGATGGGAAATAAAGGTCTTCACAACCTGATTCATCAATTTCACCTTTTATTATAAAAGATAAACTTCATAATTCAAGGATCACATGGAACACATCCACAGCCGAACTCATTCCATAAACCAATCTAAATAAGAGTTAGCGCTGACAAAACACAAAACATAAGTTAGCGACCTAACAACTGGACTTGTTTACAATGAGTGTGCAAAGCTGTCATCAAGGCAAAGGGCGGCTATTTGAAGAATCTCAAATATAAAATATATTTAGATTTGTTTAACACTTTTTTGGTTACTAAATGATTACATATGTGTTATGTCATAGTTTTGATGTCTTCACTTTTATTCTACAATGAATAGTGCAAATAAAGAAAAAAAAAAAACTTTTGGCCCCAGTGTATATATATATATATTTTATATTGTATTCTTTTGAACTTTGTAATTAAAGTACTATATACAGTAGGTAGAGAACATTGAACAGAACATGGCTATGTCAATAGCTAATAAAACATAAAAATGCAGATAGAATCCTTATAGTCCCAACGTCTCAAACGTGCCCTCACTGCAGGATACAGATTACAGATAAGACAGTATCTTATGCCACACGTTTTTTCTATAGCATTTATTATGTTGTGGGTGTATGTGTTTTGCTAAAGTATATCCAAGTTGATGATTTTCATATTTTTAACCTTTCATGACCAATAAATTAATCTCATCAAAATGAGCTATTGATAGTATGGTGTTACCGTACTGGAGAGTCTTCCAACCTAACCACAATTTCTATCCAGAAGCCGACTGTCAGTAGCACTAAAGCTGATAGGCTCAGCTCAGGAAGTAACAGATACTTCAGGTGTCAGGGAAGGTGATGTCATGGTGGAAGGATTAGAAGACTGACCTACAGTACGCTACATGTGCTGGGACAGAATACAGGCTGTGGATCTATCACTCACACACAGGTAACAACTGGAATCCTACTTCATTCTGACCTTGAAAATGTATTTATATTGTGTGACTTTTGATGTCAGCTAACTGCTAAATAGCTTGAGAAGAAGACACATAGTGTGAGTGAGAGACAGAGAGTGTGAGTGAGAGACAGGGATTGTGAGTGAGAGACAGGGAAAGAGAGAGAGAGAAAAGAGGAGGAGGAAGCTAACAAAATTCTGGTAAACTGCACCTGTAGGGATCTCCTCCTGTGTATAATGACAGTGTTTAATGACCAGACACTGCTTACAGCATGTGTGTCTACTTGCATGTGTGTGTGTGTGTCTCTCACACTGCTGATAATTGAATAGAGACACAGTGTTCATTCTGCCTTAAGCACCCTAGCAAAGGAAATAACTCATGAATAGATTTTCTGGGTCTGTCGCATATTTCAGTTGTTCAAGTCTCTCTCTTTTTAGCCCTTTTTCACCTGGGGCTTGGGGAAGGATGCACTTGTTGACAAACTTGGATAATAATATGGTTAAGTGGTCTAACATAAAAAATAATAATTAAAACATGTAGGAGGGAAATAGCAGTGTGGCACGAGAGCCCAAATGAACATGGGGGGGGGGGGGGGTGAGACAGAGAGGGAGGGAGAAACAGAGAGAGAGGGAAGGAGAGAGAAAGAGATGGAGCGAGAGAGAGACAGGGGGAGAAAGAGAAAGAGAGAGAGAGAGAGAGAGAGAAGGGGGGGGGGGGGTGAGAGTGAACCTCATCGCAACCCTGTCTCAATCCTATTGGGTAGCCCTGGCTAAAGGCTGACTGAGTGAGAAACTAGGTGCGCATTATTTCACTGGTGTAAATAAAGATTCAGACATGAAAACAGCGGCAGGAGGCAGGAGAGGGAGAAGACAAAGAGGCTTTATGCAAATAGAATTAACAGGCAAACTGGGACATTGTAATGAGATGTTTATTACATTGGAGTGCACACACACACACACACACACACACAGACACACAGGTCTTGTTGCAGAGAGCTTGCCAGGGAACAGTGGTGAACAGGATGCATTATAGAAAGAAAGGGATGGAGAAAGAGAGATTGAAACGGCTTAAGTTATCAAGGACCATTGTTGAGGGAGACTAATTCATTTGTTTGTGTGATTGCTTTCCTGGGCATCCTGGCTGCCAAAACAATACTGATAACCTCCATCACCTCACTGGAGACATGGGAACTTTCTCCCTCCACACAGGGATGGAAACTCACCCCCTCTGTCTCTTTCTCTCACGCTCTCACTCTTTTACACTCTCACTTGCTCTTCCTCTCACTTTTTCCCTAAGACCGCAACACACTATCGCTCTCTCTCTCTATCTCTCTCTCTCTCTCTCAAAATAATATATTAATTTCAAATGTTATATTATTGGCTATGTAAAGTGTTGTAACAATGTGTAAATAGTTGAAGTACAAAAGGGAAAATAAATAAACAGATAAATATTAGGTTGTCTTTACAATGGTGTTGGTGCTCCGCTAGTTGCCTTTTCTTGTGGCAACAGGTCACACATCTTGCTGCTGTGATGCCACACTGTGGTATTTCACCCAATAGATATGGGAGTTTATCAAGATTGGATTTGCTTTCAAATTCTTTGTCTGTCTGTGTAATCTGAGGGAAATATGTGTCTTTAGTATGGTCATGCATTACCGTTAAAAAATTTGGGGTCACTTAGAAATGTCCTTGTTTTGAAAGAAAAGCACAAAATAACATCAAATTGATCAGAAATGTTGTAAATGACTATTGTAGCTGGAAACAGCTGATTCTTTATGGAATGTCTTCATAGGCATACAGAGGCCCATTATCAGCCACCATCACTCTTGTGTTACAGTGGCACGTTGTGTTAGCTAATCCAAGTTTATCATTTTAAAAGGCTAATTGATCATTAGAAAACCCTTTTGTAATTATGTTAGCACAGCTGAAAACTGTTGTGCTGGTTAAAGAAGCAATAAAACTGGCCTTCTTTAAACTGATTGAGTATCTGGAGAATCAGCATTTGTGGGTTCGACTACAGGCTCAAAATGGCCAGAAACAAAGACATTTCTTCTGAAACTCGTCAGTCTATTCTTGTTCTGTGAAATGAAGGCTATTCCATGAGGCCCATTATGTTGATAATGGGCCTCTGTACGCCTATGTAGATATTCCATAAAAAATCTATAGTAATTTACCACATTAACAGTGTCTACATTGTATTTCTGATCAATTTTATGTTATTTTAATGGACAAAAAATTTGCTTTTCATTCAAAAACAGGGACGTTTCTATGTGACCCCAAACTTTTGAAATGTTGAACCTTTGAACATTTGACAAGAGGTTAGGAAGTGCAGCTCGGTTTTCACCTAATTTTGTGGGCAGTGGGCACATAGCCTGTCTTCTCTTGAGAGCCCGTTCTGCCTATGGCGACCTCTCCTGATAGAAAGGCTATGCTCACTGAGTCTGTACATATTTCAAGCTATATTCTACTGTGTATTCTATGTTTAGGGCCAAATGACATTCCATACTTTCCAATGTGTCAAGTAATTATTTTTTAGTTTTCTCATGAGTTGTTGGGTCTAATTGTGTTGCTGTCCTGGGACTCTGTGGGGTCTGTTTGTGTTTAGGAACAGAGTCACAGGACCAGCTGGCTGAGGGAACCCCTCTCCAGGTTCATCTCTCTGTAGGTGATGGCTTTGTTATGGAATGTTTGAATCGCTTCCTTTTAGGTGGTTGTAGAATTAAATTGCTCTTTTCTGAATTTTGATAATTAGCGGGACTCATCCTAATTCTGCTCTGCATGCATTATTTGGTGTTTTACGTTGTATACTGGGGATGTATACTGTCTCATTTTGGTGTTTGTCCCATTTTGTGAATTCTTGGTTGGTGAGTGGACCCCAGACCTCACAATCATAGATGGCTCCCCTTTCCTATTTTTGTCGGAGGTTATCATTCTAGAGCTTTTCAAATGATTCCATTGTGCTGAAACTCACACACACACAGAAACAGAAACTCGCTGCAGTCCTGAATTTAATCTTTATTTTGTGGATGGTTGTTTCACAAATATTTGGGATAGATTTAGTGAAGTGGTAAAAGAGGATGATGTTATATCTGATGATTGCAAGGCGCTATGCACATTCGACAGTCATGAGATGGGGACTGTAGCCTGCTGTTCAGATGGGTTAAATGGAAACAGGAATCTGGACACTGACTGTAGGTATTTAACATCTCACATAGTCTTAATTTTAACTCTTGCAGAATTAAGCAATTCTTGCAGTATATTTATACACCAAAATATTATTTATTTATTTCAGCATCTTGAGAGAATGTGAAAGTGAAGTTAGGGACCTTCTGTAGAGGTGCTATCTTTATCAGCATCATAAAAGCTGATAGTAATTCAACCACATAAATTATGCTTCAAAGCCTAACTGAAATCTTATCAGAAACAGGTTGGGTCATTTTCATAGATTTCCTTACAACCAGTTAAATGGATATCCTTTTGAATTTTTGGGGGGGTTCAGTTATTGCATTTTCTCCCCGTTCCCAAAACGTCTTTGCTCTGCAAAAGAATCAGAGATGACAGAGAACTAGATTGAAGTATTCGTTCTCTATCATTCATGACATTATTCTGGTTTCTTTAGTCTTCTAGGGCAACATATAATGACAGAAGAGAAGCTGCATGGATCTAATTATAGCTTAGCAAAATGTTGGAAATTATAAGCAGAAACATATCTAAATTAGGCTAAACAAATTATGCACCCCCTGTCAAAAAATCGTTCCGCCGTTTTGGACTGTAGCCCACAGCATATTTTCTATATTTGTGGGTTAGGGTTGAGTACAGGCCTCATATTTTCACTTTGTTACATATAGTCAGGCGGTTGCGGTTGGGTTATTAGCAATTGCGATCGGGTGCGGGTAAACAAACAACACTAGCACACACACACACACACACACACACACACACACACACACACACACACACACACACACACACACACACACACACACACACACACACACACACACACATACACACACACATAACTAACCTCATTGTTTTCAGTGTCTCAAGTGTTTTCATGTTTCTTAAAAGAGAATGACTGTACAATAATCAGTCTTTGTAAAGTGTGTGTGTATACTCTGCTCTGTCCTTGTAGTGTGTGTGTGTGTGTGTGTGTGTGTGTGTGTGTGTGTGTGTGTGTGTGTGTGTGTGTGTGTGTGTGTGTGTGTGTGTGTGTGTGTGTGGACGTTTTTAACTATTCTTGTGGAGACCAGAAGTTCCCACAAGAATAGTAAACCAACAAAAATGTGGGACATTTTGTTAAGTCCCAACAAGGTCAAATGTATTTCTAGGGGGTTTAGAGAGAAGGTTAGAATTAGTGTTAGGGTTAGAATTAGGTTTAGGGTTAGGAGCTAGGGTTAGTTTTATGGTTATGGTTAGGAGCTAGAGTTAGGTTTAGGGTTAGGGTTAAGCTTAGGTTTTCGGGTTAGGGTTAAGGTTTTTTTTTTAAATGTAACCTTTATTTAACTAGGCAAGTCAGTTAAGAACAAATTCTTATTTACAATGACGGCCTAAACCAGCCAAACTCGGACGACGCTGGGCCAATCGCTGGGCCTATGGGACTCCCAATCACGGCCGGTTGTGATACAGTCATTCAAACCAGGTTGTCTGTAGTGACACCTCTAGCACTGAGATGCAGTGTCTTAGTCCACTGCGCCACTCGGGTTAGGGTTAGGGGTTACGGAAAATAAGATTTTGAATGGGACTCAATTGTGTGTTCCCACAAGGTTAGTTGTACAAGACTGTGAGTGTGTGTTTGTGAGTGCCTTTATATGTAGCCATACAGAGTGGAAGGTTGCAGAAAGCATGTCAAGAACACATACCATCATTAAGAGCTATATAGCATGTTGTTCACCTCCTCAAAGACACATGACAGTACACATCAAATCAAACACAAATACTGTATATTCTATGAGAGACATCTGGCATAATTCTACAACCACTGTCCGTCGGTGCTTCCTAACCCTCACACCAGCTGTTGCCAAAGAGGGCCAAACAGAGCCTTGCATGGAGAACCAGGCCAAGAGTGCAACAAGGAAGAGAGAAGGGGGTGATGTGCAGCAAGGAGGGGGTCTGAGGAAGAGAGAGGGGGCACCTGGCCAGACACACACCATAGGCCCACATGCACACACGCTGCAAATACCCTCACTTTCCAATGATAACTCTTCAGCTCTACTCACCTCTCTCTGTCTCGCTGATTCTTATCACATTACACCTCTGACAAGATCTGTTGGCTGTAGGCTACAAACACTATACGCTGTCTGGTCTGGTGATTAATGGGTTAACCTGGGGCAGAGATAGAGGGAGAGAGAGAGACAAAGAGAGGGAGACAGAGACAGAGAAAGAGAACAATAGAGAGAGAAGCACTCCCATCAAAGGTAGATGTGTATGTTATTGCTATTGCAGATTTAATTGAATCCTGCTCATTGTTGATGATACTGAGTGAAGTCTGTAGTTTGAAACCTGCTAGAATGTATACATGTAGTCACATGCACCGAATACAACTAGTGTAGACTTTACCATGAAATGCTTGTTTACGAAATGAAATGCCCTTCCCAACGATGCAGTTTAAAAATAATATTACAAATAGTAACACAAGAGGAATAAAATGTAATACACAAGAAAGGAGCTATATACAGGGAGGACCAGTACCAGATCAAGATGCTCTCGATGGTGCAGCTGTAGAACTTTTTGAGGATCCGAGGGCCCATGCCAAATCTTTTCAGCCTCCTGAAGGGGAAGATGCGCTGCCGTGCCCTCTTCACGACTGAGCGGGTGTGTGTGTGGATCATGGTCCTTAGTGATGTGGACCCCAAGGAACTTGAAACTCTAGATCCGCTCCACAACAGCCCCGTCGATGTGGATGGGTGTGTGCTCTCCCCTCTTTCTCCTATAGTCCATAATCAGCTCCTTGGTCGGCTGACGTTGAGGTAGAGGTTGTTGTCCTGGCACCACACTGGTAAGTCTCTGACCGCCTACCTGTAGGCTGTCTCATCACTGTTAGTGATCAGGCCTACCACCGTTGTGTCGTCAGCAAACTTGATGATGGTGTTGGACACGCAGTCGTGGGTGAACACGGATTACAGGAGGGGACTAAGCACACACCACTGAGGGGCCCTCATGTTGAGGTTCATTGTGGCAGAGGTGTTGTTGCCTACCCTCACCACCTGGGACTGGCCCATCAGGAAGTCCAGGTTCAGTTACAGAGAGAGGGGTTCAGTCCCAGGGTCCCTAGCTTGGTGATGAGCTTGGAGGGGACTATGGTTTTAAACGCTGTAGTCTATAGACAGAATTCTCACATAGTTATTTTCCCTCTCATCCAGGTGGGCAAGGGCAGTGTGAAGTGCAATTGAGATTGAGTCATCTCTGGATCTGTTGGGGTGTATGCGAATTAGAGTGGATCTAGGGCCCTTAAACTCAACTATGGACCTTAAAGACAGTTCCACTGCTTTTTTTCATTGTTCCTCTCTAATCAGGGACTGATTTAGACTTGGAAAACCAGGTGGGTGCAATTAATTATCAGGAAGACAGACAACCAGCAGGCTCTGGACCTCGTAGGGTAAGAGTTGAAAACCCCTGGTCTAGGGTGTCTAGGATGATGGTGTTGATGTGTGTCATGACTGGCCTTTCAAAGCACTTCATAATTACAGATGTGAGTGCTAGAGGGCGATAGTCATTTAGGCAGGTTACCTTAGAGCTCTTGGGAACAGGGACAATAGTGGTCATCTTGAACAGACTGGGACAAGGAGAGAAATGTCCATGAAGACACTTGCCAGCTGGTCTGCACATGCTTTGCGAACGCGCCCTGGTATTCCGTCCTGGCGGCCTTTTGATTGTTAACCTGTTTAAATGTTTTGCTCACATCGGCCATGGAGAGCGAGATAACACTGTCATCTGGAAAAACAGGGGCTTTCACGCAAGGCACAGGGTTGTATTCCTCGAAGCGAGCAGAAGAATAATTTAGCTTGTTTGTGGATTCTGCATCGCTTGGGCAACTCACCGCTGGGTTTCCCTTTGTAATCCATTATTGTCTGTAAGCCCTGCCACATACGACAAGCGTCGGAGCTGGTGTAAAAGGATTCCACCTTCCTCCAATATTGTCCTTTTGCATGTTTGATGTCTCATCGGAGGTCATAGCAGGCTTCTTGTAAAACTCCATGTCCGTGTCCTGTCTCTTGTAAGCGGTAGCTCTAGCCTCAAACTATGTTTGTTTTATTCTCATGTGTAACTCTGTGTTGTTTTTTGTCGCACTGCTTTGCTTTGTCTTGGCCAGGTCGCAGTTGTAAATGAGAACTTGTTCTCAACTGACCTACCTGGTTAAATAAAGGTGAAATAAAAAAATAAAAAATAAACAATACCCCCTAATGACAAAGCGAAAACAGGATTTTAGAAATGTTTACATATTTATTAAAAATAATAAACATAAATGCCTTATTTACGTAAGCATTCAGACCCTTTACTTTTGTCAGGGATTGCAGCCTCGAGTCTTCTTGTGTATGACGATACAAGCTTGGCACACCTGTATTTGGGGAGTTTATCCCATTCTTCTCTGCAGATCCTCTCAAGCTTTGTCAGGTTGAATGGGGAGTGTTGCTGTAGATATGTTTGATCGGGTTCATGTCCAGGCTCTTGCGGTTTTTGGCCCACGGGCCGCCTGTTGCCGACCCCTGCTTTAGCGTGTGCGGTTTCTCATCTGGGTCTCACATTCTGTCAAACATTGTAAGAGAGATATTTATAGGTGATTAAACAAGTGTCATTCCTGACACATCGTTGGCAGGCCTAGACAACACTGGGGGGAGAGAGACACATCCCCCTCTGGTCAAAATGTAATTAAACTGTAGATAACTGCACACAAACACACACACACAGCTACACACACACAAACACACACACACAGCTACACACACACAAACACACACAGCAATGCAGATTATCCAGCTTTCTTTCAAAGGGTCGCTAAAAATTCATACATATTAGTAGTAAGTAGTCAGTCAGACATACTCGCAGAAGAGACAAACTAAAGAAAACACTGATGTTTGCTTTTGAGGGTGATGCAAACAACTTGTCTGCCAAGGTGTGTGTGTGTGTGTCCATCAGATGGTGATAACTGGAGCTTAATGGGAACAGCGACTATCTCTCAGCTGGTCAGACAAGCACAAAGCAGAGGGAATGGCCTGGCCACATGCCACAAACAAACCACACGGCCCAGTCAGATAGCCACGCCACGCAGCACACACGCAGCTATGGTGGACTGGAGGAGCAGTAATTGAAAGTTGGCTCGCTTCAGGAAGCGTGACACAAAACCAAGAGGCCAGAACCTGTTTCTTTACACACAAACACACTATTTATCACTGGGACCAGGGGCACCGGGCGGGTGGGAATCATAGATTTAACCCAATCTACTGATCTATGTCTGGATAGGGGAGAGTGAGGAGAGGAGAGAGAGGAAGGAGAGGAGGAAAGCGGCCTGGGACTGGGAGTATGGGGCTATTGCTGGGAAGACAGGGCTGGTTAAAGTGTCTGGGGCTGGGGGAGAGAGACTGGGGCTAGTTCATGGGGGAAAGGGCACGGGTAGGGACAGTGCTTTGGCATGGGCAAGATAGAAGGGACAGGGGAACTGTGGGAGAGAGTAGAGGTGTGGGCCTGGGGTGGGGATGCAGAGGAAGGCACAGGGAAGATGGGGGAGAGAGAGGGCAGAGGTCTGGAGAAGGGTAGAGGTGTAGGCCTGGGGCTGAGCGAGTTAA